>CM028367.1:36782958-37229434 GCA_016624345.1 Platycodon grandiflorus | reverse complement strand
CGCCTGTTCACCGTGGGCGAGCAAAGAATTCAGTTTTAGATTGTTGGGCGCTAAGCCTCCTTCAAAACATGTCAAAACTTCCTGATCAAAAATATTGCTTATTTGGTCCAGGACACCCTTGAACCGAATCACAAATGCTAGGATGGATTCCCCGGACTTCTACTTCACATTGCTTAGCTAGCCTCTTTCCTTGGGTAATGCGCCCGCTGTTCCGAATTCCCCCATAAAAACTCTCCACAGATCTAACCAATTTTTAACTAAACCTTCAGGTAAGTTGGCGAACCACGTAGCAGTCTTACCATGTAGAATACCCATGAAAGCTTTGCCGATGATTATGTTGTCCGTGGTAAGCGGGGGCAAGCTTTCTCAACATGGTTGAAATGATTGCGTGCTGTTTGGTTTTCCTCTGCATGCAGTTAAAAATGGGATACGTTATAGTTGGTTGTTGGGAATCACGAATCCATCGTGCAAATGGCTTGAAAGCGGTACCGATGGGTGTTATCTTGGCCTTCTCGGTTTCAATGGCCTCCGGTCACCTTCTCGGATCCTGGACTTCATCTGGCGGGGCCTCTTGCCACTGAATTTTACGGCTTCTTTGAGGATCTCCTGTTTCGGACTTGCTGACCTGCCCCTCTTCCAGGAGTATACATGCAACATCGTAGCTCAGCTTTGAGGGGATTTTGATTGCCTCGATTGCATTGTTAGTCGATGGGCATGCCCGCTGTGTCTTTTGTGAAGAATCGGGTCAGATTCCCCTTGCGACTTCTTTTTCGTGCGTTCTTCTGTTTCTTCATTCACGTGACCTCTTGGGTCGTGAAGTTTATCGGACACTAACCCTACTTTGAAAAGGTGTACGCTCGGTCATATACTTGGCTATACGCTCATCTTCTCGGACTTGCGTGGTCTTACTTCCTTCCATTTGTCCTTCCGGAATGACCGACCAAATGCACAGGCTTCCCCCCCTCGGGTTGTCTACTAGGAGCCCCGTGACCCGCTTATGGTAATTGGCACCATTTTAGTAACTTGGGGTGCTGGTGTGCGGGAACAACGGTGTGGTGGAATGGGTACCTCGGCGACCCATTGACCCAAGGCCGGTTGTTCACATTGTTTGGACCCGGACGGCCGTCAATGCCTTAAAGGCCTGCTTGGACGGTTGGATCAACCTCGGGTGGCATGGATGTATCGGTGGTCACCCGATACATATCCTGAATCACGCAGTCACTAGCCCCGCGTAGGCTCATATCGCCTTTTACTTGCGCGGACACCCTTGCCCTTAATGGGTTTTTTGGTCGCTGCCTCCTTGTGATTCTTCAAAGCATGCCAAGTTTCCTCTACCTGTGAGCCACCTTTTGGCGGTGCAGCTGCGCATGATTTGGCACTTTGTTGATCGTTCCCATCTGCTCAACTGTAGGCTGAGCGGGATTGTTTTCAGTATTGGTAGTTGTTGCATCAATTGCCATAATCATCGGAGTGTTAGAGTTTTGTAGTGTTTGTTTGGGATATCTGGGCGTTCTGGCGCTTTCCCTGTAATGGAACCACTGATGATGCTGAATTTTGTACCGTGGTCCTAGTGAGAATTTGCTCCAGTGAAATGACTTGTAGTTGGCCTGAAAATAAGAATAAAGGTTACTGCGCAGGGGATCCTGCAAAGTCCCTTTGGTGTAAGAATTAACGCTGTATATTAGAGAGAGAATAATGTTAATTGAGGGAGCAAAAAATGTATATTTGCGCGTACTTTGTACTATGCCTAATAGTATTATTTATAAGAGAGTAGTGTTGCCCTAGATAATTTTGGGCTGTGACTGATACGATTAAATCCCGTAGTTTACGGTTAAAAGTAGTGTATCCGTTCTGGACTTTTTGATAAATCGGAGATAGTTTCGTGATACGCTCGGAGGTTCTGTAATGTGTTCGAAGATAATTTGGAGATAATCCAAAGCAGCCTGCCCCAAAGCGGCTTGCCCAAAGCAGCTCGCCCAATAATACAACTCGCCCCCAATGAGCAGCTCGCTCATCTTAATGCTAACTGTGAGCGCCCCGATCCGCAAATCGTTCTTTTCGGGCCTTTTTCGCTCTGGAAAATCTCTTTTGTGATGGTGTATTGAAAAATGTGCAAAAAAATACATTTATTTTGAAAACATAGTCGCCACCCTCGTTTATGAAGTAAACGTGAGAAAAACTGAGATTGTAGGTTCGGGGGCCAAGTTACGATTTGGGAAGGTTTAACGCACCCAACTCGCCCTTTCGGTATCTACATGTTTGCATGATCATATTTAATTATCGTGTGTTTGTTATTTTATGTAACCGAAAAAAATGTATTACGGAGATTTATATCTCCGCTTGTGTTATAAAGTGTATACATGACATATATTACTATAATATATACTCGAATTTAAACTTAATATGATACGCGTATTTACATATCAAATGTGCTAAAATAAATATATGTACACATTTACAATTTAAATATATTTATTTACATATCAAAATGGATAAATAAAGTAACGAACGAAAGTTACCTTCTGTCATTTTATAGAATTCGGGCCAAGTTCTAGGTCGTTGTGTTATATTGGATCAAGTTAGCTCGTAGTCTGACCATTGTGCTTCCACTGTTACCGATACGAGGAAAGGAAGACATATGTTTTGTATTTGTGTGTGTGTGTGAGTGAAAGGGAGAAAGTATGATAACTCTCTTTTTCTTTCTTTTCTTTTCTTTTCTTTTTCTTTCTTTCTTTCTTCTTTTAGTGAGAGAGAAAGAGCTAAGAGTTGGATGTTGCTGTTGTTCTTGGATGATCTTCTCTTAAGAAGAGGGAGTGTATTTGTAGGAGGCTGAGAGAGGGATATTTGTATGTTACTCTCGTCCCCAAGCAAGGAGGAAACTTCGTTCGGCCAGCAAAGTCTTCAGCAGCTAGGTGGCTTGACTTGTGAGGCCATGTCTGGTTTGATGCGCGGCGCACCAGGCATGGTGTCCACGCACCAAACCTTGTTTTTGTTGTTTCAGCGCACCAAGTTGGTCACCCGCGCACCGAAGTTTTTTTTTTTTTTTTTGGCTTTTTCAGGCTTCTGTGTCTTGCACTTTGGCCCCTTTAAGCTTTGTATCTTCAGTTTTGACCCGTGATGTTGATCTAACTGAAATTGTTTGTGTTTGTCGGACGTCGTTAGTCCTATTTGATATGTTGTTTCCTGAAATGATCATAGAAACAAGTGTTAGTCCATTTATAAATAAACAATTGTTTATAGGATAATTCGTATAATGTAGGTGTATGAATTATGGATGTCTACACTAGCCCCCTAGGGTACTTTGATTGGATATTGTCATTTTTACCCGGTGTATAATTTTGGGTAGTTCACCATTAAATCACAAAACCAAGCATACTCTTAGAGATTTTCCCCATCTTGTACAATGCATTATTTATATTGTTTGTTCATATACTATGTTATTGCGCCTCTTGGTTCGTATACTTTTTTTATCCTGTTCGATTGGTCCCTCGTCCACTTTCTTCGATAAATGAGCCTTAGTACAATGTGTGCCCATCACATGGTACATTATGAGGATTACTTCCATCCCTCTCACTGAGTTGGTATTGAGTTGACTAGCTGGAACACTTCACCTTCTACCCCCCCCCCCTTTCAACCACCTACCACCAGAATGCCACCACTAAAGATTACGTACATGTAACGAAATAAAATAAAAAATTATAATAAATAATAAATATTTGGTTACAAGGACCAAACTGATTTTGAGATTTCTGTATACTAAGATCCAACTTCCCTCTAGACCGCCTAATGAATCCTTTTCCATCCTAAAGCTCTTATCGGCAGCCATACTAACTCTTATCTTCGTTCTCTCCCTTGAAAACCGTGATGTCTCATCTGATATGCTTACTCGCTCGATTCAACCTTAAATCCATCGTTTTGCTGCAATAGGAAGTGGAAAACTCATTGTTCAATTGTCAATGCTTTGTGGAGTACACACTTATTGGAGAGTAGTCGAAGACGAAAGCTGCAAATTGATTTCTAGGTTGTAATTGTACATCGCCACATGATAGTGAGTAAGGGTGGCAAATTGGGTATAATGGATAGTTTTGGGTTAGTATATTGTCCATTATGCTAATGGATAATAGACTAACCTAAAACTACCCATTATACACAATATGCCACCCTTAATAGTGAGCAATGCTAGAATTAGATACATTTGGGTTTATTGCAGTTATACAAGTTGAATGCATTTGAGTTAATTTCAAGATTTATGTCAGAGGTTTCCTTAAATTGTAAAGCAGATTCGTTAGAAATGATTTTTCATAAATTAGTGTTCCTCCAAATCGCATGCTAATAAAGATTATGTTTGTGCTATTAGAGGATTTCAAGTTAGATTGGGAACTAGGTGTTGGCCTTTTTGGGTAGGAATAAGGGAGAGGGGCTGAGAATGAGAGAGAAGTTTGGAATCATGGAGTGGGTAGTATTAGGTAACTTATTTATTTTATTATGCATTTTAAATTAACAAAGAATTAAATTTCAATTTAAATTAGCTTACACTGTAGCTAGTTGTAAAAAAAAATAATTAAATATAGGTATATTAGTTTATTTAAGGCAGGATGAGCGCGCACAAATAACAATACTCCTAAAAATATTTCACGTGAGGCACATATTAGAGACAACTTATTTAAAGAAAATTGTGGATAGAGAAACACATCCAACGTTATAAAAAAGTATAGACCATTATTTCAATGACTTAGTTTCGTCAAAGTTGTTGCCCACCGGTATATGAGCCCGTCAATAGATCATGTGCTTGTGTTACGGTTGTTAATTATGAATGCCGACCACCGAAATTAGAGATGAACCGTTGGGCTTTTATTTTAGGCAAAACTCATATTTGGGCCACCCAACTTTTCACAAAATTGCAATTCGGCCGTTAATTGTTTGAAAATGTTATTTTGACCTTTTTTTTTTTTAGTTATCTTACAAGAGAGCCCATGTTTTGGATAGATGTTACTTCAGCCGTTAAATAGCATAAAATACCAAATTTACCCCTATCTTTATCTTCATCTTCCCCAATTAAGAAAAAATAAACCCTAACACAAATGGTGCCGACGGTGCTCAACCGCCGGTTATTTTTCTCTCTCTATCTATCTTCTCTACTTCAATGGTGGGTCTGGTGGTGGGTGGTGATTATTCTACTCAACCTAATCAAAACGGTTGCCGGAGCACAAGCTTAAAGAGATCGACAATTATTATTGTGTTGAAGAGGAGAACTAATCAAATTGGATATGCGATCTTATTCTTTATTTATGCTTTCCAGAAACCAAATGAATCAATAGAAGCAAAACTATTGCGAAACCATTGGTCAAGGACTTAGTTGTGGGGTAAGGGATGAAGAAAGCTTGTTCAAGGCTTTCAGTTTGGGGAATTGGAGGCCGTAAAAAGTGTATTACACAAAGACCCAATTCTTACTCACCAGACTACCATTCTGTTTTTTGTATTGATGTTGCCAATGGCTAGATCGAGGTGGGTTTCTTTGAGTTTTCAATGATTGTTGTTAATTTGAAAGGTTTTTGATTAATGGGTTCTTTTTTGGGTTCGTTTCTATGATGATGGATTGATCGGTGAATCATGATTTACTAAATCGTCATAAACAAGTGTGTGTTTTGCGTTTGTTGATTCATTTGGTTTCTGTAAAGATTGACTCAATTAGGTTTTTTATTTGGGTGTGATTAGACTCCATTGATGCAAATTTCTGGAGATGTTTGGATATATGAGTACTTATAAATTTCTTTGTCGTTATGGAGATGTTTGGATGGAAAATATGTAATTGGAGGGTTGAATTTGAATTTTATGTTCTTAAATGGGTTGGGATTGATGACCCTCCGACCGTCCGACGCCGGAGAAGGCAGGTTGAGCACCGTCGGCACCATTTGTGTTAGGGTTAGGATTTTTTTTTCTTAATTGGGAAAGATGAAGATGAAGACTGGGGTAAATTTGGTATTTTATATTATTTTAACGACTGAAGTAACGTCCGTCCAAAAAATGGGATCGCTTGCAAGATAACTGAAGCACAGTGGCCCAAATAACATTTTCAAACAATCAGTGGCCGAATTACAATTTTGTGAAAAGTTGGGTGGCCAAGTATGTATTTTGCCTTTATTTTAACTTCAAAGTAATTTATGTTCAACTCTTCCAACCTCTCCTTTATTCATTCCTAACCCTCAAATCATATTAGACCCTTTAGTGTTTTTTTTGTTGGGGCAAGTCTTTATCTCATTCAATTGCAGCTCAATATTACTGTAGAGTGTGATCTTATCTTATTGAAACCCCCAATAGCTTGCGTATGAGCACTCTCAACCTATCACCCACATATTGGTACACATTAATTACAAGTGTTTTAATAGATTGATGCTTTGTAACAATTAAAAATACTTCAAAATATACACGTAATACATGTTTGTCGTAGTATTCCAAAAATGCTTGTACTGTTTGGTCCTTGCAATTATAAATCTGTCTTTGTATAGATCCAACCACTCCTTCTTAACATAGTTAATTATCGCAGGGCATTTGCGCCATACGATTCCGGCTCGCGGCCGACCAACGTACTCCTCCTCAGTTTTGGCATTTACTACTCGTCCTCACCACATTAACAAAGTCAATACATCTGTATTTTCCACCCCTCTCACAACCATAACACACAATAAGCAAGTTGTTTGCTTTTCTATGTCATTTAATGAATAATTATCTTTTTTAATTTTTCCAATACCTCTAACCTAACTATCCACCGCATCTCCATAAACAAATACTTTGTCAATTTCAAAAAATTCACTTAGATCTAGATAACATGTATCGACTCCTTCATTTGTAAACTAACAATCTTGTAAACACAATTAAAATTTATTTAAAGTAATATAACAAGTTTGTAAAGAAAAAGAACTATTTTGCAAAAGAAAAGTTAACAGAATGCTAACTCAAGGTTAGAAATGTGAAAAATATCTAAAGTTGAAGGGTGCAGATAATTCCAAGTACATAATGTCAAGTATTCTTATGGATTCGTTAAGTATTCTAACGAAAAAGGACTAATTCGCAACAACAACTAAATTTTAGATTTTCTTTTTACAATTAAGAGTGTGGCCCATTTTTGGCGGCACTGGTTCAGTAGTGCCACCACCATGAGGCAACACTTCTTACTAGTGTCATCCAAAATGGGCAGCACTTCTAACAAATTCGTTAAGTGTTTTAATGGAAAAAGATTAATTTGCAACAACAAACAACAAATTCGTTAAGTATTTGTAGCGGAAAAGGACTAATTTGCAAAAACAAACTAAATTTTAGAATTTTTTTTTCTACAATAAAGGGTGCCGCCTATTGTTGGTAGCACTCGTTAAGTAGTGCCGCCATCGAGAGGCTGCACTTCTTAACTAGTGCCACCAAAATAGATGACATTTCTAACGGATCTATTAGGTATATTCTAACGAAAAAAAGACCAATTTGCAACAACAAACAACAGATTAGTTAAGTATTCTAATGGAAAATGACTAATTTGCAACAACAAACTAAATTTTAGATTTTTTTTTTAACATTTAAAGGGTGCCGCTTACTTTTGGTGGCAGTGGTTAAGTACTGGCGCCACCAGGAGGCGACACTACTTAACTAGTGCCACAAAAATAGGCAGCACTATGTAATTAAAAATATTTTTATTTAGCAGTTAAAAATTACTAACATATTTCACCCCTACACTCATGAATCGAACACAAATTAAACAATTAAATTAAATTTGTAACTACAGAACAAAATATTGCAAATTACCGTAAAATAACAAATAAAATATCATTAGTTATCATAAAGTAGTCATCTTCTCATCGTTGAATCTATCTTTAGCATCCATAACCAAATAGAAAGATTTGTATTCCCTCAGTCCCTAAATTATTGTCTTGTTTGATCCGACATACAGATTAAGAAAAAATAATTAACTTGATTATTAATATTAATATAGTGTATAGTTTTCTTTAATGTCCATGCGCTGTGGCCTATAATTAAAGTAAAAAAATATATATAAGAGTAAAATGGTAAAATTGTTATCCTAAAAAGGAAATTTTCAAATAAGACAATTATTTTAGAACGGACAAAGAAGAAAAGTAAGATAATAATTTAGAGACAGAGGGAGTAATATTTTTCAGGAGGGAGAGAGATTTTAGATATGTAAGAGAGAATTGAGATTTTGGTCAAGTATTTATAAACTCCTAGTGGGGGGTTGTATACGAAAGGAATGAAATGAAAGGGTAATTTTTGTTCCACCAATTTTAGTTAATGGTATTTTAGAAATTTTGCAGGGGGCAATATTTAGTTAAAAACGGTTGTATTTAGATATTACGAGCTTGAGTATATCAATTTTAACATTCATATTATCAGATATTTGATCAAATTTATTTAAAATTTTATATTATTCATATCATCTTGATCAAATTTACTTAATATATATATATATTTATTTAAAGTTGGTGAGGGTGCTTTTGCCACCTTATTCAACTTTTAATTTTTTTGATTCTCATACATTTGACCTTTTGACTTCCCATTTGAACATTATTCAAATAACTTTTGATTCTTATGCATTTGACCTTTTGACTTCCTATTTGAATATTCTTTAAAAGTAGAAGAATTTTAACTATTGGCTTGAAAAATCTAAGAAAACAAAACTATATAACCTTTTTAAACACGAACACTCCACCTTAAACCAACTCAACCATTTATATTTTATATTTTTATTCAGAAAACTACCTATATTATAGTTAAATGGGTCACGTGACCCATGTACTACATTATCCACTTATTTTGATTAATGTTTTTGTAAAATATTAAAATATGAGATATCAAATGTGTTACAATTTTTTCAGTTATACGTTCGATTTTTTGGGTCATATAAAAATTAGACAAGATGTTGGTTCATAACTAAAGATATGTATTTTTTTTTAGAAAATACTCCATCCGTTCCAGGCAAAGAATCCAGTTTTGATTTTTTTCGGTCAACTTAGTTGAAGTTTGACCGATAATTAACATAAATTTAGTGATTTTTACAAAGTTTTGAAAGTTGCAATCCATAGTATTCTTAAAATAGTTTTTAATTAATAAAATTTTATTTCCTAAAGCATAAGTAAAGTGTGTAAAATTTTGATTTGATTTAATCACATATTGACTTTTAAAAAAGGAAAGTGGACTCTTTAGCTGGAACGGAGGGAATAATACATATTGATAGTGTAGTGTTAATTATCATATGAATATCATGTTTATGGCTAATGAGTGTTTAAAGATTTTCACTCAGACTTATTCTTATATAAAAACATATCAGTTATATAAATATTTTTCTAAATTTACGTGCGATCTTATTCTTATATAAAGACATATCAGTTATATAAATATTTTTTTAAGACATAATTAGACATTAAGTCAATAAATATTTATATTCATTAATAATAATCTTTTTAAAAATATTTTTAAAATATATCAATTAATATTAAAATCAAATTAAACCCCGAAACACTAGCCGCCGAATGACTAGTCTACTCAAATATGATATCGTGAGATTCGTATTTGTTTTTTTGAACATCTTAAATTTATGGCTGGTAATGTCATTTGGCGCTTAGCGAATATGTTGGCAGAGGTTGTACATTTATCGCTTCCCGACGGCACAGTCACACTTCATCGACCACGTTAAATACAGTTGGCCTTACCCCGTTCGGCCAACATCTCGAGAGAGAGAGATGAACGAGACTAAGAAGAAGAAGCCCAAGGCAGTGGTGGTGGGAGGCAGCATAGCCGGAGTATGCTGCGCCCACTCCCTCCTTGCAGCTGGTTGGGATGTCGTGGTGCTCGAGAAAACCACCGCCGCTCCCACCGGCAGTCCAACTGGTGCCGGACTTGGACTCGATTCTTTCTCACAGCAACTCATTGAGTCGTGGATCGGACACCCTCATCTCCTCCGTAACGCCACCCTCCCCCTCACAATCGATCAGGTGTATTTTGTTTTTAATTTTCCCCAATTTAATCCTCACCGATATTTTATCAATATTTCATTTTTGCATTTTCTTTTTTCTTGCTTAATTTTCATTCCTTCAATATTTGATTGATGCAATAATGCTAATACTTCCAAAAAGTAATTGGTTATTACTCCCTCCATTCCTGGTGTCCAGTCTGACTTAATTAAGTCTTGAACGAAGATTTACATAACTTTTTTGCTTTTACAAAGTCTTAAAATTTCCAATTTGCAGTATTCTCAATGTAGTTTTTAATTCTAGTATGACTTAATTAAAGAACTAAGATTTACATGACTTTATTTGTTTTTCCAAAGTCGTAAAATTTGCAATTTGCAGTATTCTCAATTTCATAGTTGTCAAAAAGGGATACGTATCGTGTATCGAAATTCTATCTCTATGATACGTATCGGGATACGCATTGCGTATCGTAAGATACGCTATATATGTGTGTGTATATATATATGTGTGTGTGTGTGTATATATATATATATATATATATATATAATGACTATTAAGCAATAATTAATAAAAATATATTATCCAATGATTAAGGTTAAACTTCATATATGTGTTTTCATATTTTGAAAGCTTGATATTAACCCAAAAAAAATTAGGAGAAAAAGAAAATAGATTAGAACATAAAATATTCACAATTAAGTAAACTTTTAAGCTTAAAAAACTATCAAATTCTCATACTTTTTTTGAAAAGAATAAATAAATTCCAAGATGTAGTATTTTTTTCCTTCAATTTTGTTTTCACTCTTTAGCATATATGGATTCTATTATTACTATCAACAAGGGTTTTCTTATAATGGAGGATTAGGGAATTGGATAATGGACAAATTCGATTTGAGTTTAAAAAGGGAGGTAATAAGAATTAGTGATTTTCGTATCGTACAAGTATTGTACGATACGCTTACAGAGACCATTACGATACGGTGATGCGATACGTATCGAAATAGGTGATTTTCGTATTGTATCGTACGATACGTATCGCATATCGTACTATACTAACAACTATGCTCAATTTAGTTTTTAATGAATGCGATTTGATTTTCTAAAACATATTTATTGTATGTTAAATTTTGATTTGATTAGTACCATGTTGAGTCACGTTTAAGTATGGAAAATGGACACTTTGCGTGTAACGGAGGGAGTAAATGTTAAACAGCGATTGGTTAGATTCAAGTGCTCTCACCACTAGCTTGTGAAGTTGAGCAATACTATATACATGCAACTCAGATTTACGGAAACTGTTTATAACTTCATTTAAGTCTGATAGATTATTAATTAAGAAACTCACCACAAATATTTTTCAATTTCTAAAAAAGCCGAAGTTGTAAGCAATTTCTGTGCATTTGAGTAGTAACTGCGGTAAGTATTAGTAGTGAAGTTTGTGGGAGTTCAGGAGAATTTGTTTTTTTTTTTGTTACAAATTCTTTGTAATTATAGGATTCTATAGATTGATATGTTCTATTAAAGAAATATATTCCCTCCAAATAGTTGAGTCCATTTTCCTCTTTTCTCTTCGCCTTTTGTTTTGTTCAAATTGACTATTATTTGAATTTTTTTATTTCATAAATTGTTTAGCTCTAGCGATCAAAATTATTAGTGATTAACTGCATAAATATTAATAGCCTCTACAAAAAAGAAATGAAAGAAAAGAAAAGAATTTATACCTTATATCTATACATCCATCATAGAAATGTTCATATTGAAAATAAAAGAAACAGAACACGAGCATCTATTTGGCTAGTATATTTTCTATGCATTTTCAAACTCCATAAATAGGAAAGAGTACGAAAAAAGGGTTTATTGGTTTTTAGTCCATCATAGGCAAATTTATTCGAAAAAGGTCAAGAGAGTAGATGTTGGAATTTCAGCAGCCAAAATTGGTCAATCATATCTCCATTCCCAGTTTGGCCTTTCAATCCATTGCCTTATTACTTATATACCCTTAATGTGAATTTGTTTAGTTTTTTTGATACCCATGCTCTCTCTCTCTCTCTCTCTTGGCAAACTCATCTATTTTCTTGTTTTAGATGATGAGAAATCTGCGAGGAAATTAAGTATAAATGAGAAATCTATTTAACAATCACAAGTAGCTATCCGAACTTAAGAAATTTTCTCAATGTCATTTTCCTTCCAATTTTTCCTCTTCCGTTTTCCCCTTGAAAGGTCAAGCTTTGTAAATAAAGAAAAATTCCTCCCTAGGGGATTAGGTTTCATCATAACCGTACTTCAACAATAGCTGGAGAGCTTCGAAATTACATAAAGAATTTTTCTACCAAAAATCTTAATGAATTAGGTCTAGCAATTTGCAGCACAATGAATATATGGCTCCAATTCCACTTTTTGAGTGAGATTGACCTTGTAGAAAAGGAAAAAAGCCTAGATGCCTTGTTCATCAACAATCAGTAGCAATCTTACGGTATAACACATTCACTTTATCCATAGCATTAGCTCTAGCTTATATGGTTATGGTAATTCCTTAGAATAAAGCCTCACCAGCGAACAAATCCATCACATCAAATTATTTTTATTCAAGATGCTGTACTTACAGATATAAGTGTAACAGTATCTACCAATGCAATTGATGATTGTATCTAATACTTTCTCCTTTTTCTGTAAGTGAACATGTATCTTTCCTTCCACAGAATAGCTAGTTTCATGTCAGGGGTGGAGTTTAACTGAAGAAATGGGCTAGGGGCAAGTTGGGGATGTCACCAAAGATAAATTTTAACTACTCACAGCCGAACCACTTGTTTCAATTGACCTGTTTCCAACTTCTCAATTGATTAAAAATCAATAATCCATGTTTTTTTTTTTAAATAGTACTACTATCAAAATTGCTGATAGGTAGGGCTAGGGTCCAAAAAGTATCTTGAGTTTTATACCAACTGATGTAAAGGTTAAGTTGATTGGCTGGTTAGTGAGTTCTGCAAACAATTGATCAATCAAGTGAACTACTCGCTTACCACATCATGTAGGATTCAAAATTTTGGATAATTTTTGGATCCCTACCTTGTCTTCCATTATACATTTTCTTTGTCCTTGATCTGTACCATGAGGAGTGCAAGAAGGTTATTTTTCGATATTTGAAACAAAATATGTATAGTAATTTTAAGATGTAGTCATTGCTACTTAAGGGCAGCAGGAAACGGTCTGCTAAATAACCTGGATGAATTGTCAGTGATAACTAGGAGAAGAAATTACGTTTGTTTCATTTCAGTTTTTTATTCCTATATGTAAGAGGGGGAATAAACCTTATTTTACACTTTTTGATGAAACTGGTGAGAAATTTGTTAGACCATGAGCAAGTGCTTAGCTAGTAGCTTGGGCTTAAGAGTATTGATCATGAACCAAAATAGCACTGATTTTGGGACAGAGGGAGTACATTTTACATCAAAACATATTGACGGACTGTGGCTCAATGACCAAGCTAGAACTGTTTGGTAAGGGTAATATCTCCGTCGGTAATATTATTTGTAAAGGTGGATTTAAGTTGAAAGTATTTAAAGTAAAAATGTACACTCATTTTGCTCCAAGGCTAAGTAAGCTTAAAAAATAATTTGTTCTTAGGCTAAGTTCTAGGGCTCTGATGAATGACCTATTTTTGGTTTAAAAAGTTTACTAGTAGAATATGTTACTCCATTCAACATGGCAACCATTATTGCTCAAGGTTGGATTGTGAGAAATGAGAGTGTCCATTGCTGTCGCTTGATTTTGGGTCCATGAATATATCAAGGATTTAAGTGGGAGAGGCTGTGACAGCCCAATCCTTGTTCGGCAATGGTTACTCCATTAACTCCATTAAGTCCCCTACCTTCTCAACACCAGGATAATCAGTACTCATGTCTGTCTTGTATTAAACATGGCTCCAGATTTTGGAGTGAACAACTTAAAAAGCTACAAGAGTGTATGAAATGTGGATAAGGTTAAGTGAACTCATTTGCAGGATGCTTCAAGGAATTCAGTCTGAATACTAAACATTCTAGTAAGTAGTAATAAGTATCCCAATTAATATCAAGAAATTTGGTGACATCTTGCTTAACCGTATTTCCAGCTTTCCGTAGGCAAGAATGGAGAAGGAAAAGGTTTTTGCTGCGTCATCTTTAGGAGTGAGGTCAGAAGCTTTTTCAAAGAGATGAAAAGCCAAACAAGTCTAATTGCTTTAATGGGTCTGACACTTGACCGATTGAAGGGTAAATTAATTTATAAGTTAGAGTTTTAATTACTTGACATGTGTCAAATTTTTAAAGCCTAACTTATAAATTGATTAACCTTCAACTCGTTAGGTGTCAGGCTCAAGGAGTATTAGGTACTCCATAAATGCGTTTTCATGAATAAGAGAAGGAACGTGATTGGTAGAACTGTCATCCTAGAATTAAATGATGTGGAATTCAGCCGATCAGATGCTGGGATCTCTGACATTACTTGTAGTATTAAATGACGTGGCATGACAAGTGAGTGATACACATGTTCTGCACAGTCGCACTTACTCCATGTCAAATCAATGGGCCTTGCCTTGTCTGCAACCATCTTCTTTCAGTAGATACTAGTAAATGCTCCTATAGAAAGAGAGACGAAGATGAAAGAGAGTAACAATAAGGCGGCCAAGGCAGCATTGCTGGAATATGCTTCGCCCACTCCCTCCTTGCAGCAGGTTGAAAGTGGTGCTCGAGAAAACCACCGCCGCCCCAACCGCCAACCGGCAGTCCAACTGGTGCCAGAGTTGGACTTGATCCTTTGTCCACAGCAACTCACCGAGTTGTGACCGGACAACCTCAACTTTATAATGCTACCTTCCCCTCACAATCAATCAGGTGTATCTATTTTTGTTTCCCAGTTAAAATTGGATCTATACAGTTATGTGCTCTAGTTACAAAAGGATCTGGTTATTAAATATTAGTTTGCGATTAGTTTGAGTATTGATTCTAATCAATCAAGAGAATTTAGTAGTTAAAATTGATTTTTGACCAGAATCAGTACTCTAATATTTTGCTTTCACTAACTTAAAATCAATGATCCCATTATTTAAACTATTACTATTATTGAAAATGTTTATAGGTAGGGTAGTGGTCCCAAAAGTTATCTCAAAATTTTAAATCCCAAATGAGTAGAAGTTAATTTATTGGTTGGTGGTGATCTTTGCCATCAAGCGATCACTCTTGTGAACTATCCGATAACCACATCACTTAGGGTTCAAAATTCGGGATAGTTTTTGGATCCCTACTATCTTCCGTAATTCATTCTCCTTGTTCATTGTGGCACCCAGAGTACAAGAGGGTTAGGTTTGATATACTGAACAATATATATATATATATATATATATATATATTAATTTTAAGGCCTTATCAAAAATAAAAAATAAATTAAGGTGGTAGTCATCACTACTTGTGGGCTGTGGGAAATGGTACATAAGCTAGATGCATTATCAGTAGGAAAAGAAACCATGTTCGTGCCATTTCCATTTTATGCTCTTTGTATATGAAAGAGGGTGTATAACTGTTAGTTTTACATCATTGAGTTACAATGACAAGATATTTGTAAGACCATGAACAAGTGCCTAGCCGGTAACTGAAGATTTTGGGCAACGTGGCAACTCACTTCTGACAAGTTACTACACCATTATTGGCCAAGGTTGGGGTATGAGAAATGGTAGTAATAATTGCTGGTATTGTTTGGTTAGGGTTGACGAAGATGTCAAGGAACAACCCAATCCTTGTCCGGTAATGTTTACTTTACCAATGAGTTCAGAAGTGAGAAGGCCCCTTTCTATTTAGAGATCAATTTAGTCTTCGGCCTCCTCAATGCTTGATAATAGGTACTCATGTCCAATGTTCTCTAGATAAAACTACCTCCTGATTTTGGATTGAACAACTTCAAAAGCTACAAGAGCAGCTGATGCAAAAACATCGATAAAATGGGTATAAAATGACGTGGCATCTGAGCTGTCATCATGTAGAACCCCCTTTTGAACTTACTTTCGAACCCTTTTATCACACTATAGTTAAACAAATTCAACCCACTTTAGAAAAGAAAAGAAAAAGGAGAAAAAATATGAATTGCCAACCTTATTATCACATCTTTATGCCTCGTGTTCTAGCCTTCAAGCCAAACAACCGTCCTTCCCCATCTGTCTCCAACCGCTCTACCTTTCCTCTCGAGCCTGCAGCATACTGTGAAATTCAGGCCAGAGACCTGGTTAATCAATAATGATCCCAAGGAGAATACCATACTCCAAGCATATCTTATACAAGACGAAAACACATTGACTTGAATATCTTTTACTCTTGATTTTCTCAACCATATTTTGCATAGAATGTTGCTATTATTTGACTCTTTTTAAGCACAAGACCTTTTCAAAGGTAATTGTTTCACCACCTATTCTTAATCTCTAATTTTGCCAATTCAAAGACAAGCAACAGATAAATGCTTATGTATGCAATGAATTGATTTCATTTGAATGCATAAAATGATTTAGAGAAGTGATGGAGCTGCCGGTTGGGTGAAGTGGAGAAATGGAAGATGGGGAGGTAGGAGATGATGTTAGTCGTAGGATAAAATCAGGTTGGGTGAAGTGGAGAAATGGATCTGGGGTGTTTTGTGATAGGTGGGTGTATACGTGTTAATTTGATACTATTAGAACGTGCGTTACTTTATGGAACAGAATGTTGGACATCTAAAAAAGAACAATAACGAAATGAGAGTAGCCAAAACGAGAATGTTAAGATAGATATGTGGTAAAACTAGGAAATATATATTTGAAACTAACAAATATTTGAGAAGGATGGTTGTTTGGTCCTCGAACGCAAAACGTAATTAGGTTAGCTGATTAGATTTCCTTACCTTTTCTTCTCTTACTCTGAAAATGGGTTGGATTCATTTGACTATGGTTGGATAAATGGGTTGGTAAGTAAGTTTAGTAGAGGGTTTGACTGGATGGCATGTCTTTTGTAGCCAAATTTTGTGCCCATTTTGTAGGTCTAGAATTACTCTAAAGTCAGTTAAAGTCATTTGTTGGATGCTTCAAAGGAATTCATTTTTAATACTAAAAATATCTAGTAACGAGTAACCTGCTAAACCAGTTAATTTTGAGGAAATTGGCTTACATCCTCCTTAACTATATTTCCAACTTTCCTTAGGTAGTTTGCGAAACTTCTAATGTGAACCCAAGAATGAGATCAAAGAAGAACCAACCTTGATAACGAATTAAACGCTGAAACCATAGTTATTAAAGGTAAAAAGCGAGAGGCGGGGGAGCAAAAGGCGAACAAGTCGATAATTAAGAAAAAATAATTTTAAAGTGTTATATGTTGTAATATTTTTCATAAACTAGTTATAAATAAAAGTAATTCATGAAACTCAGTCCACAAATAATAATAATAACGCTATTTTCAACTTATAAGTTTCGTATTTATACCAAAAACTACATTTTTTTCTTGAAAATCAAAAGGTAAAAGGTGGATTCTAAAAAATATAAACAATAACCTTCTAGATCCTCTTCAAACCAACCAAACACTTTGGATCTAACCTGTCCAGGTGCCGGCGACCCTTTCTGTACAGATCCGGCGAACATTCCGGCGTAGGCAAGATTTCCTGGGGAGATCCAACGGTGAAAATTGTATAGATGTGATCGTCTTCTCAAGGCGAAGACATATGTGGCCTTGGATTGGGCAAATATTAGGTTGATTTGTCTCGATCTAAGAAAATATGTTGAGATCTAAAAATGAAAAATTCAAATCTGGTCAAATTTTGGCCTTGACTCGCCTTAGGTCGCCTTTCTTCGCCTCTCAAATTGGCAACAAAGACATTCGCCTGGTCGCCTTTGTCACATCACCTCGCCGAGTACCTCCGGGCGACATACCCTCACCTCGCTAGGCGGTCGCCTTTAGTAACTATCTGAAACAACAAATTGAAATGGAAAGATAAAGACGTTCCCTCAACCCTAGAGCGGATATACTATATCCCTAGAGCCTTGGTGTGCAACTTCATCCCACCAGTTGCAATTAACTAGGAATTAAAGTTACGGAACGTCAAAAACTCGCAGCTCGAACAAGTTTGATAAGTTCAAAAGAACAAGAAATCCCTAATCCAAGAGGTTTTCTCACAAGCTCACATTATGTGAAAACTCAAATTCAATATCATTAATCTCTAACTATTACATTGATAAAAGGATGCCTTTATATAGGGTACAACGAATCAAAAGAAAACCCTAATTAAAGTCTTTCAAACAAAAGAAATCGAAATTTTTTCCTAATTAAAGCAACTAATTAAAGTCTTTCAAACAAAGGAAAGTAAACCCAAAAGGAAATAGGAAAACAATTAATCTTTAACCTAAAAATAATAGGAAAATGGAATCCTAAAGAAAAAGGAATTATTAAAGTCATAAAAATCCGAAATAAAGCAAGTTTCCAAAAATCCCGGTTTCTGCCTCAATCTCGCGTGGCGCCAAGATTTCTGGCGCGGTGCCAAGGTGGCTGTCAACTTTCAGTTTTGTCAATTTGGCCCCCCCTGTAGTCTCTGAAACTCTGTTAAGTGTCCGTTTGGGTCCAAAAGCTTCAAGAATTTTCAGATTTGTCATGTTAGCCCCTCCACTTTGTAGGAAACAATTCTTGGACGTGATCACATCAACTTCGTTCACATAATCATTATTTTTGTTGGCAAGTATGGAAAAGCAAAACATTTGTGCTGTGTCATCTTTAGGGGTGAGGTCAAAAGCTTTTTCAAAGGGAAGAAAAGCTAAGCAGGGCTAAATGCTTAATTGTAGCATCTTCACGAACTTCAGAAAGTGCCGATTTTTTTCTCAAATAAAATGGGACAATTAGGACTTATTCCATTTCTTTTGACTGGTAAAATATGCTATTTTTCACAAGAAGGGGTTGTGGAATTCTATTAACATATCAATACCAATATTATTGGGAAACTATTTTGCCATTACAAGATTTCATTTTGTCAGCAAATACTTCATCCTGATGTTGTATCTTGTGCTAATAATCTTATACTTCACCCTGGCAAAATGGAATCTTGCTCTTGCAGAATGAAAACCTGTAATATATTATGGGTCCTATATTTAGGTCCTTCTAACAAGTTCTCTAAGGGTAATTGTTAAGAATCCAATACTAGAAATCTGTAAAGTGGAATTCAGCATTTAGTTCCTTGTATGACAGAAAAGAGATGTATTCAAATGCCATTTGAAATCAACTCACCGTATGCAGATGGGGACCGGTGGCATGAACTCCACCAAGTACTAAAGCAGCTGATACATGACCTTGATACCTAATTTAACAAAATAATTTGGCATTTTCAGATAATAAGAGAAGAAATTTAAAACAGATGAAAAAGTATGTTTTTCATTGTATAATCCGTGGTACAAAGGCTCCCTTTTTATACAAAGAAGAGTCCTAACTTCTATGTCAATCAAATCAGAGTAAATCAAGCTAATTAAAAAATTCCTAACTAATCTCCTATCAAATCAAATTCCTAACTAATCTCCTATCAAATCAAATCTCTAATTTCAGGGGATCTGACTTTTCCATATTTTACATGTGAACAACCTGTTAACACTCTCCCTTAAGCAGGTTTGTAGATATCAAGCAAACCTAGCTTGTTTGTACAGAACTCAAACATAGGCTTTGATAAACCCTTAGTAAACACGTCTGCAACTTGTAACGTGGAAGGAACATAGATTAAGCAAATGATCCCAGCTTCCAGTTTCTCCTTTATAAAATGTCTATCAACCTCCACATGTTTAGTTCTATCACGTTGCACTGGATTATGGGTGATGCTGATAGCTGCCTTGCTGTCACAATACAACCTCATAGGTTCTTCGGGCTTCAACTTTAGTTCTTCTAAAATTCTTTTTACCCAAAGTAATTCACAGATTCCTAGTGCCACAGCTCGATACTCAGCTTCAGCACTACTTCTAGCAACAATAGCCTGTTTTTTACTCCTCCAACAGACTAAATTTCCCCCAGAATAGATACACCATCCTGAGGTAGACCTCTTATCAACCACTGAACCTGCCCGGTCAGCATCAGTATATCTAGCTACTCTCAGTTGACCTCCCCTTTGAAAAAACAATCCTTTTCCTGGACTTCCCTTGAGATACTTGAGTATTCTAAAAACTATGTCAAGATGCCCCTTCTTTGGAGCATGCATAAACTGACTTATGATACTAACAGCAAAAGAGATATCAGGTCTTGTGTGAGATAAATATATTAGTTTTCCCACCAATTTCTGATATCTTTCCATATCAACAGTCTCTTCTTCTTCTAGCCTTCCAATTCTGAGATTAGCTTCCAGAGGTACATCTACAGGTTTACTTCCTAGCATAGTTATTAAAGGCGGTTACCTTAGCCGCCCGAGGCGCCTGGAGGCGTGAGGCGAGGCATGGATGCCTTGAAAAGGCACAGGCGAGGCGTTTTCACTAAGGCGGGTCAAAGGCGCTCGCCTTCGTCGATGCGAGCAAGGCGGGGCGGCGAAAACGACGCCTTGCGACAAGCTTAAAACCTTGTTTTTTAAACGAAACGTCGTAGTTTAAGGAAGTGAGAAAACAAAACCCTTTCACTCGATCTCTCTCTCGTTCATTTTGCAAAACCCTTTTAGAATTGAAAACCTACCTGTGCGAACAACAAACCCTAGCCTTTCGAACGGCGACTGAGACGGCGACGGCGACGGCGAGGAACTGGACAACCAACCCTTGGCGACGGCGACTGGAACTGGAACAGGTACACCTACGTTCGACTTTCTCTCTCTCTCTCTCTCTCTCTCTCTCTTTCGACTTTCGACTTTCTCGAAGTCGTTTCTTCTTCTTTCTTTATTTTTTTCTTATCTCTTTTACTTCCTAACAGAGACGCAAGTCACGCGATTTAGCATAGTTGCTTTTCCTTTTTTTTTTTAATATATATTTTATTTATTTATTTTCTTCTAATTTACTGATTACCGGTCAGTTCTTTTTTCTTTTTTTTTTGGACTTTTTTTTATTCTATTCTACTTTACTAACTCTTTTTACTTTAATATATATTAGATATTCCATATAATACTCTGTTTTGACTATTATAATGCATGTTTTTTTTTCTTTTTTACTTTAATCTGATCTTAATCTTACAAATTGTATCTTACTGTTTGTTTTGACTTCTTTTTTTGTCCTGTTTTTTACTTTAATCTGCCATTTTTTTGACTTATTTTTTTCTTCTTTTTTACTTTATTCCATATACAAATTGTATCTTATTGTTTTTTTTCCCTTTAATCTGCTCTTAATCTTTACTATAATCTTTGTTTTTTCCATTTATTTAGGCTTTAGTTTGCTAATATATGTGAAGTTAATTTCAGATTTTATTTTCATATATATATTCTTTAAAATTTGTTACAGTATTATATATATATATATATTATTTTTTCTATTTTTCCGCCTTGCTCGCCTTTTGATTGCCCGCCTCTCGCCTCAAAAAAGTACTTGTCGCCCGCCTCTCGCCTTCCGGCTTTACTAACTATGCTTCCTAGCATGCCAGCTTCCTTAAGTAGATCAAGAGTATACTTTCTCTGTGAGACCATGATCCCTTTGTTACTCCTTGCTACTTCCATTCCCAAGAAATACTTGAGATTGCCAAGATCTTTTATCTCAAATTCAGTTGCCAAAATCCCTTTTAGTCTTCGGATTTCTGCTGCATCATTTTCGGTGATGATTTGTCATCCACATAAACTGCCCGTATGGTAACTCCCCCTCCACTTGTATGATGATAAAACATTGTGTGGTCAGCTTGCCCTTGACTGTATCGTTGCTTTATAGATTGCTTTAGAAAAGCGATCAAACCATGTCCTAGGTGATTGCTTTAATCCATACAAGGATTTGAGCAATTTACAAACCTTGGTCTTTCCCAATCTGTTGCTAAAGCCAGGGGGTAATTCCATAAAAACTTCTTCTCTAAGTTCACCATTCAAGAATGCGTTCTTGACACCCATCGGATGTAATGGCCAATCATACATAGCAGCCAAGGATAACAAAATCCTGATAGTATTCATCTTTGCAACTGGTGCAAAGGTTTCTAGGTAGTCTATCCCATAGGTTTGGGTAAACCCCTCTGCCACCAGTCTAGCTTTATGTCTTTCTATGGTTCCATCGGCTCTATGTTTGATTGTGAACACCCACTTACAACCAACTGGATTTACCCCAAATGGTAAGTCAACAATTTCCCAAGTTTTGTTCTTCTGTAAGGCCTCCAGCTCATCTAGCACAGCTTTTTTCCAATCTTGATCCTTCATTGCTTCTGAAATGTCTTTTGGTACAGCTACTCTTTCAAGATTAGTAACAAAGCCCTTGTAGTCTAAGGATAAAGCATTATAAGAAACAAACCTATCAATAAGATGTTGTGTACATATACGAGTCCCTTTTCTAAGAGCAATGAGCAATTCCTCAACCTGTGGTTCTTCACCTTCTGACTCCTGCTGTGATGATTGATTCTGACCTAACCCTTGTGTGGCAGGATCTGAACTGTGAGTAGGGTTCATGGCAATGTTAGGGTTCCCTTGTTGTCTTCTTGTATACATCATGAGCTCTTTTTGTCCCTCTGATTCAATTATAGGCACTGAAGGTGGTGATTGAGATTGAGGATTTTCAAGAATTTTTGGTTCTGAGAGAGGAGTCTTTGGTGGATTAGAGTGAGTGGGAACGAGGTTGAACTGTTTGTTTTTCCCAGAATTGAACTTCATCACCAAAACTCTCCCCCTGAAGTTCATTTCCCTTGAAGTATGGCTGATTTTCAAAGAAGGTGACATCGAAACTAGTGTAGAGTTTCTGATTGACAGGATCATAACATTTATAACCTTTTTGAGTGGGTGAATAACCCATGAAGACTGTCTGTACAGCTCTTGGATCAAGTTTATTTCTATTTTGGGAATGAACATGAACAAAGGCAAGACACCCGAATATTTTTAGTGGTAGAGAGGTTACTAGTCTAAAGTTTGGAAATGAAAGATTGAAGACACTCAAGGGAGTCTGGAACTGTAAGACTTTAGAAGGCATTCGATTGATTAGATAGGTAGCTGTAAGGACCAACTCTCCCCGAAAACGTTTAGGGATATTTATAGTGAACTTAAGAGCTCGAGCTACTTCCAACAAGTGTCTATTTTTTCTTTCGGCCACCCCATTTTGCTGTGAGGTGTCTACACATGTGGATTGATGAACTATCCTTTTTTCAGATAGAAATGGACTTAGAACTGAGTTGAAGTACTCAGTTCCATTATCTTTTCGAAATATTTGGATTTTGGCATTGAACTGTGTTTCAACCATAGCATAGAATTGTTTGAACACAACACTTGTGTCTGATTTATCCTTCATTAGATAGACCCAAGTCATTCTGGTAAGGTCATCAATGAAGGTGATAAACCACTTAGTATGGGAAAGATTGGGAACTCTAGATGGACCCCATAGATCACTGTGGACCAAGCTGAAAGGAGAAGAACTTTTGTAGGGTTTTGTCTTGAAAACAACACGTTTATGTTTGGCTAACTCACATATGTTACACTGAAAATCATCGATTGTTTTATTGATAAACAAAGAAGGGAACAATTTTTGTAAGTAGGGGAAGCTTGGATGTCCAAGCCTCTAGTGCCATAACTTAATCTCCTCTGAAATCGAGGGTGTTTTATTTACCACATAAGCTTTTTCCAGTGGTTCATCTTCTGCAAAATAATACAATCCTTGGGCTTCCCTAGCACTGCCAATCTTCTTCCCCGAGTTCAAATCCTGAAATTCACAATGATCAGAGTAGAATTTAGCAACATAGTGGTTATCTTTAGTAAATCTACTGATACAAAAAGGATTGCAGGAAAGCTTTGGAACATGTAACACAGAGGTAAGATTAAGAGTAGATGAGATGGGTATCCCTCCTTTTCCAGCAACGGTGAAAGAGTTCCATCTGCTACCTAACCTTATGATGACCAGAGGATGGCTCATAGGTAGTAAATAGGTATGACTGACTAGTCATATGGTCCGAGGCACCAGAGTTGATAATCCAGGGTATATTACCTTCTTTCATGGCTGTATGTACAGAAGAAACTGTACCAGGATTGTATGATGACTTCTGGATCAGCTGGTAAAGAATTTCAAATTGCTCCTTAGTAAAATGTGTGTTGAATGAATCAACTACAGCAGGTTGATTCCCAAGATCAGGGCTTGTCCAGTCTAGCCCTTTATTGGGATACCTCTGATTTGATACCCGACCTTGAAGGTATGCTGGTTTGTCATGGAGTACCCAATTGTCTCTTTGGTGTGCCTAGACTTATTACAGTGTTCACACCAAAGGTTTGTCTTGTGATCAATTCGTTTTGGCATTGTTCTGGTTCCTCCTTTAGCCAGTAATGCAGATGCATCTGCTGACTCAGTAAGCAACGCAGACTTATTCAGAATGACATCATTTTTAGATCCATTCATGGCTTCTTTTCTGCTCTCCTCTTTTCTGACATATCCGAAAGCTTCTGCAACAGTTGGCAAAGGATCTTGGGCCAAGATCCTTTCTCTGGCAGCATCAAACTCCGGGTTGAGTCCTCCTAGGAAGTCATACAATCTATCTCTTTCCAGAACTTTCTGAAATAGTCCTGCATCTGTAGGACATCTACATTCAATGATTGCAAGCTGATCAAATTCTTGCCACAACCCTTTCAGTTGGTTAAAATACCTGGTGATGTTCCTGGAACCTTGCCTTATGTCCTTCAGATTCGATTTCACAGCAAAGGCTTGAGCATAATTACCTTTATCAGAATAGGTAGCTGCTACAGCATCCCAAATCTCCTTTGCTGTTTTATGAAACAGGTAGACTTGGCCGATTTCTGGCTCCATGGAATGGATTAACCATGACATAATCTTGGCATTCTCAGTTTCCCAATTAACTTGGGCATCAGGATCACTTGTGCCTGGATCCTTAACAGTGCCTGTCAAGTATCCCCTTCTTCCTCTCCCAGTGATGGACATCTTTACGGATTGAGACCATTGAAGATAGTTCAATCCATTGAGTTTCATAGTGGTTATTTGTAGTGAGGGATTGTCCATGGCTGAATCAGAGGATTTTGCCATGGTATTTGTTGCTGATTGAGCAGCTTGACCGGAGGCTGAATCAGTCATGATAAATGACTAAGAGTGTTGTATTGGCTCTGATACCAAGAAGAAATTTAAAACAGATGAAAAAGTATGTTTTTCATTGTATAATCCGTGGTACAAAGGCTCCCTTTTTATACAAAGAAGAGTCCTAACTTCTATGTCAATCAAATCAGAGTAAATAAAGCTAATTAAAAAATTTCTAACTAATCTCCTATCAAATCAAATCCCTAATTTCAGGGGATCTGACTTTTCCATTTTTTACACGTGAACAACCTGTTAACAATAAGTTTCTCACTCACAACAATAAATTTGTAAGAAGAACCAGCCTAACAAAAATCTTTACCTAAAGATATGAGACTTTAGAAGTGTAAGAGCAGTCACCTCCTTCGACTCTCGATCAGTATGATAGTGGTGTAGTGTCAGCTGAGAGCTGGTGGTGTCTACTCATCACGCTCAAAATAAATGAAGTGTGAATTTTTTTAAATTTTCAGTAGAAAAGGATTTTGTTGAAGTGCAAGCTTACCGCAGAGGTAAGGTCCACCAACATTGAAAAGGAAGGAAAATTCCTGTCACCGCCTCTGAATCAGCAGCAGTTCCTGCTCCACAGCAATATATATGTTTGGGGCCATGTAATGAATTTTCTCGCAATTCTTGTCAGCAACTATGGGCCCTTCAGTTGTATGTGTGAAAACAGTCTTAATGATAGATTAATAAATTACCCATGCCTGCACGTTACGGATGTCATGAGTGCAAAATGTTTTCAAGTTTCTGAACTTCTATTTATTATAGAACCAAGCAACAGATGGGGAGAAGAAGAAAAGTTGGACGCTGACAAGAGATGAGAACTTCAATTTCAGAGCAGCATACTGGTCTGATCTCCATGGCCTCTTATACCGTGCACTACCTCTAGATATTTTCTTCTGGGGTCATTTGTTCCTCTCCTTTTCCGTCTCGGATTACAAGACATCAGTTAAAGTTAAAACAAAAGTCCTTCAAACTGGCAATATTATCGACATAGTTGGCGATTTACTCATTGCAGCAGATGGGTGTCTTTCTTCGATTCGTCAGAGTTTCCTTCCTGACCTTAAATTAAGGTTTGTGAATCAAAATCATTGAGAGTTTGATATCTTCCACAAAAATTTGAAATCCTTGTCTTGTTTTACATTCTACTAGTAATAATGATTTCTTTTACTAGATATTCAGGTTACTGTGCATGGAGAGGGGTGCTTGATTTTTCGGATATTGAGAATTCAGAAACCATAACAGGCTTCCAGAAGGCTTATTCAGATATTGGGAAATGCCTATACTTTAACTTGGGGTCCGGAACTCATAGCGTATTTTATGAGCTATTGAACAAAAGGATCAATTGGATTTGGTACATCAATCAACCTGAGCCAGAACTTAAGGTGACTCCTCTGCCTCCTGTCTTAAATGTTTTATGTTCCTATGTTTACTATATGAACTACCTATACTGTGGGTGTTATTAGTGTTACAAAGATTTATTTTTTCGTCTGTTGAAAATAGGTGGTAAAAAAGGAAGATTAATGTACTCCCTCGAATTTTTCCACAAATTTAAACTTGGTACTAGAAATAGCAAAAATTTCACTACTGGTAATAGCAGATTTACATGTTGGATCATTGATAAATTTGCTTCTAGTAGTAGCGAATTCAGAAAAAAAAGGTATAATTTGGGAAATTCGAAAAAGAATGTATCTGGGGAGATAGTTTAGGACCTTAGGTAGCAGGTGTATTTTTGGAAAAAATCATACTTCAAGAGACTCGGGAAGAAGAGAAGGCAAATGGATAGTATCATTTGTGTCTAATTGTTCAGGAAAAAAAGGTATAATTTGGGAAATTCGTAAAAGAATGTATCTGGGGAGATAGTTTAGGTAGCAGGTATATTTTTGGAAAAATTCATACTTCAAGTGACTCAGGAAGAAGAGAAGGCAGATGGATAGTATCATATGTGTCTAATTGCAAGTCTTGTTGTTCAAAGTGTGACTTATTAAATGCAAATTTTGCTGTTAGTTTCATTGCTAACCCTGAGTGGTGATGGTTGTACTTAAAGTTGAAACCTAACTAGCAAACATGGTCCAGGATACAGAAGTTTCAAAAATGTTCTACAATGTAAGCCATGCAGATAAAATACATTTTTGGAATTGATATACTCAAAATATTGTCAAATCCCTTCACTTCAGTATAACAAATTCTAATTATGTAGATCAAGGAAATAAAACTATGACGGTAATAAAGAGGACAAACCAGTTGTAAAATTAGCAAGCATGCATGGACAAAGTTTCCCAAATTTCCCACCGCACCACTATTCAGAGAAGGCAAAGAACTCTAAATATTGGAAGTTGTAAATGGAAAACTTGGAGCCTGAGAAAAATATCAAGAGGCAATCTTTGGATATTTCATCCATGCTTCAGTGAAGTTCTGGAAGTGCTCATCCTAAAGTACGAGAGCTACCAGTAATGTACTGACCAAAAAGCTAACTGTACTAGCAAGTATTCAGGGTTGCTACCAGAATGGAGCCCCAAAACTTTGTGGCCCAACGGTTTTCCAGAGTTAATTTTTGCTCGTAGGATAAAGGTGACTAATCTTTCATTCCATTGGTTTTTTTTTTCCAAAAAATTCAAATGAAACTCGCATGAAAATCAAGGATGGCTCCAGTATTGAAATGGCTTTGAAGCTGATCTCCATAAAGCATGAGTTACTCCAATGGGATTCCTGTGAGAGGTTATGAATGAATTGAGTTTCAATGGCATATGAATTCCTGGATCATGCAATGCATTGCGACAGTTTGGAAGTGGTAGGCAATGGTTCAAAGGTTTGTTGAGTTTAAAGACATGGACGGTCTGTCTCCGTATCCATCTCTCTGTAGTTGATGTATGCTCTAACCTCATCATTAGAGCTGGGCATAGAGGGTCAATGCCAAAGGTACTCAATAGAGGCTGCCCAAGCTGTCCCACCTTTTCTGCACAGCTGATTCTGTCACATTTTACAAAGTGACAGAGAAGCTGAATACACCATCAATATTTACTCCAATGCGTCAGTCAACTACTGCAGTTTGAGAAATCAGACTTTCTACTTGTAACTAATACACATCAACAATCATGAAGAGATAAAGAAAAGAGGAAGAATCAAAGAGAAGAGAGAGGAAGAAGAAGTCAATGATAGCCAAATAAGAGAGACTGCCGTGTCTTCTCTTGTATTCTTATTAGTTATTATACCTTAGAGCATATCACATATATATACTCTATTATGCCCTACTTACACAATTACACAATTACCCTTATTGTCTAATTCTCCCCTTCAAGCTGGAGCATAGATATTTATCATGTCCAGCTTGTTACAAATATAAGCCACTCTTATCCGTGTAAGGCCCTTCGTAAACATATCAGCAAGTTGTTCTCCCGTGCGCACATATGAAGTGGAAACAAGATTCTGTTGAATCTTTTCTCAAAAAAAATAACAATCAACCTCTATATGTTTAGTCTTCTCATAGAAAACCGGATTCGAAGAAATATGCATGGGTGTTTGATTATCACACCACATTCTCATAGGCAAGGCAACGCTAAAACCAATCTCTTCCATCAATTGTTGTATCCACATAAGTTCACACGTTGATTGAGCCATCGCACGATACTCTGCCCTTGATCTCGCCGCCACATTGTGTTTCTTACCCTTCCATGACACTAAATTTCCGCCCACAAACACACAACATCCTGTAGTTGACTTTCTATCACCCGGTGATCTTGCCCAATCACCATCAGAAAATACCTTTACCCGCATATGTAGTCCATGGTCTGCGTACAAGATATCTCTACCAGGTGCTCATTTCAAATACTTTACAATCCGTATCAACGCATTCTAGTGAATAATTGTAGGAGCTGCCATGAACCGACTCACTACACTTACCGAAAAAACAATATCTGGACGAGTCACTGTCATCCACTACAAGGTAGTTTAACTTACCAACCAATGTTCGGTATCGTTTTGGATCCTCAAATATCTCCCATTCTCCAGCTACAAGTCTTACATTAGGATCCATTAGAGTGTCACACGGTTTCACCCCAAGCATCCCAACTTCCTCAAGTAAATCAAGAACATATTTCCTCTGAGATAAAAATATCCCTTTCTTGGACCGTATCACTTTAATCCCAAGAAAGTACTTTAGAGTACTTAAGTCCTTTGTCTGGAGACACGACTTGAGTGCTTCAATTCCCTGTGTATCACTACTTATAATCACAATGTCATCTACATAAACAACCAATACGATACAACCACTATCAATTTTTCGAAAGAACACCGTATTATCACATGTACTCCTCTGTAACCCAAATTCTAACACATCACTAAATTGCCCAAACCAGGCTGCGGAGACTGTTTCAACCCATACAATACAACGACTTTCTTAACCTACACACCGTACCGTATTCCCTGACTCCCCTTGAGCAACAAACCCAAGAGGTTGCTCCATATAGACCTCTTCCAGTAAATCACCATGAAGAAATGCATTTTTGACATCCAACTGATACAAGACCCAGTTGTTAGAAGCAGCTAAGGATATCAGAAGGCGAACAAAAGTTAATTTAGCAACTGGGGAAAAAGTATCAGTATAATTAACACCATGCACCTGCGCATACCCCTTAGCAACCAATTGAGCTTTTAACCGAGCAATAGTCCCATCAGGATTCATTTTAACCATATACAACACATTTATACCCAATAGCCTTCTTACCTTCAGGAAGCGTTACCAAGTCCCAAGTCTCATTAGCCTCAAGAGCTTTAATTTCCTCTTCCATAGCAGACTTCCAACCACTATGAGATAAAGTTTCAGACACAGTTTTAGGAGTGACAACTGAATCAAGACAAGTAACAAAGGAACGAGAGGAATCTGAGAAGTGCGCATAAGATACACAAGAGGTGATAGGATGAACGCAAGAACGTGTACTTTTTCAGAACGCAATAGGAAGATCAAGAGATGGGTTTGATGATTGGGAAACCGGTATCGGGTCGGGAGTGAATTTGCTGGAAAAGCTACTGTTGCTGGCTCCTGAAATGAAACAAGGGGCGTCGACATACACCTGAGTTATAGGGGGCGAGATAGAGCGTTATAATCAACACCATCCGCAGTACGAGGGGTACAAATCAATGTATAAGTGAGGAAATCATCGGAAGAGACATACTCGGACCCAGAAGAGAAGGACTGACTAAAATATAGGCTAGACTCGAAGAAATTGACATCTAACACCTAGTACCGACCCAGATCTGGGTAATAACAACGATACCCTTTCTGGTTCGAGAGTATCCAAGAATGACACACTTGAGTGCTCATTGGTCTAACTTGCTAACTTGTTATCGAACATCCTGGACAAAACAGGTACAACCAAACATTTTAGGAGGAACTGGAAACAAAGAGTGCGTTGGATGAAGAACAGAGTAGAGAATTTGCCCTTGAAGAACAGAGATGGAAGACAATTTATAAGAAAAGCAGCATGTGAATAACATCGGCCCAAAAAGACTTGGGAACATTCATCTCAAACATCAATGCCTTGGTAACCTCCAATAGATGGCCATTTTTCGTTCGGCAACACCATTTTGTTGAGGGGTGACAATACATGAAGACTGATGAATGATTCCATTTTGAGACATATAGGAAGAAAAAATGTCAGAAAAATATTCTTTAGCATTATCACTATGCAGTGTTCTAAAAATCGGGCTAGGCGCCCCCCAAACGCCGCGATTAGGGCTAAATCGGTCAACAAATTGCCATCTTGAGAAATCGCCTCCGTCGCGGCCTAGGCGCCGACTAGTCGCCGTCGGCGCCGCCTAACGCCCAGCCATAATTTCATGATTTTAGGCTTTTTTGACCAAGCTTACCTCGCCGCTGGTGAAAGAGGGAGGATGCTGGTGTGAGAGAGAGAGAGAGAGAGAGAGAGAGAGAGAGAGAGAGAGAGAGAGAGAGAGAGAGAAAAAGAGTGAGCGAGAGTGAGAGAGAGATCTGCTGGAGAGGGCAAGGGCTGCTGCCGTTGCGAGCTAAGGCTGCTACTGTCTCGAGCTAGGGACTGCCGTCACGAGCTATCTTCATTTCCAATCCTGAAGGGCAAGGTATGTAGCTTTCTTCAACATTAGTAAGAGAGAGGCTGCTGGAGGTGTTTTAAAGTTTTAGGCTTTAAGCCTAGGGTTTTTACTTTTCAAAATTTATTAAGTGTTCCCCTCTCCCCTTAAATTATTAAAGTATTTTTCTTCTCCCCTCTACTTTGAAATGATACTAAATTTGATTTTTATTTTTAACTTTTAACTTTTAATCTTGTAATGTGATCATTAGTTTTAATTTATTTGGTCATATTTAGCTATTTATTATTGTTATAGCAGGTTTGGCATGGATCTTTGGTGTAATTATGCCTCGATTTCTGGGCCTCGACTAGTCCCCAACTAGGCCCCTAGGCGCTAGCCTTGCTCTAGCGCCTAACGTCCACCTAGCGATTTTTAGAACACAGTCACTATGACAATTCTGATCGGGCAATTAAAATGAGTTTTAATTTCAACACAAAAAGAACAAAATATTTCAAACAACTCATCTCTGGACTTCATTAAATATAACCAAGTGCTTTTGGAATAATCATCAACGAAAGTAACAAAATATCTATATCCCATTTTAGATGGGACAATACAAGGACCCCAAAAATTAGTATCAACCAACTCAAATAGGGGTGCAACCCGTATATTAACTCTAGGAGGATACGACCCACGATGGTGCTTAGCAAACTCACAAGACTCACATGGTAAACTAGAAATAGACCCTAACTCAAGATACAATTTTTTCAAGACAGATAAAGACGGATGACCATAACGACAATGTAGTTGGAAAGGGGACAAAGTTCTCCGAAAAGCAACTGAGGCAACGGTAGATGGACGAGCAGCAACAACTTCATCGAGGAGATACAACCTATCAGATTCACTACCTTTATCAATAATCTCCCAAGTCCTCGGATCCTGAAAAATACAATAGCCAGGAAAGAAAGAGACAACAATTTAAGGCTTTTGTAATTTTACTTACGGACATTAAATTTAAAGGAAATCTGGGCAAGTATAAAACATATATCAATGATAAAGAGGCAATAGTAGTACTACCACTATCCAAGACTTTGGAAGAGGATTCATCAGCGAGAGTAACAATTGTAAAGCTATTTGACGACCTATAGGTGGATAACAAACTCGAATCTCCTGTTATATGATCAGTGGTCCCTGAATCAATCACCCAACTGCCTAGCCGAAGAGGAAAAACATGTTATGTGTTACTTGACTTGGCTAGAGTTGCTTTGGAGGAGGAGGACGAAGGCTGCAGTGATAGCTGGAGTTGGCACTGTGTAAACTTGGCAAACTCCTCATCACTCATATCATAACGACGGGGGTCTTTGAGACATACACTCACTTGGTGCTATGGTATGGTCATCAATCATCCCCGTAATCTTACCAATGAACTCTCAATAATATCAAACCATCAAATCAGATCCTCCAAGTTGACTAATCTATCAAATCAGTCCCTCTATAATATTAAAATGTCAAATCAAACCCTCTAGAATTTCAAAATGTCAAATCAAACCCTCCAAAATTTCAAAATGTCAAATCAACCTCCAGAATTTCAAAATGTCAAATCAAACCCTCCAGAATATCAAAATTCAAATCAGACCCTCCAGAGTATCAAAATGTCAAATTACACTCTCCAAAATATTAAAATGTCAATTCGGACCCTCCAAAATGTCAAAGCAGACCCTCAAGTTCACTAACCTGTCAGCTGAGTCTCACAATAAGCATGATACTATGCCCGTGTCCCAAAATTATTCGTCCTAACACATTCGCCTTGGCGAAATCATGCCAATCACTCGCTGGAATCATCAATTCTCATCACCAAACTCGTCACAACACAAATCCAACACACCCACACTGATTTCTGAGACCTAGGGTTCCGAAATTGACTCCACGCGCTTCCACACACCGGCGCGTGATGTCAGGAAAGTTCTTACTCCGGCCGGCGACCTTCACAAACTAGTTCGTCATTGCCCGGCTATTCCGAGCCCACTCCACGCCTTGAAATCTCCATTTGAACTCTCTACTATGTTCAATTTATCATCAGTCCTCGAAAGCTAGGGTTTTGCAAAAACTAGGGTTTGTCAATCTATCGTCGTTGCCATGTATTGTCGCCCTAAGCCGTGTAGATTTGTTGCTGTGTATTAGTTATGCTCTGATACCATGTAACTAATACACATCAACAATCATGAAGAGATAAAGAAAAGAGGAAGAATCAAAGAGAAGAGAGAGGAAGAAGAAGTGGATGATAGTCAAATAGAGAGACTGCCGTGTCTTCACTTGTATTCTTATTATACCTTACAGCATATCACATATATATACTCTATTATGCCCTACTTACACAATTACACAATTAGCCTTATTGTCGAACACTACTTATCAGTAAGCACTCCTAAAGATTGCAAACAGTCTATTTGGAAAGATTGTGGGTTTTGACTCCAAAGGCAGTATTATGTTAACTCTTGTGATGTGGTTGATTGTGAATTGGAAGCAATAGATCCTATCCTCTTCCTTCACAATCTGGCCATGGTGCTGGCCATCGGAAAATTCAATGTAGAGATTTTAAGCTACCCTTGAAATGTTGAAATGAGGTTAACAGAAAGAAGTGTCAGTCAGAGGAGATTTGCTCCCTCCCGCTTGTTTCCTCTGTGGAGTGCAGCCTGGGATAATGGGATCCGTAAAGGTGTTAGAAGCATGTGTAAACCCTCAGATGCATTTGGAAAATAAATTATAAAAAAATGTCTTAGGATTCTCTGGTGTTTGGTAGAAGTTGGAAAATGATTCAACGAGAGATTCTGGATGTCAACATATAATCAATAAAAATGACTTGGTGTTCAGATCTGTAAGTAATTTTGTTGAATAGGCAAGCTATTCTCTCTTCCTCTTTTTGTCTACTTTCTTCTTTAGGAAGTCATTTGTTCATTTCTTTGAGAATGACTTGTATAAAAATTTTACTCGCCAAACATCAGGGAATAGAAGGCTTTCATGTAAAAATGTTTCTTGTGAAAATTATCTTCAGAAATAATTATCTGCAAGTCAAAAGGATGGAGCCTAGTTTAGAAAGAGACCCATTTGGTGACATAAAATGGCTTTTTTACCAGTCCAAGAAAAAAACTCCATTACTTCTATAGAAACATTCTCTCTCAGCCAAAAGATGGGTGGTCGCTGCCCCCTGTCCACTCTTTCTAGGCAAACTCCTTAAGGTTGGTAGTAAGAAATTATAAGGTTGCCTTAGTGGGTGTAATGGCTCGTCAAGCCTGATGTTCTAATGCTTCAAATTAACCTTGCAACAGAAAGTGACTACTTAGAGGCGTTCGAGGTAAGTCATAACGAGGGGTTCCCCATTTGCGAGATATGTAGTTTCAGTGAATTTTGTTTCAAGAGACGATCAGATCTACTGTTTGTGAGCTACAGAAAGCTGCCTTTCTGTGCACTGGACTGAGTTACGTCCCGGGCAGTTGATGATATTGTTAGAGAGTGATTACCCTAAGTAAATTGTTCCGTTTCTTTTGGTTTCATTGGTTTTCCATGCTAAAAAACTGGAAAAAAACTCAAAAAGAACTGAGTGCAAAGCAAATTTATTTATCGATTGTACCTAAGAATCAGTTGTTAGTTTCTGGTCTTACCGTAATCTCTTGGCCAGATCTGTTTTTTAGTATTGAAGGCATGAGATTAGCAAGTTTGCCTGCTATAACTGGTTTCAAATAATTCAGAAAAGACATGTAAAATTCTGAGCTTGAGCCGATGTTGATGAGTAAATCCAGGCTCTTAAAAGATATTTGTCTTCTGCGGAGCCAGACGTACAATACATGCACAAAGAACAACAATAAATAGGGGCTTCTGACCCAATGACGTGTGACTGACAATCCTCTGAAGTCTCTCGTTCCATTAATTCAGGCATTATTGGGTGTTGAGAATGCCAACTATTCCATCCTGATCTTATTCCGATTCTTTTATGTTTTTCCCATTCTTTCTACATTAGCCTTATTTCTATGTATAAACTGTATATAGCATGAAATTTACATGTAGAGGGAAGTTATTGGTTTGTCCTGTTGCCCATGTTATTTCCTCAAATGTAGCTTTTCTCTAGCAATGGTTTTAATCCCTGTTGTTTGTCTCAGACAAACTTAGAATTGATGGAAGAGTAATGCTACATGCACCTAATAAGTAACTAATTTTATGCACAAAATGATGTGGCGTCCTATGTGTCATCTTATTTGGCATCTTATGGGCTCCACTATGAGTTAAAAAGTGAAGTCAACTAGATGGCACATAAGATGCCACATCATTTTGTGCACAAAATTAGGTATTCATTAGGTGTCTCTAGCACACAATTCACTTATTTGGTTCAGGGCCGGCCCTGACATTTTGGGGGCCTTGTGCTAGATTTAAACTTAGACCCTAGAATTGATAAAAAACAATTACCAAAAATTAAAGATAGGTTACATATTTTATAATATTATCATATTAAAATTATTTTCCTAGAAATGAAGTACCAAAATCCCTAAAACTCCAAATTAATATTGGACTTTTCTTTGAAAAGTATCATCATTCCAAATTTTTTGAAGCAAAATATTCAATTAGGTCTTCATAATCGATTTTAAAAAAAAAAAAAAAAAAAAGCCAGACTACAAATTTCCATGAAATTAGGCCCCTTCAAATTTGGGACACAAAATATAAGAGAAAGATTTTATATATATATATATATATATGTATATATATATATGTATATGTATGTATGTATGTATGTATGTATGTATGTATCTTCATTTGATCTTGTAATGATTGATGTTTTGAGCGAAAATGACAAATACATATTTTTATGGAAATGTCAGGAATTGATCTCCGTACCTTCATGTCAAATAAAATAGATTTTTAATATACAAATCTTGAAAAAAAAAATATTATTGTATTATTTAATATCAAAGGTCAGTTTGTAGGATTCAAACCAATAACCTAATGATGGTTAAAAATACTTACACTAAACCACCACTCTATCAAATGAACTAATGCTTATTTTATTCATAAAAAAGTTTATAAAAAGCATATATATAATACATATATATATATAAGAATTGGGCCCTTCAAATTTTGGGGCCCTGTTCAGTGTATCACTTTGCCCTTGCCCAAAACCGGGCCTGATTTGGTTACATAATGATAATCAGAACGAGGTTGTAATTTTATTTCCCCATCTCGTTTGGAGGCGTTTGAGTAAAACTTTGTCCAGGCTGTCATCCATCCGAACTTCACTGGACATGGTGATCAGTGACTTAGTGACAACTTGAGCCCTTGGCTCTGGCACCACATTCTTCTTCACCAGTGACTAACTAATTGATTCTTCTTCACACCCCTTTTGTTTCTTAATCCATTCTTGATGGGTTAATTGACTAAGACTTTATGCCCTCACTTAGGTTGTAAAAGGTGAATTACTATCTTTCAAACAGAATACCATGCGATAAACCAAAAAGTCATCTGCCAAACTAACATGGAGTTTTGGTAAACTCAGGGGAACTCGGTGACATTGAAAGTGAGCAGCGATATGCTCGAGAAGATGCAAGAGGAAGCAGAGAAGGTTTGGATGCCTGAATTGGCGGGAGTCATAAAAGAAACAAAAGAGCCTTTCTTAAATGTCATATATGATTGTGAACCTTTGAAACAAATTTTTTGGGACAATGTGGTATTAATTGGAGATGCAGCTCACCCTACAACTCCTCATGGTTTGAGAAGCACAAACATGTCCGTCCTAGATGCAGCAGTCCTAGGCAAATGCATAGAGAAGTGGGGAGTGGAAAATTTGCGCTCCGCTCTCGAAGAATACCAATCTATTCGGCTGCCAGTCATCTCGAAGCAAGTGCTACATTCTCGACGACTAGGCCGCATCAAGCAGGGTTTAGTTTTACCTGATCGCAAGCCTTTTGATCCCAAGACAGCGAGTCCAGAAGACTGCAAAGAGCTTCAGCAGAAAAACATGCCTTTCTTTGCCGATAATTCATTGATGCAGAACATGTTTTCTGCGAGGAGCACTTCGTAAGCATTTTCATTTTTTATGAATCGTTTTTTTCCAGTTCATTGTTGATTACATGAATTACCTCATCGTGTGTATGTTCGTATAGTTTCATGTACTAATTATGTTATACTATGATATACATTCATGTCCCCTGAGAGAAGAAACCAAATATGCAGAGGTGTCTGCTGAAAAAGAATGTTGCTTGTTGTATATGATTTGATACCTACGTGTTAATAAAGTTGTTATGGCCTTATGGGTGATCATCTTCAATGGAAGTTCTGGCATTATGGTTGTGGTGATTTCAATTTCAATTGATGCTTCTACTATTTTGTCTTCAGAGAATGAACCATTGGTAATATGTCTGTGTTTTGGTCAAAATTGTAGAAAAAATTTCCATTCCAAGAGTTATGAGCAGATAAACATGCTTCAAATGCTGCTGCATGTTACTGTGTTGCAGTGTGGGTCTTTACCAAACACCTTTCGACCATATGCTCTTCCAGCAGCTATATCCAAATAGCTGAGGTTAAAGAAGTTTGTTTATCCATAGCAGAAGGTGGGGACAAGTAGTTCTGCCCGCATCATGCAAAGTATATATTCCTTCCGTTCCTAAATTATTGTCTTATTATTTTTTTTATCCATCCCTAAATAATTATCTTATTTGAAACTTTCCATTTTAGGACATTACTTTTACCATTTTTCTTTACTTTTTTTCTATGGGCCACATACTCATGGGCATTAAAAGAAAATACACACTATACCAATATTAATAATCAAGTGAATTATTTTTTCTTAATCCGTATGCCGCATCAAACAAGACAATAATTTAAAAACGGAGGAAGTAAATAATTTATATATATATATATATATATATACACACGCGCGCGCGTAGTTTTAAGAGAAAAATAAAACTATTCATATGTTTGAATAAATTGGATACAAAGTATATTTATTGACAAATGCTAACTAATCTAGACTAACTATTTCGTGATTATAGCATCCGATAAATTTAACTAGACTAACTACTTCCTAGATTATGCTATCTGATAAAACTAATTTATGTACAAGAGTATTCCTAGAAAGTAGGACTTGGGAAGACTTATTATTCTACTCAACACTCCCCCTAAATAGGGAAAGTAAATGTCAAGTAATCCCAACTTGTTGTTTGAATGAAGGGTATGCAGATTACACCATTCTCGATCTTCTCTTTGATGAAATGATTGTCAATTTTACCTTGCTTATTTGCAATGCTAATGCTAATCGCAACCTTGTTGTCACATACAGTCTCGTAGGACCTTCCATGGGTAGTTTTTGTTCTCCAAAAATTCTTTATAACCAAATCAGTCACAAATGCCATTAGCCATGGCTCTAAATTCGGATTCCTTCTTGCTACGACGTTTTGTTTCCTACTCCTCCATGTGACTAAGTTCCCCCCATACATACGTACAATATCTAGTTGTAGATTGTCTATCCGTAATGGACCCTGCCCAATCAGCGTCCGTGTAAGCTTCAATCCCTCGGCATTTCTTCTTCCCAAAAAAGACTTTTCCTGAAGTGCCCTTCAAATACCTCAATATTCTATAAGCAACTTCAAGATGATCCTTCTTTGGTGGGTGCATAAACTTGCTTACTAAGCTTACTGCAAAAGCAATATCTGGACAAGTATGAGACAATTATATAAGCTTTCCTACCAATATTTGATACCTCCCTATATCTACTAAAGTTCTTCACCAATCTTGAAGTTCGGATCCACTGTGTCATTCCTGAATCTTTTAAGAGATCTAGATTATTTTTCTGCCGACTCACAACCACTCCTTTTTTTGATCTTGCTACCTCCATTCCTAGAAAATACTTGAGGGCTCAAATATCCTTAATCTCAAACTATTTTGCCAAGTTCGTCTTCAATGTCATCATTCTCTATTAGGATGATATCATCAACATAGACTATCAATATCACAATCCTATTTCTGTCCGTTCTCTTAAAGAACATAGTTTGATAGGCTTTTCCAGTTAATTGATCGTTCAAATTTGTCAAACCATGCCCTTGGTGATTGCTTGAGCCCGTACAAAGACTTCTTTAGTTTGCAAACTTGTGATCCAAAATGTGCCTCAAAGCCAGGCGGAGGTTCCATGTAAATTTCGTTCTCAAAATCTCCATTAAGAGACACATTCTTGACATCTAATTGTTGGGGGGGCCAATCAAGATTGACTCCAATAGACAAAAGTACTCGGACTTTGTTCAATTTTGCCACTGGAGTGAACGTCTCAGTGTAGTCAATGCCATAAGTCTGAGTGAAGCCCTTCGCAAGTAGCCTTGCTGTAAACCATTCAAGTGATCCATCTGAATGGTATTATTTCACAACAAATATCCATCTGCAACCCACCGTCTTCTTTCCCCGAGGTAAATCAACAATATCCCAAGTTCTGTTCTTCTCCAAAACTTTCATTTCCTCCAAAACAGCCCCCTTCCATTAAGGAACATGCAAAGCAGCTTGTAAAGACTTTGGAATCTCAACAAGAGGAAACAGGAAAAAGATGAAGACAAATTATAATATGAAACAAAGTTGAACACTAGGTGCTTCGATCTCGATCTCACTCAATCAACATGCTCATGATTTGTGTGAGAATCATCTGATTAGCTAAGTTCTGTTCTGGCCGAAGGATGGATGTCTGTTGAGTATTGTCAGTGTTCACATTTTTTGCAGGCAAAGAATTCAAATTTACCAAATCTGTTTCAAAATTTGTTTCAGCCACCAAATCCAGAATGTGCATATATTTTCCATTTGAATTTTTTGAAGAAAGTTCAAGATTATCTGTCACAAAATCTGGAATAAGAAAATTAAGTTCAGAAATCCTTATCACCTAATCTTCTTTTCTGCCAGCAATATCTAAAATCTCCCCAGGAAACATCCATAGTAACAAAATATTTTTGTAAACATGGAACAAAACATTTAAACCCCCTTTTTGATGCATAAAAACCCACAAACACACCTTTGTGAGCCCGAGTATCAAGTTTACACTTGTTTTTATCTGAAGTATGCACAAAAATAGTGCAACCAAAAACTTTTAAAGGTAAATCTGATATCAGTTTAGACCACTGGTTTATCTACATGAAAATTTCCATAGAAGTTTAATTTGAAATTCAGAATTCTTGAAAGCATTCTATAGATTAAAAAAAACATCATGTAAGAGAGCATCACCCTAAAAATGTTTTGGAACATTATTAGTGAACAACAAAGCACATGTTATTTCCAAAAAAAAAATGTTTATTTTTCTCTCTCCAATTCCTTTTTACTGTGGAGTATCATAACAAGAACTTCGTTGTATTATTCTTTTTCCTGCAAAATACTGTCCCAATTTTTTTGTGAAATATCCTCGCCCATTATTACTTCGAAAAATCCTGCTTTTTTCAATAAATTGTGTTTCAATCATGTTGATTTTTTTTACTATTTCTCCAACTTTGAAATTTTCTTTTATTAAGTAAAGCCAACTTAATCGAGAATGATCATCAACAAATGAAACAAACCATCTTTTTCCAGAAAGTGTAGGAATCCTAGAAGGACCCCAAGTGTCACTATGAATTAATTGAAATGGTTTTGAAGGTTGGATAATGTCGTGGAGGAAAAGAAGGACGATGATGTTTTGCTATAGCACAAAATCACATTTAAATGAGGAAGGATATTTATTCAAAAATAATTTGGAAAAAAACGCTTAGGATACTGAAAACTTGGATGTCCTAACCTAAAATGCCATAACATGACATCTTTATTGTTAAAACTGGAAATAAAACCAAAACAAGAATTGGAAACTGGTTTACTCGGACTGTCTCTATCCTCAAACAAATACAAACCTCCATGTTACTTACCATTGCCAATCATCTTCCCTGATACCAAATCCTGAAACTCACAGTGAGAATGAAAGAAATTAGCTTTACACTTTAGTTTTCGAGTTATTTGACTATCAGACAACAACTTACATGAAGTTTAGGAATATGGAGAACATTTTCAGGAACAAAAGATGGTGAGATCTATATTGAACCACTTCCAACAATGGCTGAAAAAGAGCGACTCCAATTCTATTTTTCCTATTTCCAGCTACACGATAATGTGTAGTGAAAAAAATGGGAATTACTGGTCATGTGATCAGTAGCTCCCGAATCTATTATCCAATGACCATTCAAAATTTGAGTAGAATAAGATATAGGATAGGAAATACCTTGTTGGGCCAAAGAACAGGAAGGATTATTGGGAGGATTAATGGAATTTCGTTGAGATTTAAAAAAATTGTACTACCACTCATTTTGGTCCTTTATGGACGAAGACAATTCTGGATTAGATGCCTACTCCTGAGCTGATTAGCGATTGTGGAAAAAGCTTGGCCTTCTGATTTCCTCCTCCAATTTGCTGGTTTGCCATGAATCTTCGAACAATTTTCCTTTGTATGCCAAGGCTTCTTGCAATGCTCACAGAAAAAATTTGTTCTGCCATCTCCTACAAAGGCTAGAGTAATCAAAGCTGAATTTTTAGTCTCTATAATACCAGGACTGGGATTGGAACTGTGCATCACACCTCACCTTCCTTCTTCTTTTCTAATTGCAGAGAACACCTCACAGATGGAAGACAGAGGAGTTCTGTCCAAAAGCCAACCCTTAATGTCATCAAAATTGTGATGAACACCTGCCAAAAGTATGAAAGCACGGTCATTTTCCTCACGCTTCCTGAACCTTACCAGATCACGATGATTCTCCCACTCATCATCGTAGCACAAGTCTGATTCCTGCCACAAGGCAAACATTTCCTTGTAGGAGGATGTCACATCTCGATCTCCTTGTTTGGTCAGCCATAATTTCCTTTTCAATTCAAAAACTTGAGATGAATTCTCAAGGTTTGAATAAGTTTCCCTAACAGCTTCCCATATCTCCTTGGCCTTCATGAACATATACGGTCGATGAATAGACTCCTCCATTGAATTGAGTAGCCATACCGTGATCATTGAGTTCTTCGAACTCCAACGCTGAAGGGCTGGATCTTTTTTCCCTGGTTGCACCACTTCACCTGTCAAGAAACCTAGTTTTTCCTTGCCATCTATGGCTAGTTTCACGAATTGGGCTCATTCTAGGTAATTTCTGCCATTAAGACGAACAACAGTAATTTGAAGAATAGTATGGCTTCCTACCTCTAGATTATTTTGAACACGGCTAGGGGATTGATTAGGAACAGGTACTGGTAGGATTAGTAGAAGAGGACATGATAAAGATAAGATTAAGAGTAATGGTAAGGGTAAGGTTAAGAAAGTATTCGAATGAGGTTAAGAAAAATATTCGAATGATGAATGAGGGTGATCTCGCAAAAAAAGTTTGTAGGTGACCACGTTCGATCCACGTGTGTAGTTTAATAGGATTTCAGTTGACGTTGTTGGGATTGTCCTTGAAATATAAGCGATTTGAAACCTGTGATCAACAGAAAACACCGTAAGGGAGGCTGGGTTGTCCCAGCTCTACCCTCAGTGCATGAGAATTAGCAATAAAATATAACGCTCTCACAAAGTATGGTTTTTACAAGTAATTTGCACGTACCATATGATGTCTTTGAGGGTGCTATTTATAGGGGCTAAATCACAATCCTTACCGGTTTCAGACTTACTGTGATATGATCAAATCTCATGTCTTTCGGATTGCGATAGTGGGTTTGCTTAGGATTGTCATGGAGGTAGAATCGTAGTAGGACTCTACCCTGGATAAGAGATGATCCCGTGAGGGTCTCTGTCTATGCCGAGCTGTCCGAGGGTACTTGTTGAGGTCGGCTTGGATTATGCCCATGTCGCTCGTTACTCCCATGGCTGACCTGTAAAAGGTCCAGGTGGCATATTGCTCTCGTGGTCGATCTGTGAAAGACCCAGGTCGCACGTTGCCCTTGTGGTCGACCAGTGGTATACCCAGGTCGCACGGTTTGAGCGGTGTGGTCAATGTCCTCGGCTGATATAGTGAGGGGATAGGCAATTGGATAGGTCATGGGTACTAGGTCGCCATATCCAAGCTGGCCTGTGTCCATTAGCTCCTTGTCCCTTCCACTGTTGTCCACCTGGTATGTCTGGTGCCGCGGTGTTTGCCACGTGTAAAGCTGAAAGCTGAGGTCGTTCAGTAGCCCCCTACTTCTTAGGGAGAGGATTTATCCTCGAGTTTGTGAAGTAATTTTGCCAGTTTGTCGAGTTGAGCTGCTTCCTGTGAGCTCGTATGATCTTAGTTCGGCTTTTACTGTTTGTACTTTTCCTCGACAAGCGTGCACATTTATTGTCGTGAACCCCGAGGTAATCCAAGTGGCAAGTCTTTTCGAATTTCAAAAAATGGGCGGTTCCGATTCTCGCCCAAAACGTTGTCGTGCCGAAGTCCACGCACTTGTCGACCCGACGAGTTCGGGTCCTTATATAAGTGGAGGTTCCACTGTTTAAGGCACTTTTCCAGAAGTTTCCAAATATCTCCAGCGATTAGGCGATTCCCGGCGAGTTGATCCGTCTTCAAAAGTTCCAAATTCCAAGTCATTTCTTTGTGTTTTCTCTCCCTTTCAGACTTTAGGTTAGTCTTCTTCCTTTTTACTACATTTCCTTTACTATCAGTGCTTTTTCGCGGTTTCTTTTGAGTCATTGCCTTTGCCGCGTCTGTTCTTGTGGTCGAGCTGGTATTTTTAGGTTTTCGGCGAGAGAGGTTCTCCAATACAATCATATCTACCCTTAGTTCTTCCTCCTCGTGTTCTACTCCTGCGAACATGAGGGTTAAACGAGCAGACCAAGGTCCTTTATTTGCTAGACCGTAGAAAGGGAGGGCGATCTTTAGAAGCGAGGATAGCGATTGGCAGGTCGTCCTACTAAGTGAGGTCCGTAATTTGCTGGTCGCATGGGGTGCGAATTTGGAGGGCCTGGTGGTGCCCGAGGATAATCCCTATAAGGTCGATGATATTCCTCTTGGTACCTCGATGCGGATCTTCGAGCGGTATGATATGGCTATGACAAGTCTGCTCTACTTGTATTTTGATAAGGATCGGGTTGCTCGCCCTAGGTCAGCTCGCGGTATGGCCTCGTCTTCCGTAACGGGCGCTTCAGCCTCTAGCTTGGGTCATTTCGATGCCAATTATGTCCTGCGAGCTCAACGACCCAAGAAGAAGAAGTCAAAATCTGCTACCGAGGAGGATGTTGCTGGTCGGGCTTTCCGTGATTGGCAAAACAAGCCGCGCCCTAGCGCACACCTCCCAGCACATTTCAAAAAAATCAGAAAATGCAAACTTCAGCAAACCTCGCGCCTTAGTGGGCCCAAGACCGCGCCAACCTCGTGCCCTAGCGCGCCGTACTGACATAAGTGAAATTTGGATGGTTTTTCGACTTGTTTTGACGTTTTTCTGAATTGTTGCTGCTGTAGTACGTATGTTCAGACCTGGGAGGTATATATAGGGCTTACAAAACATTTGTAAATAATCTTGCATCATTGATATATGCTAAATTGCATTGTTGAGAGTTTATCTCTTGTTTTCACAACCGAGTTGTGAGTTTATTCGGTTTCTTGGATTAGAGACCAACAATTGAACTTATCAATCTCTGCGAGTCGGGAGATTGTAGCGTTTCGTGGTTCGAGGGTCGTAGGCAATTGCGCCTTTAGTTCTCATCGCAACCCAAGGTTCCAAATCATCGCGATTAGCGGGTCGAGGGAGACTCTTTATCCTTGTTTCTTTGTTGGTATTTTCTGCTGTTTCTTATCAATTCAAGTCTATTCCGCGTTTGTGTTGGGTGCGTAATCTTCGATCCGATCTTGGAAGGAATTCACCCCAATCAATCGGGTGAATTCACATCAATTGGTATCAGAGCAATCGAAAAGGTAACCCATTTTGTTCTTTTCATTTTCATGTTCTCCAAATCTGAAATTTCTAAATTTCGTTTGTCATCTTCGTCTTCCTTGTTGAGAAATACTGGAAATTGAGTATTGTGTGTTCTTAATTCTTAGTGTTCTTGTTCTATCCAATTCGAAAGTAAAAAAAAAAAAAATTTGCTAAATTGATGTTGTTGAATCAAACCAAATCAAAAGAGGTTTGAGCTAAAAAAAAAAGAGTAAAAGTGGGCTGAAAATTGTGTAGCCTAAATTTGGGTTTGGAAAAGTTGATCATCATTGTTGACTTGTTATTGTGAAATTGCTAGAACACTTTCATTTCATAATCGTGTTGTTTGTTCGTCATATACTCATCCGTGAATTTTGTTTCTTTTCTTGCTTTCAAGTGAATTTGATTTTGAATCGTAATAGCCCAAAGAATCATAAAGGACCTAGATTGTCTTTGCCTAGAATCACTCCTGGAACGTTATAACATACTTGACTCTTATTGTTGGTACTTTCAAGGGTAGGCAATTATCCAAGAAATCTAGAGTGTGAGTGTGTGAGGTGAGTGCATACACGAGCGATACATTTTGTGAGTTTGTGTGAATTTTTCTTTTTAAACATGTCACAAGTGGGCAGAATTCATAGAGTACCTTTGCAAGGAAATAGTGAGAGATTAGTTAAGGAGGATCCTATTGAACGTATGATAAGGATGGCCAAGGATCTTACGCAAAGGTTAGCTAGGATAAAAGAGAGATGGAATGCGCAACCTCAAAAGAATTCACATCGATTCCAAGTGAGGAGGGGAGCGTACATTGATAGTGATGATGAGGAGTTAGATGATGAGTGGTCAGAAAGTGAATATGAGTATGAAAAGAGATATAATAGAAGGGTAGGTGAGAGAGTAGACATGAAAGTTCCTACTTTCAAGGGTAGGGATGATCCGGAGGAGTACCTAGGTTGGGTTAGGAGAGTTGAGGTTTGTTTTAGGTGTAACCATTACACGGAGATTCACAAGGTTAAACTTGCATCCTTAGCGTTTACCGAGTATGCTAGTGTGTGGTGGGAGCAATTAGTGAACAACCGGAGGAGGATAGGAGACGGTCGCATTAACACATGAGAGGAAATGAAACGTGTAATGCGAAGGAAGTTTGTCCTGAATTACTATCACCGGAAATTGTTGAGGACTTCTTTTTCATCTTATTGTTCATCTTCTTCTAGCGCACCTAGTAAACCCAAGGCGAAGGAACACAAGAGCCTTAGTGTACCTAGGAGGACTTGTGAAGGCTCTTTGCAATGTGAGAAGAGTTTGAGAGAAAAGATTGAGAGGTCGGCTAAGGTAGAAAGTGTTAAACAAAACATAGTCGAGCAAAAGGAGAGGAAAGCTAGCGATATTGAACAAGCGTTTGAACTCCAATCTTAAAAGGGCAAGAAAAGTGAGTCTCGTGAGGTTGAGTGGAAAAATGAAATGAGTGGGTTGATGGAAGAGAGCGACAACCCGAGTGAAGAGGAAAGAAAGAGGGAAAATGGTAAAAATAAAAGGGCGAAAACACGAGCGAATGAGGAAGAAAAAGAAATGGTTGAAAAGTCGTATGGTGATGAGAGTGTGAAACCAATCTTTTATTCCAAACCTTGTGAGGAAATGAGGGAGTTGGGAAGGAATTTTGGTGAAGTGGTTCCTTTCGCTTAAAAGGGATCTTTTCATGCTAACAATACAATTCCATATTCCTTTTGTTGTGATTTCTCTTCTCCACAGGTTACTATCGAAGTGTTTCCTAAATTGTGGAAGGAAGTTGTGAGCTTCCAATGGGATTTTCAGCTAGGTAAGGAGGTTATTGTAGTGTCTACTCGATCTCCAAGGTATGAATCATTTTCTTGTGATCAATGGTATGATTCCAATCTATTTTGTGATACTCAGTTTTTAAGACTTGATAATCGTGATGACATGTCAATCACCAAACTTTGATAAGATATTCAAAAAATTTGATGTTGATTTGAGTAAGTTCTCTAGCTATAAGTGCATCTTATTCTTGAGAGAGCTTATTAGATCCCATGACATGTGTGAGATGTTATCTTTTCAAGTTTTGATTGGTCATCATGGACTGAATGAATGGTTAAAAATTGGTAAATTAGTTGACCATGGATTGAGCATCTCATTTCATATACCGAGTCATTCTTATGTTGATCCATTTCTTGAATGTGCCTCAAAGGTTAATTTAGTACATTTATGTGACGACCCGAGTCCGGGGTTCGATGTTGAACCCCAACTCGGTGCGCCAAACTAACAAGAACAATCGAAGAAAGCGAATTACAAAAGTTCGAAACCAAAACCGAAGCAGCGGAATACTAAAAACAAGGCAGCGGAATAACAATGAACTTGAGCCTCAAAGCTCGATTAACAAAATTCCAACAACATAAAAATAACCTCCACGGCTAAACATACGCCGGAGAACAACACTAAAGATAAACCCAAAAATTAAAACCTCGACGGCTAAATACACGAGCCGGAGAACCATTAATACTTAAATACCACGAGCCAGGAATCCAACATAAGACAGTACGACAACTGGCGCGACTACACTAGTCGGCACCAAAATATAAATCTAACGAATACAACTATTTCTACCCATAGACTAAGTTTACATAACTTAGTGAACCTCAAAATCTCACAATACAAGAAATAAGAAGGAAATGACAATAATAATACATCTTGCTAACTCCAAGCTCCAAGACTCGCTGCGCTGGAACTTAACCTGCAAACTGAGGAGGTTGTTGGGTGAGTCTAAAAGACTCCGTAAGATACTATAATGTATTGGGTGCTATAAGTATGAATGTAATAGTAAACCAAGACTCTATATGCACTAATCTTGGTAAAAGTTTTAACCTAATCAATAATCAACAAGTTACTACGTGTGACTATATGGCATGGCATTATGCACAACAATATAGCGGAAAGTAAACATGTAGGAGCATATAAAGGCAACCAACCCTATATCGAGAGGCTCAATGATCGCCAACCGTCCCATACCAGTTGGAAATCATGACCAACATTCGCTTATATAGGAAGCACATAAGAGCGGTAAGTAAACACATTTAAAAGGGATACGGTGTCGAGGTACACCTCCGACCAAACCAATACTTCCAACCAACCAACCAATAATATACCAAGTGTAGAGCCGTTGTTGACGTGCTCGAACAAGAAAACCAATAACCAAAACACATGTGAACCATCTTACGTATTCACGTCGACGGGTGATCTCGGTCCCTACAACCCAAGAATCTACCACGGATATAGCTTACCATGGTTGCGTTTATTCCATACAACAAATGGCGCTATACCCCTACCGTGGCCAACGGTAGGGCGAGCCCGATGTATTGGCCTTCGACTATTACGTAGCCCCGCTCACGCAATAATCGAGCGTCAATACACCGCCAACAAATATGCCATGGACTTAACTAAATGCACAAGTAGATGTTTACTCGACATTTAAAAATAAACGGTCATACTCCAAAGTAGGGAGCATACCACGACAATCACATTCAATAACAATACGAATGTTTCAAGTAGGTCACAAGAAGCCTACAACAACAAATCGACAAAGTGTGCTAGTAAACATTAAACGCACAATCAATCATCAAAGTAGGATGATTGTCCTATCACATACTAGAACAATCACACAATGTCCGTAATCACTAGACATATAACCAAAACATGACAATAGGCAAAGTAGGCCTATTGTACAACTCAACTTAGGATCTCTACGTATCCTATAATCACTCAAGACACTTTGTATCATGTATAACATAAACCATCACATAACATTATCGTCGTGTACCATGTATATCACGACTCATTACAAATCACATCCTATTCGACTCCGCCGAGTCGGTCATGACTAGTGTTCAATTTGCATAAAGGTTTGGTTCATAACGTTATACTTTATTGACTCCGTTTGAGTCGTTACCAATATTCGAGACATTGGGATAAACCGTAGTATCATCCCTAATTAACCATTCTATTCTCAACACCATTATTCGGTAATATAAAGTATCCAAAACAACCTCACAAATTCATAGCGAGTAAACTAACGACAAAATATCAATAAGTTGCTTATTATACAAAGTTTATTAACACAATATGATTTCTCCAGCATTGCGCAACAATACCGTTAAATTCACCAAATATTCCACAGAAACCCAAATATTACAATTATTCCATATTTAGAAACTAGACATCTGGAACTATATTTTACCACTTTGAATTTCCTCATTTGGACTTATATTCATCAACATGCAACCACATAAAGATTGAACTACCATACAGATTTTCCAGCAACGATTCATTCTGCGCAGCGATATAACAAGACCCATTTGAGGTACTTCCCAATATCAAAACTCAATGAAAATTTACAAGACATTACAAAACATATCAATGTAAAACATATCCAAAAATCATACAATTCTCATGGACGGATTTTTCCCAGAAAATTCAACAACATGCCTTAAAACTGTGACAAATCTGATTTTTATAATTAAGCATTTACTTCCAAAAATTATCATGTCTTCTCCCAATTATACATGCAACCTCAAAAAACAACATAATATATCATAATATTAGTTAGAGCAACAATTCACATGTTTCTTCCAAGGATTTAACACAAAAATGATCAATTAATACCACCTACATGCTCTACTCTTCCATTTCATCTCATAGTCAAACAAAACATTATAGTTACTTACCTCTAACGAAATTACACCATGGAAACTAGCATGCAACCCAGGAAATGTCTTCTCCTAGTCAAGAGATTCACAATGGCGAAGACGGATCGTAATTTGGACTCCAATTGCTCAAGATATGAGACTTTCTCACTCCAAAACTCTCATACTCTTTCTAAAAACGTGGATGAAGGTATAGACCCATGATTCCTCAACAAATCAGAAAATCTCTTTGGCTAGAAATGTTCCCTTCGACGCCCTCTACGCTACGGCGAAGACGGATCGTCGATCCGACGTCGGTAGCTCAAGATATTGAAGTTTTCTCACTCTACTCTCTCTCTAGACTCTCTATGTTGCATGGTGGAAGGGCTGAAGAAAGAGAGTCTTCAAGGCTCTCTAATGGTGTTTTAATGAGGAGTCAATGCCTGGTCTATAAGTCTCAAGGAGTTGCTTAACTTAGTCAAAGTCAATAGGTCAACAAGTTAATAATTAAAACTTTGGTCAAATGCTATGAAGTTTTGCACTCTTGGGTCAACTTTAAGGAAATGCCTAGAATGATACACAAGTCTAAAAATTACAAATAAAGTATGGTTGGAAAGCTCTTTGAGTCTAGTTTACACAGAATCAAACGGTTTGCAATTCCGAGTTTTCTACACAAAGTTGTGGCCAAATTACTACAGGTTGGTAAATCTGCCCGACACACGCACGGCCGTGCCAAAATGTGCGCGGCCGTGCAAAACTTCGGGAATCCTTGCACGGCCGTGTCAACAAAGGTGCGCGGCCGTGCCAAACTTTCTGGAATGTTTGGCCACTCTTAGGTTGATCCTAACATCAAATCATGGTCAAACACACTCGAAACACACCCGAATCATCCCGCGATGGTGGACGAATGATAATAAACATAAGTCTCACATGCACAACGAGTCAAACAACTCTCAAACTAACCCAACTCACAGGTTAACGACAAAGCGAACATGCTTGTCGTTGGCGAACGAATCTAAGCCAAGGTTAAGTCAACCAACCAAAGAGAAAATGTAACTTATACGAATGCCAATTGATGTCGAGGCTAGTCTCGAACGGATATAGGAATAAAGTGCAACTCACTATAAGTTAAACGCACGTCAAACACGGATCATGACATGATACGTCACGCTTAACAAGCATGACACCTCACTCTCCGAGGGTTTTAAGGTCAAAATCGAGAGACTACGAGTGAACCCAAAATGAAGTTGGGTCGGGGTATTACATCCTCTCCCCCTTAAAAGAATTCGGCCGCGAATTCATGAATTGAACATGTACGGGAAATACATACACTACAACAAGGCCATACCATAGCCCACGCAATCACACTCTTATTGAAAAGGAGTAAAAGCCCAACAAATAAAGGGAGTTGGTCCAAGTTAGAGGCCACCAATCTCAAGTATTGCTCACGAGCAAGGTTTCTAACGAATAGGTTAAACTTCGAGACGTAAGAAATCTCGGGGTTTCGTTACGAGACTAACTACCGTCTCTAGTCAAGTCCAAGTTCAGAGTGCACTTCATAGTGTCATGTTGGCTTACTTCGAATGCATCCCATTACCATGCTTCCGCGCTAAACGAATCTCTACTTCGTGGTACAACTCTCTATCAATTACTCACGGAAATCCCGATCAAATGGGTTTAGATTAACTCAACCGTAAGGTTCACAAGATCATACGACGACATTCCATCATCAGAGGAATAAACTTGAGTCAAATGGTGCAACACATGTGACACCTCAAAGTCACGCGAGTCACACGGACTCTACCGTGAATGATAACATGACTAGCTACAACACCAGTCGACGAAATGAAATGTCAATGAGATCACAAGTTAACATGCTCATGTTATCAATACAAACTTCAATATACTGCAACGTCAACCTAAACAATAATAAGGGTTCAAAAACTCTAACCACGTCTAGCATGAACATAGGGTCCTAAAGATAATCATCTCACTATGCCAATTGGCATACGCACAAAGCTAAACGATCTGTTGGTATCGTACACTCTATAACGTTCGACTGAATTAGCTTACTAAGTCCAGTCTACTACACATCATACAAAGTAAGTATCTCATGCTCATCACTGGGTTGACTAACTCAAATCTAAAATCTCTACGGTCGCTAATGTACTACGCACGTGAAAAGTTATAGGTTACTAATGGCTAGTCACAAGTCTTCAACAATTCATGTTCAACCGAGTACGACGGCTTACACAAACATCCATACATATCGAACCACTACACAAGGAATGATACACAATCCAAACAAGATGTACAAACATATTCGAGTACACTATCTCAGTTACTTGTCCATTCCGTTTGGTAAAAGGATTAGGCAATTTCTATTTAATATGCTATCAACTTAGTCATCGACGAATATCTCTTGACAACCAAATCAGGGGCCCTTCTGAAGTGGCTTCAAAAGCTTCCGTCACAGGGCGTTCGGGACAAGTGATTACAAATATGCCCTTGGAATCGGTCTCATGCACATAAGTATCAAATACAAGCAAATGCACCTGTGTGACACAATGTCTCTAGTATGTACAAATGTCGCGTTCCATGATGTGATATGCAAAAATGAAGCATCTAAATTATTACGAACTCCAGTTCTCGCACTAACGTAATTCGACACTTGCATTACCCATTAAAGAACTCGTGACCCATAATCTCGGGTCTTCCACCTCTATTTTCTCAAACAATTACCAACGTCACGCCTAAGACGTTCTTTTAAGCGCCCGTGCTATACCTTTCTATGACTAACAAGATAACCCAAGTTGGTCAGATCTCCATACTAAAACTTCCAAATGACTTACACTGATCGTCAACATTCTAGCGAAATCTCGAAGAGCACTCACTATTCTCCACTAGATAAAGAACGGACTACATATCATTAATCTCCGCTCCCACGAGCGAAAGAACTAAACAATTCTAGTCCTACATGGACTATCTCCACAACTTACCAACATCCAAGATACATCTAAACACAAGCACTCGACGTTAATCGCTCAACCTAAAACCCAAATCACCTAAGCCGAGGATCCTGTCCTGGCGAACAGCTAACTTAAGCTCTGATACCAACTGTGACGACCCGAGTCCGGGGTTCGATGTTGAACCCCAACTCGGTGCGCCAAACTAACAAGAACAATCGAAGAAAGCGAATTACAAAAGTTCGAAACCAAAACCGAAGCAGCGGAATACTAAAAACAAGGCAGCGGAATAACAATGAACTTGAGCCTCAAAGCTCGATTAACAAAATTCCAACAACATAAAAATAACCTCCACGGCTAAACATACGCGGAGAACAACACTAAAGATAAACCCAAAAATTAAAACCTCGACGGCTAAATACACGAGCCGGAGAACCATTAATACTTAAATACCACGAGCCAGGAATCCAACATAAGACAGTACGACAACTGGCGCGACTACACTAGTCGGCACCAAAATATAAATCTAACGAATACAACTATTTCTACCCATAGACTAAGTTTACATAACTTAGTGAACCTCAAAATCTCACAATACAAGAAATAAGAAGGAAATGACAATAATAATACATCTTGCTAACTCCAAGCTCCAAGACTCGCTGCGCTGGAACTTAACCTGCAAACTGAGGAGGTTGTTGGGTGAGTCTAAAAGACTCCGTAAGATACTATAATGTATTGGGTGCTATAAGTATGAATGTAATAGTAAACCAAGACTCTATATGCACTAATCTTGGTAAAAGTTTTAACCTAATCAATAATCAACAAGTTACTACGTGTGACTATATGGCATGGCATTATGCACAACAATATAGCAGAAAGTAAACATGTAGGAGCATATAAAGGCAACCAACCCTATACGGCGAGAGGCTCAATGATCGCCAACCGTCCCATACCGCTTGGAAATCATGACCAACATTCGCTATATAGGAAGCACATAAGAGCGGTAAGTAAACACATTTAAAGGGATACGGTGTCGAGGTACACCTCCGACCAAACCAATACTTCCAACCAACCAACCAATAATATACCAAGTGTAGAGCCGTTGTTGACGTGCTCGAACAAGAAAACCAATAACCAAAACACATGTGAACCATCTTCGTATTCACGTCGACGGGTGATCTCGGTCCCTACAACCCAAGAATCTACCACGGATATAGCTTACCATGGTTGCGTTTATTCCATACAACAAATGGCGCTATACCCCTACCGTGGCCAACGGTAGGGCGAGCCCGATGTATTGGCCTTCGACTATTACGTAGCCCCACTCACGCAATAATCGAGCGTCAATACACCGCCAACAAATATGCCATGGACTTAACTAAATGCACAAGTAGATGTTTACTCGACATTTAAAAATAAACGGTCATACTCCAAAGTAGGGAGCATACCACGACAATCACATTCAATAACAATACGAATGTTTCAAGTAGGTCACAAGAAGCCTACAACAACAAATCGACAAAGTGTGCTAGTAAACATTAAACGCACAATCAATCATCAAAGTAGGATGATTGTCCTATCACATACTAGAACAATCACACAATGTCCGTAATCACTAGACATATAACCAAAACATGACAATAGGCAAAGTAGGCCTATTGTACAACTCAACTTAGGATCTCTACAAGATCCTATAATCACTCAAGACACTTTGTATCATGTATAACATAAACCATCACATAACATTATCGTCGTGTACCATGTATATCACGACTCATTACAAATCACATCCTATTCGACTCCGCCAGAGTCAGTCATGACTAGTGTTCAATTTGCATAAAGGTTTGGTTCATAACGTTATACTTTATTGACTCCGTTCGAGTCGTTACCAATATTCGAGACATTGGGATAAACCGTAGTATCATCCCTAATTAACCATTCTATTCTCAACACCATTATTCGGTAATATAAAGTATCCAAAACAACCTCACAAATTCATAGCGAGTAAACTAACGACAAAATATCAATAAGTTGCTTATTATACAAAGTTTATTAACACAATATGATTTCTCCAGCATTGCGCAACAATACCGTTAAATTCACCAAATATTCCACAGAAACCCAAATATTACAATTATTCCATATTTAGAAACTAGACATCTGGAACTATATTTTACCACTTTGAATTTCCTCATTTGGACTTATATTCATCAACATGCAACCACATAAAGATTGAACTACCATACAGATTTTCCAGCAACGATTCATTCTGCGCAGCGATATAACAAGACCCATTTGAGGTACTTCCCAATATCAAAACTCAATGAAAATTTACAAGACATTACAAAACATATCAATGTAAAACATATCCAAAAATCATACAATTCTCATGGACGGATTTTTCCCAGAAAATTCAACAACATGCCTTAAAACTGTGACAAATCTGATTTTTATAATTAAGCATTTACTTCCAAAAATTATCATGTCTTCTCCCAATTATACATGCAACCTCAAAAAAACAACATAATATATCATAATATTAGTTAGAGCAACAATTCACATGTTTCTTCCAAGGATTTAACACAAAAATGATCAATTAATACCACCTACATGCTCTACTCTTCCATTTCATCTCATAGTCAAACAAAACATTATAGTTACTTACCTCTAACGAAATTACACCATGGAAACTAGCATGCAACCCAGGAAATGTCTTCTCCTAGTCAAGAGATTCACAATGGCGAAGACGGATCGTAATTTGGACTCCAATTGCTCAAGATATGAGACTTTCTCACTCCAAAACTCTCATACTCTTTCTAAAAACGTGGATGAAGGTATAGACCCATGATTCCTCAACAAATCAGAAAATCTCTTTGCTAGAAATGTTCCCTTTGACGCCCTCTACGCTACGGCGAAGACGGATCGTCGATCCGACGTCGGTAGCTCAAGATATTGAAGTTTTCTCACTCTACTCTCTCTCTAGACTCTCTATGTTGCATGGTGGAAGGGCTGAAGAAAGAGAGTCTTCAAGGCTCTCTAATGGTGTTTTAATGAGGAGTCAATGCCTGGTCTATAAGTCTCAAGGAGTTGCTTAACTTAGTCAAAGTCAATAGGTCAACAAGTTAATAATTAAAACTTTGGTCAAATGCTATGAAGTTTTGCACTCTTGGGTCAACTTTAAGGAAATGCCTAGAATGATACACAAGTCTAGAAATTACAAATAAAGTATGGTTGGAAAGCTCTTTGAGTCTAGTTTACACAGAATCAAACGGTTTGCAATTCGAGTTTTCTACACAAAGTTGTGGCCAAATTACTACAGGTTGGTAAATCTGCCCGACACACGCACGGCCGTGCCAAAAATGTGCGCGGCCGTGCAAAACTTCTCGGAATCCTTGCACGGCCGTGTCAACAAAGGTGCGCGGCCGTGCCAAACTTTCTGGAATGTTTGGCCACTCTTAGGTTGATCCTAACATCAAATCATGGTCAAACACACTCGAAACACACCCGAATCATCCCGCGATGGTGGACGAATGATAATAAACATAAGTCTCACATGCACAACGAGTCAAACAACTCTCAAACTAACCCAACTCACAGGTTAACGACAAAGCGAACATGCTTGTCGTTGGCGAACGAATCTAAGCCAAGGTTAAGTCAACCAACCAAAGAGAAAATGTAACTTATACGAATGCCAATTGATGTCGAGGCTAGTCTCGAACGGATATAGGAATAAAGTGCAACTCACTATAAGTTAAACGCACGTCAAACACGGATCATGACATGATACGTCACGCTTAACAAGCATGACACCTCACTCTCCGAGGGTTTTAAGGTCAAAATCGAGAGACTACGAGTGAACCCGAAATGAAGTTGGGTCGGGGTATTACAATTTATGTTGTGTTTTGAAGGTTAACTTCGTAAATTCTTATTGTGCATTGGAAATTGTCTTGTTAAATCTGAATTGTAAATTGGAAGTGTCTAGGAATTCCATGTTTGCGAGAATGCACGATTTTTCAATGAATTATGTTGATGTAAGTCACAGATTTGGTAATGTTTTCCATGAGGAATTGTTCTTTCATAAATATGTGGAAATGCGTGTTGTCCAACATAAGATGCTTAGGAGTTTATCATCTTTGTTTTGTGTCGAGTCCATAGAATTATTGACTTCTTGGTTTGCATTGGAAGTGCATAAGGTGCAGCAATATGTGTTTATGAATGCAAATAAGATTTTGAAAATGGTTTGTCATCTTCCATGTCACAACTTCGATATTCTTGTCCATGTTGCATTGTTCTTTCACAAAATTTACGGATTGTATGGCACATTAAGAGCTGAATCGTCTTTGTTTAAAGCATGTCTTCTTAAGTATGCTGGAACATGGAAGAGTTGTGTGTGTTATGTTGATAGAATGCAAAAGTATGCATTGACTTGTGAAAGCTTGGGAATTGAGAGTGTTAAGCACAATAATTCTGTTAGACATATGGAATGTATCTTTGTGAAAATACATGGTAGATTATGTGATAGACCCAGGATCTTATCACATGTGTTTGGTTCCTTGAACTGTAACCATGATTTTGTTGTGATGAGTGGTGCTAAGGTGTTAATTATGGGTGTACAAAAGAGGGAATTTGTTAGAATATTAATATTCAAACCTGGTGAATGCAATGAGTTTGTTGTTTTCTATACACAAGAGCTTAACTTTCTTTCTTCTATGGATTATAAGTTATTGTGTTTTGAGAAAGGTGGTGATTTGCATGTTGACTTTCGTACATTCAGGGGATTACTTTGTATTTATGGAGAGTTTGAATGTATCAAAATCCCAAAGCATGTAGGGGATTTGTTTTTGAGAAATAAGTTGTCCTTACCGCGTTGGATTATGGACTTGTTGAGTATGGATCATTTTGATTATCTTGTTTTGCATATCTTTATGGAAATTCTTACACAGGTTAAAACAAGAATCATTGTGGAGCGCTTGGATGATGATAACTTCAAAAAAGGACTTGATAGGTAAATATTATATTAGTGCACATTTCAATGTTGCTGATTTATCTCCTTTTGACACAGGTGTTGATTCGAGGTCGAATCCTTTTGAAGAGGGAGGGAATGATGAGAATCGACCCAACCAAGTTCAAGATCCTTTGAGCGTAACCAAAGGTCCAATTACTCATGCGTATTCGAGGAGGATTCAAGCGACTTTAACATCTCTTGTGGAAGAGTTTAGAAGCCAAATTAAAGCCAAGACTGATCTGAAGGGTCAAGGGAGGTTCGTGTGTGTATTCGGGGGCTTAACAGCTTCAAAATTCATCAAGGAAGAATCTGGCCCGTGCCCTAGTACGCACCTCCCAACACTTTTCAGAAAAGTTAAAAAATGCAAACTTTAGCGAACCTCACGCCTTAGCGCGCCCAAGACTGCGCTCTAGAGCGCCAACCTAGCGCGACGTACGGACAGAAGTGGAATTTGGATGGTTTTTCGACTTGTTTTGACGTTTTTCTGAATTGTTGCTGCTATAGTACATATGTTTAGACTTGGGAGGTATATATAGGGCTTACAAAACATTTGTAAACAATCTTGGATCATTGATATATGCTAAATTGCATTGTTGAGAGTTTACCTCTTGTTTTCACAACCGAGTGGTGAGTTTATTCGGTTTCTTGGATTAGAGACCAATAATTGAACTTATCAATCTCTGTGAGTCGGGAGATTGTGGCGTTCCGTGGTTCGAGGGTCGTAGGTAATCGCGTCTTCGGTTCTCATCGTAACCTGAGGTTCCTAATCATCGCGATTAGCGGGTTGAGGGAGACTCTTTAGCCTTGTTTCTTCGTTGGTATTCTGCAATTTCTTATCAATTCAAGTCTATTTCGCGTTTGTGTTGGGTGCATAATCTTCGATCCAGTCTTTGAAGGAATTCACCCCAATCAATCGGGCGAATTCACATCATTTTTTGTTAGTTGCTAGGGTTAGGCCAAACTACCTATGGTTTTGAGTTGTCTGTTTTTGTTTTGATTAGGTCTTAGTGAGATCTAGAGTCGATTGTGTTGGTTTTATTTCTTGTGTAGAGTTTAGTCAATCAATCAATATATATATATATATATATATATATATATATATAATTAGTAAAGTTTTCATTTTTTAGAAGTTACTTTCCTTAAAGAAGATGAGGCCCAAATCTCTTACCGTTCTCTTGCAAAATGAAACGTGTCAACCAATACAACCGAGTACTAATCAAAGTTAATAACTATGCACCGGTTAATAGACTAAACACTGTGACACCATGTTATTTGTTCATACCTTAATTTCTTTATTTTTTTATCCCTCTTTAGTCCTCATTTGAGCCAGGGTTTTTATAGGATCTGATAATAAAGTCAATTAAAAGTTCAATTAACTTATTTGTTTAGTGTTGCTTATTTGACACGTGCTAAGTTTTTAATGCCTAACTTATAAACTTTGATAAATTTTTTATGCTTGGTCCAGAATGCAATGTATACAAATGACTAATCACAATACGAAATGTTTGCTTGGAGATAGACAAGAAAATGCAATAATGAATCCCAAGAATGCAATACGGCATGTATGCTAGGACCAACCGAACTTACTGAGGTTTTCGGCCCTAGTTAGCCGAACATCGTGCAACCCAACAGGGCATGTTTGCTTGGAAATAGACGAGAAAATGCAATTTTTCTTCCTTTCTTCTTCCTTCTTTCTTCTTTGTTCTTTGCCGTGCGTATGGATTGTAGGGGGGTGCGGGTTAGGTCTAAAGGGGTGCATGTGTGAGGGAAAGGGAGTGTATGAACTGGGAGAGTTGGTGTGTATTGAGAAAAAAAGAGGGATTATTTAGGAAGGGAAAAATAGAAAATATAGGGGGTGTGTATTAAGAATTTAGGTTGGTTTGAAATGAAGATGATGGGTGTATTAAGAACAAAGGTGTATAAAGAGGGAATGAGGGTATTAATAACGCTCCTCAAATTAAAATTTGTATCTATAAAATTTGGCGTGTAGTTAAATGTGATAATTAATCAATATGATTGTATTTTAGAGAAAATTCTTACCAAACATGTTTTTAAGGCTGCTTATACAAAAAAAAAAAAAGATATAACATCGACGTTGTATCAAAATTTTACTCAATTAATTAACCTTCAATTGGTTACCAATTAGACACAAGTGGTTGGGGAGTATTACGTACTCCCTAAAAGCTTTCTCATACAAGAGTTTGGTTGATATGTGCCTTAACGGTATATTTTAACAATCTAAACATAGTAAGTTTATTTTGAGGATTACCTATTCACAAGTTTCATTAAACCCGTTTGGCTTTGTGACTTCAATGCAACATTAATCTTACCTATGTCTTATTTTGCTTGTATCGAATGCTTCAAATTTGTATTGCATAGTCACACTGTTTAATTTTGAAATGCTAATAACGATTTTCTACTCCCTCTGTACTAAAATGTTTCAAATTTGTATTACATAATTTTTCATCAAAATTAAGGAATTTTGACATTTATGTTGTTTAGTAACACATGTACATAATAAATAGAGATAATTGTAAAATAAACCATTTATTAGTTTCAAGATTTCAATTTAAACCATGTATTTTTATTTTTTACAAATTGAACCTTCACCTATTTATTTTTTTTAATCAAAACCTTCCGTCAACTTGCTGTTAAAACAAATGACGGAAGACTGATTTGGCAAACCACGTGGATCTTACGTAAAAATGGCGGGAAAATTACTCCAAAAAAAAACCTTGTATTATTTTATGATTTAAAAAAACTTTGGTCATAACGAATTTTTGAAAAGAGTATTTTAAAAAAGAATCTTGTACAATTAATTTATTTCAAAATAAACCCTAAATATTACAAAGTAATTGTTATGTTTGACAGCAATGCATTAAAGTACTTCTTCATTTCCTAAAGTTAGTGTGTGTGTGTGTGTGACAGTAATGTATTAAAGTACTTCTTCATTTCTTAAATATTACGGAGTAATTGTTATGTTTGATTGGACACACAAATTAAAATAAACTAATTTTATTATGAATATTAATACTCTTTTCGTTCATACATAATTGTCTTCCTTTCATTTTTTGTCCGTTCTAAAATAATTATCTTGTTTCTAAACTTTTCTTTTAAGAAAAACACTTGGTGTGGATGAAATAGGTATATAAATACCCATAATGTACAACATTCTAGGGTTTAATTTGAAAATAAATTAATTGTACAAGATTTTTTTTTAAATACTTTTTTTAAAAATTCGTTAATATCCGAGGTTTTTTTTTACATCAAAAAATAGTACAAGATTTTTTTTTGAAATAATTTTACCACCATTTCCACGTAAGATCCACGTGATTTGCCAAATTCCCTTCCGTCATTTATTTTAACAGTAAATTGACGGAAAGTTTTGATTAAAAATAAATAAATAGGTGAATGTTTAATTTTTTAAAAATAAAAATACATTGTTTAAATTGAAATCTCAAAACTAATACAGGATTTATTTTGTAATTATCTCTAATAAATACCTATTTATTTGTTTTGAAACAAAATTATTTTTAAATAAATATTTCCTCAGTCTCACCAAAAAAATCTATGTTTAAAAAGTTTAATAATTAAAAGATATATAAGTATCGTTAAAATTAGTTATAATTATAAAAAGAGAATTGCTATTTACACCTATAAAATTACTGTGTACACCCCCACCTAATATTTTCAACCCCTCAAAATGCTAACACTTCTCCCTAATTTCCTATTATACCCTTAAGAATACTTTTTCCAAAATACTAAGTACACCCCACCACAAACACATTTCACCCCATTCTCCTCCTTCCTATTACACCCCACCCCCTTCCTCCTCCCTTCCCCCCCTTCCCCAACACAGCCACCTCCTTCCTCCTCCTTTTCCCCTACCCACCGCCCCACCCACGCAGCCTTTCCTTTACTTTGATTTTTTTTTAAACACCCCATTTCCTCCCCCTTCCCCACCCTACCTCCTTCCCCGCCATAGTTTGTTTGGTACTGTGTTATCGAACACCCATAGTGATGTTTGGCACCCTCACCGAACATCACTATGGCTATTCGGCACCTTTACCGAATACCTATAGTGATATTCATTAGGGGTGCTGAACAGCCTAAAAAATGAAGAAAAAAAATATAGGCATTTAGGTCTAAATTTATAATTACATTTTTGTAATTTTTGTTAGAAAGTATACTCAGTAATTTTATAAGTGTAAATAACAATTCTCTTATAAAAATGCTCAAAAATAGTAATATACTAGTGTAGAGCTCGTGCTCCGCACGGGTTTAATTTACTTTTGGGATTAATTGATACATTTTTAAAATATTTTTGAATAAAATTATCATTATTGAGTCTCTCTTTATAAAGATGTTTGATGCTTTTTCTGAGAATTTGATTTTAACATTAATTGATACGTATTAAAAATATTTATATGAAAAATTATCATTATAATTATAGGCGTTTGTTGGTATACATGTTATTTTTAAAGTAGCCTTTAAGGATATCAAATTGTTGGGTTTCATTTTTTATGTCGCACTTAATAAAGATATTTTTGAAAAATGTTTACTAAATTAAAAATAAAATATCTACTTTCAAACGTATTGAAGAAAAATAATAGCCATCTCTTTTTGAACAGAAAAAAATTATTTAAGGATTGAATATAATTATATTTTTTAATATAATTTTTAAAAATCGTTCAATGGTTAGAAAATGTTTAATTGGATACAATAATTATAAAAGAGTCTATTTTGAAAATGTTTGGGCCTCATAAGATTGAAGATTGAAGATTTGAAGAAGACTCATTTATGGTTCATTTCAAGTACACTTATTTGAAGAAGTTTCATTAATAATTTATTTCAACTGCTAGATATTATTTTTATAATTTACTATGCTTATTTAAATTTTCTTTTGTTTCTTCTTCTTAATAATAATAATATTATTATTATTTTATCTCTTCGTACTTTTGCTTAATTTCTAAACTCTAGATTAAATAATAGTTAGGATATACGTGAGTTTCTTTTGCACTATTAGTATGACAACATTTTAGAACTTTCAATTTCTCACAATTGTTATTTTTTCTTTGAAATAATATTGTTGTTAACAGATTGTTTGTTGAAGTGGACTAAAAAAAACACCTCATTGACACTCTACATGTGTGGTTCGGCTACATCTTTGGGGCTATATAATTAATTTATATCAACATAATTTATACCGTAAAACCATAAATCGTGAGAAATATATATTAACCCCATAAGTATCCTCTAAACAAACCCAAATTAAATACCGTAAATTGAAAGATCAAAAAAAGAAAAACAAAAACAAAGATCAAGTGCAAAATAAAAAGAAAAAGTTTTAATACCCGAAAAAAAAATCATACCCAAATTTAAAATAAAAACTAAAATCAAATCAAAGCAAAATTAAAAATCATGAGCTAAGTAAAGCAATAACCAAAAGCATCATCTAAAAATCAAAACAAATAGCTAGAAGCTAAACAATAAAGGGTCGAACCCCAAATCTAACACAAAAAAAAAAAAAAAAACAAAAACAAAAACAAAAACAAAAACAAAAAAGAACAAACAAAAGAATTAACGAAAAAAATATATTTTAATAACCAACATACAAAACAAAAATCGCCAAAATGAAAAGAAAAATATAAAATCAATAAAGAATCAAAACTAAAAACCATAATCTAAAGCAAAAACAAAAATAAAAACAAAAATCATCATCTACACAAAATTAAATTATTAATCAGGTATAAAAATCAAAATTAAAAGCCAATAATCAAATCCAAGTCTATTAAAATATAACTTTTTAATCAAGAACAAAACTAAAATTAAAAATAAAACTAAAAACAAAATGAAAGTCAAATCTAAATTAAAGGTTTGAGGAAAAGCTAAAGAACAATTCAACAACCATAAGCAAAAGCAAAAGTAAATCAAAAATAAAAATCATCTTAAGAAAAAGTAAGAATGAATCAAATAGCAAAAACACAATCAAAATTTTAGTCAAGAATTGTAAACCAAAATCGAATATAAAAACACTAAAAATCAAGAAAAATATTAGAACAAAAAACACAATATTTTAATTAACAAACTTTCTAGATCTAACTATAATATGATCGGAGTCAGACCTTTTCATCAATAATAATGAAATGGAAGACTAACCAAAATCCCTTAGTGACTCATATGAAGTTGATGCAAATGAAGCTCCATAGGCTGGTAGGAATATGCAGAAAAGAACTCCAAGAGCACACCTATTGTATTCTCAAACAATATAATCCATTCAACTATTGTGTGCTAGTGAGAATTATAAAGGCGTTTTGTGTTCAGATTATAATTGAGATGAACAAAACCAAAGGTTTACGTAAGAAGCCGAATAAAAGGCTATGAACAAACAACCATCAAGATGAGTAATTGAAAGCATGAAAAAACAAAACAAACCTGGTGACTTTAGGACTTCTAAAATTAATACATATCTTTCAACTTCTGAGCACAACACTACTATTGTTCGTATAATTCTTTGTAACCTACTATTAGCAATTATAGTTGGGATTAATTCTCAATATCATAGCTATTCAAATTATGTATAATTATTAAATAATGACACAACAATCATCTAAGTTGGAAGTTGAAAGGACACTCTTGTTAGGAGGCTTGAGAATGCATCTTTAACAAAAGGATGTGAGGTGTATTCATATAGTATAAATGATTGAGTTGGTTTAAGGTGATTTTTCATACTTAAAAGGGTGTGGATTTAAATCTTAATATCAACTTTTTCCTAGCTTTTTATTTTCTAGCCAATAGCTAATGTTCTTCTACTAATGTATTTGAAGAATGTTATATATCACAATATCATACCTATAGTCCTATAGCTAAAACTATTAGCTAATGGCATCCTCCCTAAAATTTCAAAAGTCAAGCCATGAAAATAAAGCTTTATCAAATTGATATATATATATATATATATATATATATATATATAGATTTATACTATACGTAAAGAGTAAATTTATAAAATTATGAATATTATGGGCAAGTAGACCCTCGATGTAAAACATGAAAAAAAAATTAAAAATAATACTCTTTTACCCGAAATGGTTTGAAATCAGGAAGTATTTTTAATCCGGGTGTTGCTATTCCCACCCCCAAAATTACTTAGCCTACCCACTTACTAAGTCTACCCCCCCTTTTATATTCTATACCTCCTATATTACTAAGTATACCCCCCTTATTTTCCTATTTTACCCTTTAAGCTTAAACCCCCAAAATTTTAATTTGCTAAGTATACCCCCACCTACACCTACCCCATCTCCCTCCCAAAACAACATCGATCAAAACATTCTCTTCTTTCCCAACAATAGAGAACTCCATTTCTTCACTTTCTTCTTTCCCTCAAACACTTTCTTTCTTCTTTCTTAGTTACCTTCTTCCACAATCTCCTTCTTAGCTACCTACTTCAACAAATTCAAGCCACTACAAGCTACATTTCAAAGTTCAAAAATGGAACCATTCGGTAAGTGTTTCATTTAAATTTTGGTTTTTTGGTTGCATTTTGGTTAGATTTTGGTTGCATTTTTTTTTTGTTTTTGTGAACACGCATTTTTTGAATTTTTGTTGCATTTTTTACCAATTTGATGAATTTTTTGCAATTTTCGGAGAAGCTTCGTAAGTTATGTGCGGCGCCCCATACCGCACACACGAGATCGTGCGGCAGCGGTCCACCGCACATACTCGTGCGTGCGGTGGGGTTGCCGCATATGATGTTGTGCGCTAGGTTGTGACCGCACGAAGCAATGCGTGCGGTACATGGGTGCCGCGCGTGTCTTAGTGCGGGATGTGTACCGCACGAGGCGGGACTCGTGCGGCCGTCATGCCGCACGAAGGTTTAACGTGCGGCCAAGGGTGCCGCACATCACCATTTTTAAAATCACTTCTTCAATCAACTTGCACATCAACTATTTGATGAATGTATGTAAGCTTATTACTTCCTCATTATTATTTCCTTGTTCTTACATTACTTTGGCTTGAATGAATGCGGGAAGGACATATATGCGAGGTTACGGCTTCCGCTAGAGGGCACGAATCCCAACCGAAAATGAGGCGAACATTATCTGGGGCTAGTTATGAGGGGGTGGTGATGAGGGGTCGGTTATTCGGGCCTGGTAATTTGGGGTTATTATTCGGGGCCGGTTATTCAGGGCGGTGCTTGTACTTCGGGAGCCGGTTATTCGGGGGCCGGTTATGATGAAGAGGAAGAAGATGTTGATAATGAAGGGGGTGATGGAGGTGCTGGTGGTGACACTTTGCCTGAAGAGGAGGCCCCATTTCCAGGTGGGCCAGTTGATGGTTCACTGCTAGTTACGTACAACACACATGTAGCTAGGTATGTGTGGAATGGGATAAAACGACCGGTGCTAAAGATGCAAAATCACACATCTAAGTTGTTGAGTTGGTCGGTTCCGCTTGCAAATCGAACATTTGGAGAGTAGGTGGTGGAATATTGTCCGAGGTCCGGACTATATACGCCTAGGTGTTCTTATAAGGAGTCATCGAAAGCCTTGGTTCTGCTTTTGTTGAACGATGGCATCCGGAGACGAACACCTTCCATTTACCATTTGGTGAGATGACAATCACCTTGGATGACGTGTTTTGTCTTACCGGTCTTCCAATCAAGGGGAGGCCTGTTGTTTATACACGGACGTTGGGATATACTATTGAGGAGCTTCTGAGATTTTCCATTTGGAAAATCTTGAGGTGATTCAGGGCACCCATGGTAGGAGAGGCGCTCTTTCAAGTTAGAGTGGCTTCGTGGTAGGTTCGAAGATGAAGCTACAAGTGATAATGATGCTATGCAGACTAGTCTGCTAAGGCATATTTATTGTACATATTCTGCACCATTTTTGGGGACAAGAGTGGGAATCGAGTTCTGGTTCCTATATGGAATTTTTGGAGAATGTCGATAAGATACCAAAGTATGCATGGGGGCTAACCCTTGCCTATTTATATCGACAATTGGGCATGGCATCTCGTCGGTCATGTCGACGGATGACGGGATATACAACGCTATTGGAGGTAATAAATTTATTTGATTTATACTTAAAATGATATATATTTTTAGTTGTTAATAGGGGCGGTTATATAATATTGTGCATTATTTTGTTTGTTGCAGGTTTGGATATATGAGAGATTTCCATGTTTCCAACCTCCACATAACATTGAGTACGACGTCACCGAGCCACTCGCTCGGAAGTGGCAACCATTATCCGAGCCGGACATAATGTACAGTGTACCGAGAAAACTTGATGTCCTAACAGTAGATGAAGTGAGTTTAATTGCACTATTATAACTATTATATTATCGACCTATTAATGCTATATTAAGCGTGTTAATGGTTATAACTTTTACGTGTTTATTGTATGTAGGTGAATTGGACTCGTATTCTGCGATGGTACGCGTCCCATCCATTTCACCGGATCTCTTATTACCATGGATGCTTATCTGCGCGGTGTTGTGGAGCCATACAATCCGGATCGAGTGCTTAGGCAATTCGGTTACGTCCGGACGATTCCTTTCCTCCGATTGCACTTGGTCTTGGTTTACGGGACAACAAGAACATTTCAAGGCTAATGCAACAAGTCCCATATTATCGTCAATGGCGTAACCATGTTTTATCGATACCGGCCTCGGTCGAAGCCATCCCATCAAGTGCATGCTCGGTGACTATTTACAAGTGGTACACGTATATTCACATCCAAAGATGCAAAATCCGGTAGCCAATCTACATTTATTTCTCGCGGATGTACAACGTCCTTTGGATTATCCCACCATGTTTCGGGCTATGGTTGATGCAATACGAGAGCCGACATTAAGATATCAATCGCGATCGAAGTATATCGTACGAAGAGTTGGGGTCAGCTCTTGAACAAGCGTACGCTATATTGGCTCCTCATCGGGGATGCGGGTCCTTGGATCGGGCGGGTCCTTCAAGTCGTCGTCGTAGGCATCCACGACAGTGATTAGATGAGCTAGGTTGTTGATGTACAAACAATTTTATGTAATGAACATCTTCTTTATTATTGTATTTGTTATTTACAAACAGTTTGTTGCAACGTGTGATCTCCAGACTTGGCATTTTTCTAAGTTTTTCATATCAAATTCAATTTCATGTTCAATGATTTAACAATTATATTTGAACATAAACATACATAAACAACAACACAGTTCATAACGCAAATGAAGCTCATACATAACATTTTCGTTCAACAACACAATTATATTTGAACATAAACATACATAAACAACAACACAGTTCATAACGTAGAAGGTATAACCATGCTCCTTCAACTTGAAGATAAGTTGTTGCATTTCAGATCGACCATCACGCTCCTTAACTCTATTCTTTGTCCGAGCATTGTATATTGTCTTTATTGTTGACTTATTTCCCTCAAATCTTTGTTTCAGCCCAAATAAGATGTCCTTGGGCTTAGTATTGCCCTTGGAAAAATCAACAACAAAGGTCTCCTCAGATTTCTTCAATCGACCTATATATGAATGACCCTCCATGTGATCGGGTTGGATGATTGTGTTTGCCACATTCAACCACTAATGCCCATTCATCAATCGAGACTTGCTTCCCTCTCAAACGGAATGGGCAACCACACTTCTTAGTTCCGGTTTCTCTCTTCCTTTTCCCCTTACCTACCACATCATCAACATTTTCAACTTTTTCTTCATTACCAATTCGTAATGATGAAGACCCAATCTTGACCTTTTCTTTATAAACACCACTACGTTCACAAATCAATAACAGTCGAGGTCGTTTCTTACCGGCACCACTGTCCGACCTACCAATGATAATCACCATGCCATGCTCCCGCCTCTAGCTTGAACCCATTCAATCAATTTATCCCGAGAAATAAAAGATTCTGAGTTGTGAACACATCCGTGAAGTCAACATCAAGTGCTTCGGGGGTGCATGTTCAATCGCAACAATCTCTTCATTATTCGGACCCTTCACACTTGGCTCCGTAGTTAACGTATTTGAATCTGTTAAACATTACGAAAAAATTTAAAAAAAAGTGAACCTCATGCGGCATGACCTGCGCACACTCATAGAAGTGTGCGGCAAGACTGTTGCACACTCTAGAGTGTGCGGCAGACCATGCACACTCTATAGAGTGTGCGGCAGCCATACCGCACCCTCTATGAGTGTGCGGCGGGTTCAGTCGCACACTCTATACATTGTGCGGTCTGGCTTGTCGCACACGACGGGTTAGCATTTCGATTTTTGAAATTTTTTGCATTTTTAACCTAAACTAAACGGTAAAATGAGTATAAAAAGAGTTGTAGTACTTACACAATTCATCTCTTCCACTTCCTTGTGCTCCTTTTCATCAATGTGGATCGATTCATTGCTAGGGTTTGAGGGTTTGGAATCCATTTTAGTGGTAGAGTTTTTGAATTTTGTTAAGTTGTTAAGAATGAGGATGGTGAAGAAGGGGTGAGAGTAATAGGAGATGGGGGTATACTTAGTATTTTTAGGATTCTAAAATTCAGTAGAGGGTCAACTTAGTAATGAATTTATTTTAAGGATAAATAAGTCTTTTTATATTGTGGCAATTTTTATAATATTCCAAGGGGGGTAAACTCAGCAAAAAGGGGGGTTGGAATAGCAATTCCCTTTTAATAAGTGCTTAATATTTGTAGAAGCTTTTGCCTTGGGATAAATCGTCATAAATATGAGTATTTTTTTGGCATCACGACGGCACAGTCACACTTCATCGACGTTAAATACAGTTGGCCATACCCCGTTCGGCCAACATCTCGAGAGAGAGATGAACGTGACTAAGAATAAGAAGCCCAAGGCAGTGGTGGTGGGAGGCAGCATAGCCGGAGTATGTTGCGCCCACTCCCTCCTTGCAGCTGGTTGGGATGTCGTGGTGCTCGAGAAAACCAACGCCGCTCCCACCGGCAGTCCAACTGGTGCCGGACTCGGAATCGATTCTTTCTCACAGCAACTCATTGAGTCGTGGATCGGACACCCCCATCTCCTCCGTAACGCCACCCTCCCCCACACAATCGATCAGGTGTATTTTGTTTTTATTCCCCAATTTAACCCTCACGGATATTTTATCAGTATTTAATTTCATAGACGCCAAACTATTATACCCTTAGACTTTTTGGTTTTGATTTAGTTTTTTTATTTTTTTCTTAGTTATTTGTTTTTAATACGTATATTTTTGACATTTTGTGTTAAATATGTTTTTTTATTTTATTATTGTGTTATGATTTATATTTTTATAAAATAAAAAATAAAAAATAAAAAAATGAAAACCAGAGGAACATGCGCCTGGCCGTTGCGTATGTCCCTCAATTCTTTCATTTTTCAATTGTTGTATTTTTAACCCTTTAGTTCGTAAATTTTTGAAAAATTGCACTTTACCTCCTGAATTTATTAATTTTGTTAAATTTTTTATTTTAGTATAGTGCAAATTTCTATTAAGATAAACAATTTAACGAAATTAACAAACTCAAGGTGGTAAAGTGCAATTTTTTAAAAAATTTACAAATTTAGGATCTGAAAGTGCAACAATTGAAAAATGAAGAACAAGGGGGATATGCGCATGTCCCTCTAATTTTTTTATTTTGCAAAAAATTACATTATAACACAATAATAGCAGAAAAAAATCAAATTTAACACAAAATATTTCAAAAACATACACATTCGAAGCAAATGAAAGTGAGTTTTAAGTTGAAAATTTTCTATATATAAAAGAAAGGGCAAGTTAGTAATTTCACCGGAGATGCAGCATTTAGCGTATAAGGGGGCTGCGTTTAGCACCTCCCTTTAATTTTTGTATTTTCGTTTTTCTTGCTTAATTTTCATTCCTACAATATTATATTGATACAATAATGCTTTGGTTCTTACTCCTCCATTCAGATCAAGGAGTCCTGTCTCACTTAATTAAATCTTGAAATAAGATTTACTTAACTTTATTTGTTCTTACAAAGTCCTGAAATTTGCAGTTTGAAGTATTCTCAATGTAGTTTTTAATGAATGCGATATTATTTTCTAAAACATAATTAAGGTATGTTAAATTTTGATTTGATCAGTCCCATGCTGAGACGTTTAAGTATGGGAAGTGGACTCTTTTTTCTTGACAAGTAATAGAGATAGGGTGTCAAAAAAGGTGATGCGTCCTCTTACACAGGAAGTATACAAGACAGAAGAATTAAAGGACAGAAATTATGTCCACTATATCTACATCTACCAAAGAAACCCCCAAACACGAATCCATCTCCGTACACCAAAAACGAAGGTTCTGGTAAACTTCACATTTTCAAAAATTCTTCGATTCCTCTCCCTCCAAATGTTCCACCAAATCACCAACGGGGTAGTAACTTCTCCTGCGCTTGTACAAAGACCAACCACGGAGAAGCTCTATAACAGACCTAGGCATGACCCATGAGATACCAGCACGAAGAAAAAAGGAGTTCCGTAACTCCCTCGCTACGGAGCAGTGCAAAAGCAAATGGTTAACAGTCTCCTCTTTTTTGCACATAAAGCACCAACATAAATCCTCCTTCGAGCTCTCAAATTATCACCTGTCAAGATAGCCTCCCACGCAAGAAAAGCCGCTGTGCTGGGAGCCTTTGTTTTTGAGATTTCCTTCCAAGGAAAGGAGTTTCTATCTATACCAATCAAAGCCTTATAATATGAATTTACAGAGAATCTTCTATTCTTTGTACCAGTGCATAAATCTCTGTCTTCCCCGAACCTGGCCTCTTAAAGGCGTATAACAAATCAAAAAACTGTACAACATCCCCTAGCTCCCAATCTTGAAAATCTCTTCGAAACGTTGGATTCCAAGAATCAATACCATCAGAGGAAACAAGGAGCGAACTCACCATTTCTTCTCTGTTAACCGTAATATTGTATAAATTAGGAAACATTCTTTGGAGTTATAACTTCACCGCATCATATGTTCTTCCAAAATCTGACATGTTCTCCATTTCATATGTCAAAAGAGATAAATCGTTTGAAAGGATCCAACCCCTTCATAATACCTTTCCATACACTCGATCCATAGGAAGTAAGAACTTCCATAGGAACCAATAATGACTCCCAAGCCTCGTTCCGCATACTAGAACACACTGAATCCCAATCCACTAAGTGATACTTCCGCTCCTCCATACATCCCTCCCATAGAAAATCCCTTTCCAACTTTTCGACCCTCTTTACCACGGAAATAAGAATCGTGAATAGGGATAAAAAGTAAGTGGGTATATTAGATAGGGTACTCTTTATCAATGTCAATCGCCCTCCCTTCGACAAGTATTGTCTCTTCCACCCCGTCCAATCTCCTTTCGAACTTTTCAATTACCGAGTTCCACATAGCTACGTTCTTAGCACCAAGAGGGAGGCCCAAATACGATGTTGGGAGACAAGCAGCCTTCAACCCAAAAATGAGGTAAGATTTGCCAAATTTTCCACCACACACACCAGAATGATTTCGTACTTAGAGATGTTCATTTTTAGACCCAACACCGCTTGAAAAAATAGAAGAACCAAACGGAGATCGTCCGCATACAGTGAGTGAGAAACTGACAAATCCAGAGTCGCATCTCTGTCCACCTTGAAACCCTGAATGAATCCTCCCGCCACGGCCTTATCAAGGAGTCGATTCAAAGCCTCCATTATCACAATAATGAGGAAAGGAGAAAGGGGGTCCCCTTGATGAAGACCTCTCGAGCTTGAAAAAAATCCCGCTGGCTCCCCATTGACAACTGAAAATCTCACCGAAGAGATGCTAATAACTGAAAGTGGACTCTTTGCATGTAAAGAAGGGAGTAAATGTTAAACTGCGATTGGTTAGATTCAAGTAGTCTCACCACTAGCTAGTGAAGTTGAGCAATACTATATACTTGCAACTCAGATTTACGGAAGCTGTTTACAACTTCATTTTTCAGAAATCATTTCATTTAAGTCCGATAGATTATTAATTAAGAAACTCACCACAAATATTTTTTAATTTCTTAAAAACCGAAGCTGTAAGCAACTTCTGCTCATTTGAGTAGTAACTGTGGTATGTATTAGTAGTGAAGTTAGTGGGAGTTCAGGAGAATTTGGTATTTTTTTTTTTTTTTACAAATTTTTGATAGTTATAGGATTCTACTGATTGATATGTCCTCTTAAAGAAATATAGCCCCTCCAAATAGTTGAGCCAATTTTCTTCTTTTTTCTTTGTTTTTTTATTTGTTCAAATTGACTATTATTTGAATTGTTTTATTGCATAAATTTGTTTAGCATTAGCGATGAAAATTATAAGTAATTAACTGCCTAAATATTAATACCCTCTACCAAAAAAGAAATAAAAAAGAAAGAAAAGAAAAGAAAAGAATTTATACCTTGTATCTATAAATCTATCATAGAAATGTTCAATTTGGAAATAAAAGAAACAGAACAAGAGCATCTATTTGGCTAGTATATTTTCTATGCATTTTCAAACCCCATAAATAGGAAAGAGTACGAAAAAAAGGGTTTATTGGTTTTTAGTCGGTGAGAGGCTAATTTATTCGAAAAAGGTCAAGAGGATAAAGTAGTTGTTGGAATTTCAGCAGCCAAAATTGGTCAGTCATATCTCTATCCCCAGTTTGGCCTTTCAACCCATTGCCTCATGATTTATCTACCCTTGATGTGAATTTGTTTAGCTTTTTAAAACCGATGCCCTCCCTCCCTCCCTCCCTCTCTCTCTCTCCCTCTCTCTCTCTCTCGTGGCGAACTCATCTATTTTCTATTTTTAGATGATGAGAACTCAGTGAGGAAAATAAGTATAATGAGAAATCTATTTAAGAATCACAAGTAGATATCCAAACTTAAGAAATCTTCTCAAAATCATTTTGCTTCCAATTTTTCTTCTTCTGATTTCCCCTTGAAAGGTGAAGCTTTGTAAATAAAGAAAAATACCTCCCTTGGGGATTGGGTTTCACCATAAGTCATAACCGTACTTCAACAATAATTGGAGAGCTTCAATATTACATCAGGGGTGGAGTTTAACTAAAGAAATGGGCTAGGGGCAAGTTGGGGATGTCACCAAAGATAAATTTTAACTCAAAAAGCACTGTCTCATTGTCATTGGAAGGTTCTCTCCATCTCCTGCCGCCCTTTCTCAATGCAGCTCAGCATATAAAAATGCTGTTTTTTCCTCTTTTCAGAATGACGCTCTCCCCCCCCCCCCTTTGGATGGTTAATATTTATCAAAACATGCAGTGTGCATCAAACCCATGTTTGAGTTGAGATACTGATGCAAGTTCTTCTATTCTGAATCAGCTAGATTCATATCTGAAAGAGATTGGATTATTATTATTATTTTTTAAATAGTTCTACTATTGAAATTGCTGATAGGTAGGGCTAGGGTCTAAAAATTATCTTGCGTTTTATACCAACTGATGTAGAAGTTAAGTTGATTGGTTGGTTAGTGAGTTCTGCAAACAAGTGATCAATCAAGTGAACTACTTGATTACCACATCATGTAGGATTCAAAATTTTGGATAGTTTTTGGATCCCTACCTTATCTTCCATTATACGTTTTCTTTGTCGTTGATCTGTACCACGCGGAGTGCAAGAAGGTTATTTTTCAATATTTGAAACAATATATGTATATTATATTAACTCTAAGCTGAAGTCATTGCTACTTAAGGGCCACAGGGTGTTAAGCATAGTTGTCAAAACGGTATACCTATCGTGTATCAAAATTCTATCTCTATGATATGTATCGGGATACACGCTATAAATATATATATATGTATATATATATATATATGTATATATATATATATATATATGTATATATATATATATATATATATGTATGTATGTATGTATGTATATATATAATGACTATTAAGCAATAATTAATACAAATATATTATCAAATTATTAAGTTTAAACTTCATATTGTAACTTGTTATTATGAATCTAAAAAAATTAGTCTTAAACAACTAAACTATCTCAAAAAAAAAAGCCAAGTAATAATAAACTCAATTTCAAGTTCTAACAAGACTAAGAAGAGGAAGAGAAGTAAAGACTAAATATTTTGAAAGCTTGATATTAACCCAAAAAAATTAGGAGAAAAAGAAAATAGATCAAAACAGAAAATTTTCACAATTAAGTAAACTTTTAAGCTTAAAAAACTATCAAATTCATACTTTTTGAAAAAAAAAATAAATTCCAAGATGTAGTATTTTCTTCCTTCAATTTTGTCTTCACTCTTTAGCATTTATGGACTCAATTATTACTATCAACAATGGTTTTCTTTTAATGGAGGATTAGGAATTGGATAATGGACAAATTAAATTTGGGTTTAAAAGGGAGGTAATAAGAATTGGCGATTTTGGTATCGTATCGCACGATACGTATCGCGTATCGTGCGATACGCTAAGCGTATCGTGTGATACAGAGCCCATTGCGATACGGTTATGCGATATGTATCTAAATAGGTGATTTTCGTATCGTATCGCACGATACGTATTGCGTATCGTACGATACTAACAACTATGGACTGTTAAGTAACCTAGTGAATTGTCAGTGATAACTAGGAGAAGAAATTATGTTTGTTTCATTTCAGTTTCTTACTCCTATATGTAAGAGGGGAATAAACCTTATATGACACTGCTTGATAAAACTGGTGAGAGATTTGTTAGACCATGAGCAAGTGCCTAGCTAGTAGCTTGGGCTTAAGAGTTTGGATCATGAACAAAAATAGACACTGATTTTGGGATAGAGGGAGTACATTTTACATCAAAACATATTGATGGTCTGTGGCTCAATGACCAAGCTAGAACTGTTTGGTAAGGGTAATATCTCTGTCCCAAAGGGTGATATTATTTGTGAAGGTGCATTTAAATTGAAATATTTAAAGTAAAAATGGACACTCATTTTTCTCCAAGGCTAAGTAAACTTAAAAATAATTTGCTCTAAGGCTAAGCTCTAGGGCCTTGATGAATGATCTATTTTTGGTTAAAAAGTATACTAAAAGATATGTTACTCCATTCAACATGGCAAAGTATACTAATAGATATGTTACTCCATTCAACATGGCAACCATTATTGCTCAAGGTTGGATTGTGAGAAATGAAAGTGCCCATTGCTGTCGTTTGGTTTTGGGTCCATGAATATGTCAAGGATTTAAGTGGGAGAGACTATGACACCGCAATCCTTGTTCGGCAATGGTTACTCCATTAACTTCAATAAGTCCCGTACCTTCTCAACACCTGGATAATCAGTACTCACGTCTGTTTTGTATTGAATCTGACTCCAGATTTTTGAGTGAACAATTTCAAAAGCTACAAGAGTGTATGAAATATAGATAAGGTTAGGAACTCATTTGCAGGATGCTTCAAGGAATTCAGTTTGAATACTAAACATTCTAGTAACAAGTATCCCACAAAACCAATTAATATCAAGAAATTCGGTGCATCTTGCTTAACCGTATTTCCAGCTTTCCAGCTGAGGTATATTAAACTTCATTCACATTAGAAATTAGTTTTTTCGTTGGCAAGAATGGAGAAGGAAAAGTTTTTTGCTCGTCATCTTTAGGGGTGAGGTGAGAAGCTTTTTCAAAGAGACTAAAAGCTAAACAAGGCTAATTGCTTTAATGGGTCTGACACTTGACCAATTGAAGGGTAAATTAATTTATAAGTTGGGTCTTAATTACCTGACACATGTCAAGTTTTTAAAGCCCAACTTATAAATTGATTGAGCTTCAATTGGTTAGGTGTCAGACTCGAGGAGTATTAAGTACTCCATAAATGCTTTTTCATAAATAAGAGAAGGAACGTGATTGGTAGAGCTGTCATCCTAGAATTATGTGACATTGAATTCAAATGATCACATGCCGGGATATCTGACATTACTTGGAGTATTAAATGACGTGGCCTGATGATAGATACTCATTTTCTGCACTATCGCACTTACTCCACGTCAAAGCAATGGGCCTTGCCCTGTCGGCTACCATCTTCTTTCAGTAGATACTAGTAAATGCTCCTCTAGAAAGAGAGAGAGAGAGAGAGAGAGAGAGAGAGAGAGAGAGAGAGAGAGAGAGTAACAATAAGGCGGCCAAGGCAGTCCAACTAGTGCTCGAGAAAACCACCGCAGCCCCAACTGCCAACTGGCAGTCCAACTAGTGCCGGAGTTGGACTTGATCCTTCGTCACAGCAACTCACCGAGTTGTGGCCGGACAACCTCATCTCTATAATGCTTCTTCCCTCACAATCAATCAGGTGTATCTATTTTTGTTTCCCAGTCCCAGTTCACCCTCGAGCATATCATCAATTTTTCAGTTTATAGTTTCTTTTTCTTGTTTCATTTTCGTCCCTACAGTATTTGATCGCTACAGTTATGTGCTATAGTTACAAAAGGATATGGTTATTAAATGTTAGTTTGCGATTAGTTAGAGTATTGATTCTGATCAACCACGAGAATTTAGTAGTTAAAACTGATTTTTAATCAGAATCAATTCTCTAATATTTTTGCTTTTATGGACTTAAAATCGATGATCCCATGAAAAAATTATTTAAACTATTACTACTATCGAAAATGTTGATAGGTAGGTAGTGGTCCCAAAAGTTATCTCAAAATTTTAAATCCCAAATGATGTAGACGTTAATTTATTGGTTGGTTGGTGATCTTTGGAAACAAGTGATCACTCATGTGAACTACCCGATAACCACATCAAGTTCAAAATTTGGATAATTTTTGGTTCCCTACTATCTTCCGTTATGCATTCTCCTTGTGAATTGATCTGTGGCACCCAGAGTGCAAGAGGGTTAGTTTTGATATACTGAACAGTATCTGTATATTAATTTTAAGGTGGTAGTTATCGCTACTTGTGGGCTGTGGGAAATGGTACGTAAGCTAGAGGCATTATCAGTAGGAAAAGAAACTATGTTCGTGCCATTTCCATTTTACGCTCTTTGTATATGAAAGAGGGTGTATAACCATTAGTTTTACATCGTTGGTTTACAATGGCGAGATATTTATTAGACCATGAACTAGTGCCTAGCCAGTAACTGATGATTTTGGGCAACATGGCAACTCACTTATGACAAGTTACTACACCATTATTGGCCAAGGTTGGGGTGTGAGAAATGGTATTAATAATTGCTGGTATTGTTTGGTTAGGGTTGACGAAGATGTCAGTCCTTGTCTGGTAATGTTTACTTTACCAATAAGTTCAGAAGTGAGAAGGCCTCTTTTTATTTGGAGATCAATTTGGACTTTAAAAGCACAAGACCTTCTCAAAGGTAATTGTTTCACCACCTGTTCTTAAACTCTAATTTTTGCCAATTCAAAGATAAGCAACAGATAAATGCTTATGTATCCAATGAATTGATTTCATTTGAATGCATAAAATGATTATAGAGAAGTGATGGAGCTGTGGCTCTTGATAATTGAATTATATGAGTTTTGGTTGTTGGTTACCTAGTGGCAGGAGTAGTGAAGATAAAATGAGAGAAAATCTCTTTAGATGGTTTGGACACATACAATGTAGACCTCTAAGTGCACTAGTTAGGAACTGTGACTGTTATTAATATCAACAACGAACCTAGAGGCAGGGGAAGACCGACACTAACATGTATGACCATAATAGAGAAGGATATGAATGTGCGTGGCTTCTGTGTTGACCTTGCATTGGACCGTAACGAATGGCGAAAAAGGATTCATATAAACTGCCCCCAACTTATTATGACAATGGCTGAGTTTAGCTGATTGCATAATGACTTTGGTTGTTTATTATCGCCAGCGGAGAGGAGTGCTTCACGGATCAGAGATCCCTGATCGAAGAGCGGGAGAGACAAAAAGAGAGAGCGAGAAACCTGAAATGCAGTATCGTCCATGGGAGAGGAAAGGTGAAACCATTGAAGTTTGACAGAGAAGGATGGTTGTTTGGGCCTGGAACACAGAACGTAATTAGGTTAGCTGATTATATTTCTTTACCTTTTCTTCTTTTACTCTGAAAATGGGTTGGATTCATTTAACTATGGTTGGATAAATGGGTTGGTGAGTAAGTTTAGTAGAGGGTTTCACAGGACGGCATACCTTTTTTAACCAAATTTTGTGCCCATTTTGTAGGTCTAGGTTTCTAGCATTACTCTAAAGTCAGATAAACTCATTTGTAGGATGCTTCAAAGGAATTCAGTTTTAATACTAAAAATATCTAGTAACAAGGAAATTGGCTACATCCTGCTTTACTAAATTTCTAGCTGTGGTAGTCTGCAGAATTTCCTTCACATAATCATTAGGTTTTTGTTGGCAAGAATGGAAAAGAGAAACATTTATGCTGTGTCATCCTTAGGGGTGAGGTCAAAAGCTTTTTCGAAGGGAGGAAAAGCTAAGCAAGGCTAAATGCTTTATTGTAACATCTTCATGAACTTCAGAAAGTCCCGATTTGTTTCTCAAATAAAATCGGTAGGACTTGGTCCATATCTTTTGACTAGTACAAAATGTGTTTTTTTTTCACAAGAAGGGGTTGTGGAATTCTATTAACATAGCAATACCAATATTACTGGAAAATATTTTGCCATTGCAAGATTCCATTTTGTCAAAGCAAATACTTCATCCTGATCATGTTGTATCTTGTGCTAATAATCTTATACTTGCTCTGGCAAAATGGAATCTTGCTTTGGCAAAATGAAAACCTGTAATATATTAAGGGTCCTACTAACAAGTTCCCTAAGGGTAATTGTTAAGAATCCAATACTAGAAATCTGTAAAGTGGCATTCAGCGGTTAGTTCCTTGTATGACAGAAAAGAGATTTATTCAAACATCAATTGAAATCAACTTACCGTATTCAGATGCGGACTGGTGACGTCAACTCCACCAAGTACTAAAGCAGCTGATACATGACCTTGATTTCTAATTAAACAAAATAATTTGGCATTTTCAGATAATAAGTTTCTCGCATCCAACAATAATTTTGTTAGAAGAACCAGCTTAACAAAAGTTTTTACCTTAAAGAGATGAGACTTTAGAAGTGTAAGAGCTGTCACCACCCTCGACTCTTGAACAGTATGATAGCCGTGTAGCACCAGCTGAGAGCTGATGGTGTCTACTCATCACACTCAAAATAACAGAATAGTGTGAGAATTTTTTGAAAATTTGAAGTAGAAAAGGATTTTGTTGAAGTGCAAGCTTACAGCAGAGGTAAGGTCCGCCAACATTGAAAAGGAAGGAAAATTCCTGTCACTGCCTCTGTATCATCAGCAGTTCCTTATATATTTTTGGGGCCATTGAATTTTCTTGCAATTCTTGTCAGCAACTATGGGCCCTTCAGTTGCTCGTGTATCCGCACCAAGAATGACACCATCCTGAAGAAAATTAAGAAAACATGAAGTATAAGTTCTAGTGAAGCATTTCAACAGTCTGCTGATTCCACCCTAGGATCTATAACATTAGGGCATCGAACCACGGGATGCATACATCAATGGCCAAATATGCTTTTGCTTAATTGCGTATAGTGTCGAATATTCTGTTTGGTAATTGGTCCAGTTTACCCTCCAACTGTCAGTAACCTTGCAACCTCCTTTCAAAGGCTTTTCACCAAAGCTCTCCAACATTATTAAAATATGGATTTTTGCTAAGGGTACTTGTTAAGAATCCAAGACTAGAAATATATGGTATTGGGAACGAATACCAATGCACTGCGAGGTGTTTTTAATGCATTGGTGATGATTTCCAATGTCAAATAATTCTAGTCTTGGGTTCTTAATAAGTGCCCCTAGCAAAAATCCATACTTTAATTATATGGCATGAATGTTGTGATGCGGGGTGAATCCCTGTTTCTGTAAATGGTGAAAACAATCTTAATGACAGATTCATAAATTACCCATGCCTGCACATTAAGGATATCATGAGTGCAAAATGTTTTCAAGTTTCTGAACTTCTATTTATAATAGAACCAAGTAACAGATGGGGAGAAGAAGAAAAGTTGGACGCTGACAAGAGATGAGAACTTCAATTTCAGAGCAGCATACTGGTCTGATCTCCATGGCCTCTTATACCATGCACTTCCTCTAGATATTTTCTTCTGGGGTCATTTGTTCCTCTCCTTTTCCGTCTCGGATGACAAGACATCAGTTAAAGTTCAAACAAAAGTTCTTCAAACTGGCAATATTGTCGACATTTTTGGCGATTTACTCATTGCAGCAGATGGGTGTCTTTCTTCGATTCGTCAGAGTTTCCTTCCTGACCTTAAATTAAGGTTTGTGAATCAAAATCGTTGAGAGCTTGATATCTTCCACAAAAATTTTTGAAATCCTTGTTGTCTTGTTTTACATTCTACTAGTAATAGTGATTTCTTTTGCTAGATATTCAGGTTACTGTGCATGGAGAGGGTTCTTGATTTTTCGGATATGGAGAATTCAGAAACCATAATGGGCTTCCAGAAGGCTTATCCAGAGATTGGGAAATGTCTATACTTTGACTTGGGGTCCGGAACTCACATCGTATTTTATGAGCTATTGAACAAAAGGATCAATTGGATTTGGTACATCAATCAACCTGAGCCAGAACTTAAGGTGACTTCTCTGCATACTGTCTTAAATGTTTTATGTTCCTATACTATATGTACTACCTATGCTGTGGGTGTTATTAGTGTTAGAAAGATTAATATTTTCATCTGTTGAAAATAGGTGGTAAAAAAAGGAAGATTATTAATGTACTTCCTCGAATTTTTCCACAAAATGTACTTGGTACCTAAATTATCTACCTAATTATCAATTTTGGAAAAGTATTTCTCGAAATATACCTTTTTCCTGAGTTCGTATTGCTAGCAGCGAGTTTATCAAAAGAAAATATTTTAATTCTTTACTAGTAGTAGTGACTTTAAATTCACTATTGCTTGTTGCGAATTTAAAGTGCAGTATGACCCACGTATCTCCGAGACTGCTCTTTAAATTCGATACTAGCAATAGCGAATTTAAATTTCACTACTGGTAATAGCGGATTTACATGTTGGATTATTGATAAATTCGCTTCTAGTAGTAGCGAATTCAGAAAAAGAGTATAATTTTGGAAATTCGAAAAAAAATGTATCTCGGGAGATAGTTTAGGTAGCAGCTATATTCTTGGAAAAAATTCAAACTTACGAGTGACTCGGAAGAAGAGAGACGGCAAATGGATAGTAGCCTTTGTGTCTAATTGCAAGTATTATTGTTCAAAGTTTCACATGTTAAATGCAAATTTTGCTGTTAGATTCATTGTTAACCCTGAGTGGTGAGAACTTAAGGTTGAAACCTAACTAGCAAACATGATCCAGGAAACAGAAGCTCAAAAATGTTATACTCCCTCCGTCCCTAAATTATTGTCTAGGTTGACCCGGCACACGGATTAAGAAAACTCAATTGACTTGATTATTAATATTGGAATAATATTGAAATAGTGTGTTGTTTCCTTTAATGCCCATGTGTATGTGGCCCATAATTAAAGTAGGAAGAAAAAGTAAGGGTAAAATAGTAAAAGTAATGTTCTAAAAAGGAAAGTTTCAAACAATACAATTATTTTGGGACAGACGAAAAAGGAAAGAAAGACAATAATTTAGGGACGGAGGGAGTACCATGTAAGCCGCACAGATAGAATACATTTTTGGAATTGATATACTCAAAATATTGTCATATCCCTTCATTTTAGTAAAACAAATTCTAAATATGTAGATCAAGGAAATTAAAATTTGACGGTGATAGAGAGGACAAATCAGTTGTAAAATTAGCAGGCATGCGTGAACAAAGTTTCTCAAATTTCTCACCACACCACTATTCTGAGATGGCAAAGAACTCTAAATATTGGAAGTGTTAAATGGAAAAATTGGAGCCTGAGAAGAATATCAAGAGGCAATTTTGGATATTTCTTCCATACTTCAGTGAAGTTCTGAAGGTGCTCATCCTAAAGTACGAGAGCTACCAGTAATGTACTGGCCAAAAAGCTAACTGACTAGCAAGTATTTAGGGTTGCTACCAGAATGGGGCCCCAAAACTTTGTGGCCCAACAGTTTTCCAGAGTTAATTTGTTGTACGTAGGATAAAGGTGACTAGAACAGTTAATTGTACATTCCATTGGGTTTTTTTCCAAAAAAATTCGAATGAAACTTGCATGAAAATCAAGGATGGCTCCAGTATTGAAATGGCTTTGAAGCTGATCTCCATAAAGCATGAGTTATTCCAATGGGATTCCTATGAGAGGTTATGAATGAATTGAGTTTCTAACGGCATATGAATTCCTGGATCCTGCAATGCAATGTGACAGCTTGGAAGTGGTAGGCAATGGTTCAAAAGGTTTGTTGAGTTTAAAGACATGGACTGTCTTTCTCCGTATCCATCTCTCTGTACTTGATGTATGCTCTAACCTCATCATTAGAGCTGGGCATAGAGGGTCAATACCAAAGGTACTCAATAGAGGCTGCCCAAGCTGTCTCACCTTTTCTACTCAGCTGATTCTGTCACATTGTAAAATGTGACAGAGAAGTTGAATATATACCATCAATATTTACTCCAATGCATCAGACCAACTACTGCAGTTTGAGAATTGGACTTTCTACTTATGAGCAAGGAACCTGAAGATTGCAAATAGTCAATTTGGAAAGATTGTGGGGTTTGGCTCCAAAGGCAGTATAATGTCAACTCTTGCGATGTGGTTGATTATGAATTGGAAGCAATAGATCCTACCCTCTTCCTTCACAATCTGGCCAGGCCATTGGAAAATTCAATTTAGAGATTTGAAGCCACCCTTGAATTGACGTAAACAGAAAGAAGTGTCATTCTTCGTTCACACCAAAAGTTGCCTCCCACTTGTTTCTTAAAGGTGTTAGAAGCATGTGTAAACCCTCAGATGCATTTGGAAAATAAATTATAAAAAATGTCTTAGGATTCTCTAGTGTTTGGTAGAAGTTGGAAAATGATTCAACGAGAGGGATTCTGGATGTCAACATAAATTTAATAAGAGCCCGTTTGGTCGAGCGTTTTGGCCAAAACGCAGCTTATTTGTAAAAAATGTGTTTCAATACTGCGGCAGAAAACGCAGCGTTTTCAAAACGCAGCCGCATTTTAAAACGCTGGAATTCCTAGCTTTTTCCCAAAACGCAGGTTTTAAAATGCTCTTAGAAAAAAAAAAGCCGCGTATTGAAGTGAAATCTCAAACGTATTTATAAGGAAAGACCTCCGTTTTTAAAACACTGCGTTTTCTAAAACGCTGCGTTTTTAAAACACTGCGTTTTGTAAACGCTGCACCAAACGGGCTCTAAAAACTAACTTAGGATTGAGATCTGTAAGTAATTTTGTCAAAAATGCAAGCTATTCTCTCTTCCTCTTTTTGTCTACTATCTTCTTTAGGAAGTCATTTGTTCATTCCACTGAGAATGACTAACATTGTGCCAACCAAACATCAGGAATAGAAGAATTCCATGTAAAAATGTTTCTTGCAAAATGTTCTAGTGCCTCAAATTAACCATGCAACAGACAGTGACTACTTAGAGGTGTTCAAGGTAAGTCACAATGAGGGGTTCCCCTTGTGAGATATGTTGTTTCATTGAATTTTGTTTAAGAGACGTTGATCAGGTCTCCCGTTTGTGAGCTACAGAAAGCTGGCCTTTCTGTGCACTGGACTGAGTTACGTCCCGGGCAGTTGATGGTTTTGTTAGAGGGTGATTATCCTAAGTAACTTGTTCTGTTTCTTTTGGTTTCATTGGCTTTCTGTAATAAAACACTGGAAAAATTGTCAAAAGGACCGAGTGCAAAGAAAATTTATTTACCAATTGTACCTAAGAATGAGTCATTAGTTTCTGGTCTTACCTTAATCTCTTGGTCAGATCTGTTTTTTAGTCTTGAAAGGCATGAGGATAGCGAGTTTGCCTGCTATTAACTGGTTTCAATTAATTCAGAAAAGACATGTAGAATTTCGAGCTTGAGCTGACATTGACGAGTGAATCCAGACTCTTAAAAGATACTCCCTCCGTCCCGGATAAATATTCCTACTTTCTATTTTGGAATGTCCCAAATAATGTTCCTAAAGACTTTTGATCTACCTATTCTCTATCATTCTTCCTAATATACCCTTAAAGCTTCATTTAATATAACACATCCCAAGCAAACTCATTTATTTAAAGTAGTTGAACTCAATTAATGTTCATGGGTATTATGATCAGAACACATTTTACAGCACATCATTAATTATGTTTCTTAATTCCTGTGTTTTATCCACTAGGAACATTTATCTGGGACAGAGGGAGTATTTGTCTTTTGTGGAACAAGACGTACATGCACAAAGAACAACAACAATAAATAGGGGCTTCTGACCCAATGACGTGTGACTGAAAATCCTCTGAAGTCTCTAGAAATTCCATTCATTCAGGCGTTATTGGGTGATGAAAATGCCAACTATTCCATCCTGAATTCCTGATCTTTAATCCGTTTCTTTTATGTTTTCCCCATTCTTTCTACATTTGCCTTAATTTCTCTGTCTAAACTGTATATAGCATAAACTTTACATGTAGATGGAAGTTGATGGTTCGTCCTGTCCGCCATGTTATTTCCTGAAATGGGGCTTTTCTCAAGCAACGGTTTAACTTAGAATTGATGGAATGAGTCAGGAGTGACAGCACGTTCACTTATTTGGTTACATAATGATAATCAGAAAGTGGTTGTAATTTTATTTCCCCATCTCATTTGGAGGCGCTTGAATAAAACTTTGGCTTATCAAGATCATCTGTTTATCCAGGCTGTTATCCATCAGAATGTCACTGGACATGGTGTTCAGTGACTTAGTTACAACTTGAGCCCTTGGCTCTGGTACCACATTCTTCTTCTTCACCAGTGACTAACTAATTGATTCTTCTTCACACCCCTTTTGAATCTTAGTCCATTCTTGATGGGTTAATTGACTAAGACTTTATGTCCTCACTTAGGTTGTAAAAGGTGAATTGCAATCTTTGAAACAGAGTACCATGCGATCATCTGCCAAACTAACATGGAGTTTTGGTAAACTCAGGGAAACTCGGTGACTATGAAAGTGAGCAGTGATATGCTCGAGAAGATGCAAGAGGAATCAGAAAAGGTTTGGATGCCCGAATTGGCGGGAATCATAAAAGAAACAAAAGAGCCTTTCTTAAATGTCATATATGATTGTGAACCTTTGAAACAGATTTTTTGGGACAATGTGGTATTAATTGGAGATGCAGCTCACCCTACAACTCCTCACGGTTTGAGAAGCACAAACATGTCCGTCCTAGATGCAGCAGTCCTAGGCAAATGCATAGAGAAGTATGGAGTGGAAAATTTGCGCTCCGCTCTCGAAGAATACCAATCTATTCGGCTGCCAGTCATCTCGAAGCAAGTTCTACATTGTCGACGACTAGGCCAGATCAAGCAGGGTTTAGCTTTACCTGATCGCAAGCCTTTCAATCCCAAGACAGCAAGTCCAGAAGAATGTGAAGAGCTTCAGCAGAAAAACATGCCTTTCTTTGCTGATAATTCATTGATCCGGAACATGTTTTCTGCGAGGAGCACTTCGTAAGCATTTTTATTTTTAATGAATCCTTTTTTCCAGCTCGTTGTTGATTACTTGAACTACCTCATCGCTTATGTTATTGTAGTTTCATGTACTAACTATGATATACATTCATGTCCCCTGAAAACGAATGTTGCTTGTTGTATATGATCTGATACCTACGTGTTAATAAAGTTGTTATTGGAGACCATCTTCAATCGAAGTTCTGGCATTATGATTTCAGTTTCACTCACCTCCTCTGAGTTTTTGATGTGTACAGTGTACCATTATATTCTATTAAATATTAATTTTAGAAAGTAGAAACTACCTTTTTAGCACTATTAGAGCAGCAACAACACAAGTTCTTAGAGGGATCTTCCAAGGAGCAAGTCAAACAAAGGGGTTCTTTCGGGGAGCGTAGTGGGAGCTTTAAGTGGGCAAAAGTGAAATGGGTAGCATCTTAAGCTCCGTAGCTTATCAGAATTCAAGGAGACAATACGATGTAGTTTTGGTTGGACACTGGTGGAGACAGCACTTGACAAGGTGTTTTCCACATGTCATTTTCTCCATGGACCAACGATTTATTTTCCCTTCTACTTTACAAGGCCATTTTGTAGCCCAAATTTATTTTAATTATTTTTTTTGGTATTAAAGTACACATTTTTCTCTATAAATAGAGATTTAATTTGTTTCATTTGGACATCAGATTAATTTTCTACGAATTGTTCAAGTTTCTCTCCATTTTCCTCTCTTCTCTCTTCAAATTTGATTTTTTAATTCATATTAAGTTACTCGTTCTGTTCGGCAAAGAGTTTACTATACTATTTTGAAATGTTTCACTTAAAGAGTCCACTTTCGAAAAATTATGCTTATAATTTTCATAATATTTTATCTTTACCCTTCATTTGTGTTGTAATCATTTTGTTTGTGTTTAAATATTTTTGTAATTATAACCTATCTCCAATAACATTAATATATCCCTTACTAATTAGACTTTTCAAACGTGAACTCTTTGGATAGAACGGAGGGAGTATTTAATAACTTAATTTATTACTAATATTATTATTTACTAGTTAAATACTTTAATTATTAATATTGCTATTATAATTTAGTTATTAATATTATCTTAGTTATTTATTATTTTGTTATTATTTCCGTTATATTGTTCTTGTTAATTGCTATTATTATTATCATTGGTATTATTGTTGTTATTATTATAGTTATTATTGTTTATTATTATTAATATAATTAGTCATTCACAAAATATTGTTATTATTAATATTGTTATTTTTTTTACTAATTTTGGAGTTAATTACTTCATTAATGGTTTCACGTAATTTTTTCCCATAAAAACAAAAATTTTCAAAATCAAGATAATTTACACCCATCTACACCAAACCAACCCTCTATTAGTTAAATTCCTCAACCAACTTCACAAAACCAAACATCAACTTATCATAATATTTCTGATTTACAAAATCAACCTCCACATTAATTCCAAAATTTTCCAAATGTTGGAGGAATTGTAAATTTTCAAAACCCTTAACAATTCGGAAATTTTCCAATATTACCTCAAACCTTATTTCCTAATATCCCGCAACCAAGCTTTCAGTGGAATACTCCTTCACCTTCAAATTTGTCCCCCTTTTTCTGCACGACAATCACATTTCAACCAAGGGTATTTCCCCATGGGAGTGATGGGAAGTTCTTCGTCTGACTATATTGCAAGTAATTCCCCACCTTCAAATATGCCTCATTTTTCCACACAACCAGAACCAAACAATGATGAAGAGACAGATCTTGAGGAGAACTTGGTTGATAAATCTACCCACAAAGTGGAAAATCAGCAAGAATTAGGTGATCCACACACGAAATCACCACTTTGTGTAAATCTTGGGAGAATGTGACTCTCGATAATTTTTATATTCCTAACATAATTTGTACATAACCATCTTCTAAACCTCCATTGTTGTTTGACATCATTTGAATTCTTAGTTAATCTATATCATACATTATGCCATGTTATTTTGCTCTTTTTTTTTCTTGATAAAGAATATATCTTTCAATGTGTCTTTATTTAGTATTGCTATAACCATTCAAATGCATTAAAAGAAAAGAATTATCTAACATCAAAAAATAATTTAGTTCTATAAACTTTTGACATGTGAATGTGATAATAAAGTAGGAATAATAGATTAGTGTTTTCCTAATGATTAATATCTAATTGAATTAGTCTTTTATTGCTTATGTCAAATGATGAAAATTACTATATATATATATATATATATATATATATATATATATATATACTCCTTTCGTTCCGGGCAAAGAGTCCACTTTCATTTTTTTAGAAGTCAATATGTGACTAAATCAAATAAAAAATTTACATACTTTTACTTATGTTTTAAGAAATAAAATTTCATCAATTAAAAACTACCTTAAGAATACTATGGATTACAAATTTCATAACTTTGTAAAAATAACAAAATTTATGTAAATTATCGGTCAAATTTTAATTAAACTGACCAAAAAAATTTTAAGTGGACTTTTTACCTAAAACAGAGGAAGTATATATAGGGGGAAAATAAAAAAAATATAATTTGCATGAATACATGATGAGGATCAAGGAAGGAAAGGCTTAGGTCAAGATGCTCGTGGTCGTGACCCATTGAGCATCAATGAAGGACCTATGACAAGAGCACGGGCTAAGAAGATTCAAGAGGCCCTAATATCACTTGTAGAAGAGATCAAGTCCAAGACTACAATCAAAGATGTCCAAGACCAAGAGAGAAGACCCATTTGCATGTTGGAAGCCCATTTGCATAATTAAAGTCTAAGTCTGAACAATTCGTGAAACAAGGATAAAAATAAACAAACTACTACAAGTTAGAATTTTTGGGTCAACTTCAATGGGTCACATAGGACGTTCTAGAGCTCAAAAATTGGTGTATAATATATGGTTGGAAAGCCCTGGAAGTCTAGTTTCCAACACATCAAACGGATCTCAATTTCGATGTCTCTAGACAAATTAAGCCCAAAATACTAAAGACTGGTCAGAATGGACGGGAATGCTGAATTTGTGTTTTTCTTTGACCAAATCAACCTAGTTTTCACCAACAACCTTTGGAGTTTTCTAGAGAACGTTTTTTGTATGTTTTGTGACTCATTTTGAGCCTATAAAAGGCCATGATCATCCTTGTAATTGATACACAAGATTGAATCAAAGTTAAGTTATTTTATTTCACATATTCTTGAGAGAATAGTGAGAATCTGAGATTCTTGAGAGAGAACTCACCTTGAACTTATCAAACTCGTGAGTCGAGAGTTTGTGGCGTTCCGTAGTCGTGGTTCATAGACAATTGCGTATATTGGGTCTCGACTGCACCCTGAGGTTCCTATTCATCACGAATAACGGGTCGAGGGAGACTTAATTATCCATCCTTCCCATTGTTGCTGCCTTAGTCATGTTTCTTCAAGCGTGTTGGAGCTTCTTCGATCTCGATTTTGGTCAAGTTCACATCAATATATGTATATTAATTTGATCGGGAATGGAAGTATGTGTTTAAGAAATGATTTTCTAAGGTAAGGGTACTAAGAGCCCGTTTGGTACAGCGTTTACAAAACGTAGTGTTTTAAAAACGCAGTGTTTTAAAAACGGAGGTCTTTCCTTATAAATACGTTTGGGATATTTCTTCAATACGCAGCTTTTTTTTCCTAGGAGCATTTTAAAACCTGCATTTTGGAAAAAAGCTGGGAATTCCAGCGTTTTAAAACGCAAATGCGTTTTGAAAACGCTGCGTTTTCTGCCCCAGTATTGAAACACATTTTTTGCAAATAAGCTGCGTTTTATCCCTGCATTACGACCAAAACGCTCGACCAAACGGACTTTAAAGCTATTAAGGCTCAATAGTGTTTTAGGGGCAATGCCTATAATAATTGGGAAAAGGTAAGGGGTACTATATAGACTTAAGAGAGGTAAGTAAAATAATTCCTAAATTTATGAAATTTTTATCATTGATGCAATATTATGAGTACTATGGACTACAAATTTAAGGATGTCAGAAAGATTAGTAAATCATTATAAATCTTCTGGTCAAAGTTTAACTAATTCGTCCAAAAAAGTCAAGAGCAAAACTATTACTCCCACTGTTCTTAAATTATTGTCTTGCTTTTATTTTTTATCCGTCTCAAAATAATTGTCTTATTTTTTAAAAAAAAATAGGACAATATTTTTATCATTTTACACTTACTTTTTCTTCATACTTTAATTATGGGTCACATTCACATGGACATTAAAAGAAACTACACATTATATTAATAATTATAATCAAGTAAATTATTTTTTCTTAATCCGTATGTCGGGTCAAATAAGACAATAATTTAGAGACGAAAAAAGTAATTTTTTTTTTTTAGGACAGAGGAGGGAGGATTATATAGGGCAAAACTCGGGTCAGTCCCCTTTGATGAATTTGCAACTGCTTTAGTCTCTTATACTTGTTTTCAATCGAAAAATATACTTTTGCGGCAATATGTCGTTTATGCCCTTAAAAAAAACGAACATTCACGGGATGCACGCGATTCCAAATTGATGCACCGCAATATTTAAACTGACAAAGAGACACTTTTGTGAAATTCGAACATGCACGAGATGCATCGCAATTTTCAAATCAATGCATCGCAATTCCAATTTGATGCGTCGCGATTTCAAATTGATGCATCACGATTTTTAACGTGCAAAGGCACTTTTGTAGAAAAATGTTGTCTATGCCTTTAAGAATTCGAACAAGTACGCAATGCATTTCAATTTCAAAATCGATGCATTGCAATTTCAAATTAATGCTTCACAATTCCAAGTCGATGCATCGCAATTCTAAGTCAATGCATCGTGATTTTAAATTAATGCGTCGCGGTTAACTGCGTACATGATCTGTAACATAAAATGCATCGCAACGATTTCTGAACTGCTGGAGGAATACGATTAGTTCCATTTTTATTTTTATTACTCTAGACATACTCTCATCATCAGAGTTATGATAATGTATCAAAAACAAATATATATGTATAAATTATTATCCTGATATTAGTATAAATTTGCTTCGAACGTGAAGTTGTCATTAACATAAAAGACGGATAACAAGGGTAGTTTGTCGTGATGATGGAATTATCGTCGCCAAAAAAGACAATAGAGGTGAGAATTTGTTGACCTGAACGTCGTAAAAAAAAAAGAGAAAACGATAAACTGATTGAAAATTAGGCGAAGAGGGAATCGTTCTTTAGGTTGCTGGGAGACATTTTAAGGATCAATTTAATCATTTGTCCACCAAAGTAGACTGTTCTTGTTTGAAACAAGTACATGACACTAAACTTCTTTAGGTTGCTGGGAGATATTTAAGGATCAATTTAATCATTTGTCCACCAAAGTAGACTGTTCTTATTTGAAACAAGTACATGACACTAAACTGATTGAATATTCAGCAAAAAAAGAGCGGCCCGCAATTTTTCCTTACTGCTTATTTAACATTATGCCGCAAAGGATTACCAAACCACTTGAGTGAATATCCTTGTCCGTTAACACAAAAACAGACATCTATTGGGTTACGAAATGCCTAGTTTTATGTGGGTGTAAGGTCTAACAGCAGGCAAGAGGCAAGTAAGACGGACTAAGATTGCCAACGGTGAAATAGATTATATGTTCACTTGTGTCAAAGGCCGCTGCAGCAAAGACTAGCCGAGAATTGTGGGTTCAACCCGCTTTCTTACCTCACACATCACTGGAAGGTGAAGAAAGTAGAAAGAAAGAACCACAAATATCAATAGAAATATCTCGAGAACATCTAATGGTCTTATGAACTTAACACCCGTTAACTGTCAGTTCCACAAAGATTCATACTGAGTACACGATTACATTAGAGAGATTGATGTGAAACACAGTCGATATTGAAATTGCTCAACATGATACTTCTAGAATGAGGCCTTATTCTTCCATTGCGTCTCCAACTTCAATTACTTCCACCATCTTTTGCAATGGTGTGACCTTTGTCAGCAGAACCTCTGCAAGCACGACACAAAGATTAGCAAGAAAAAAAATGCAAATAGAAACTTGACATATCCTGTATCCTAGCACAAACCAGTGCAAAGCTGCAGAAAAGGAAATATTTGAAACATAACTGTATTACTGATGTGAAACTGAGGACAACATATTGCTTTCAAGGGAATGAGGCACGTATAGCTTCAGAAGAAGGCTCTTTTCTCAGAAAGGTTTGCATTTGATTATGACATACTAATCTCATTCTCCACCAAAATTAAATTCCTTGATCAAGCTTACTGAATTGTATAATATCACTGGAGTTACATTTACTGAATTGTACTATTGAGGCAGTTCGAGTTCTGCCTTCCACATCTAAAAAATGTGAGATTACCTACAGTACTAAACTAGATGGAAAGTCGAAGAAAACCCAACGAGACCAATAAAAGATACGATTGTCAACTCAACTAGATAGAAGTTACTGCAGAAGTTCAAGATAGAATTACTAACCAGTCTTTTTGGAGAATGTGTAACCTTTTGAGCTGACATAAGTGCGAGGATTAGGCAACATGTGGTTTCTTAGGTACTCTTTATGCCCCTGTACAAGCAGTCATGGCATCATAAGTTGTTCTAAGCCATTTCACCAAGAGATTATATGATAGATGCACATTAACATGAATCAGTCTATCTCAAGGACAGTGGGAAAGAAGCAACAAACCTTGGTTATTACACATATATCCACATTGCTTCCACTTCCCAAGTCATTGAATATGCCCGAGCATATAGCCTCGGCTACCAACTTTACTCCTTCCTCCCTCTGTAAAGATGTTTCAACAACCAATTATTACAGAATACATACCGATTCATAAGTTGAGGTAATAAAAGCTAAACTTTCAAGTCATCTAGAGATTTCTTGGCTTCTAAAAACATGATATATCAAAACAAGGGGGTAAAACCTCTAATAACTGAGGATGGAAAAAGATGATAAATAACACTGAATGTTCTTTGAAGAAGTTAAACATAGATAACAAGTCCTAATTCTCAGATTTCTACTACAGTCCAAGAAAACTTACACTCATCCCTTCGCGGTATTTTGATTCAAAGATAGCCATAGCAGCAAGGGAACCAGAGCCCATTGTTGCATATGGCAGGGTGTCTGTTGATCCATGAGGGTAAATCTGTAAAGTGGCATTCAGCAGTAAGTTTCTTGTATGACGGAAAAGAAGATGTATTCAAGCGTCATCCGAAATTGACTCACCGTATGCAGATGCGGACCGGTGACATCAACTCCACCAAGTACCAAAGCAGCTGATACATGACCTTGATATCTAATTAACAAAAAAAATTTGGCATTTTTCAAATAATAAGTTTCTCACACTTAACAATAAATTTGTAAGAACAAACTGAACAAAAATCATTACCTAAAGAGATGAGACTTTAGAAGTGTAAGAGCTGTCACCACCCTTGACTCCCTACCAGTATGATAGCGGTGTAGCTTCAGCTGAGAGCTGATGTTGTCTACTCATCACATTCAAAATAACAGAATAGTGAGAATTTTTGAAAATTTTCAATAGAAAAGGATTTTGTTGAAGTGTAAGGTTACTACAGAGGTAAGGTCCACCAACACTGAAAAGGATGGAGAATACCTGTCACTGCCTCTGTATCAGCAGCAGTTCCTGCTCCACAGCAATATATGTTTGGGGCCATGTAATGAATTTTCTCGCAATTCTTGTCAGCAACTATGGGCCCTTCAGTTGCTCGTGTATCCGCACCAAGAATGACACCATCCTGAAGAATAATTAAGAAAACATTAAGGATAAGTTCCGGTGAACTGCTCCAATAGTCTGTTGATTCCACCCTAAGATCAGTGAGGATCTATAACATCACTGATCTATAACAATAGGCGTCGAACCAACGGGACACCTACCTAAGTGGCCAAATATGCTTTTGCTTAATTGCGTTTAGAGTCAAATATTCTGATTGATAATTGGTGCACTTTACCTTCCAACTGTCAGCAACCTTGCAACCTCTTTTCAAGGCTTTTCACTAAAGCTCTCCAATACTAATGGAAGACTTCCACCCTCATTGTTGATGATAGGTATTATTGCAAATTTGCAACCTCATATTTTTCTATATACTATATTAGGATCAGGTTTCTGTTTCTAGGTTATCTGCAGTTTGGAAGTTATGATTTCACGTCATACCCATCAAACCAATCAATTTTTCCATTGATTCAAGATTTAGTACAAGAAGCAATATTTATTTTCAATGGTAGTTATTGAGGTTAATCTCCTTAGATAAAGAAAGGCATTCTTAATATTATTTCTTCTCTTTAACCATCTCCAATCATAATGAGATGTATATATGCAAATTGATATACATATGTATACAAAAATAGAGTTGTTCAAAATCATGGTTGACTAGTTCACTTGAAGCTACAAGGAAAAAAGTAGAACAAATTTAATTGTGAACATACAAATGATCCATGTGAAATATTAGTGGAAATAAATGATCAAGGTCCACCTCATCCTTCCTTACAAACCCATCCAATCAAGGTCATGCAAGCCATGTCTCTTTTTCTCTTTTCTGGTGGGACACACTCAAGATTTATAAAATGCCGAAGAAGTCATACGCGACACTGACCAGTAGAGGAGGAAAATCAATTCTAAAGCAATAGGGAGGCTAGTCAAACCCATTATTGCCCCCTTTCGCCCTTCTTGCTACTCAAAACTCACAAACAAGATATTAAAAGGTCTGACCTCGTAAATTACTATTGGGATAGCACCTGGACAGCGGTCGCAGAGCCCCCAGGCTAACAAGCTATAATTCACTAAACTCCAACTAGAGATCCTTATTCACATATCTACTACAAGAAATAGATGAGGACATTCAATGAATTACTCTCATGCTCTACACATACATCTTCACAGCAGAGATTCGAATATAATAATCTCGCTCATCAGTTTTCACCTAATACTAGTGTTGCTGGGAATTTTTCCCAAAACCAAGAGAAAAGCAAAGAAAGCACCATATGCACTTACGTCTACCATATGGCTTTTGAAGAAAGCCCTCTATATGTAATTCCTTGGGACATATTCATCTCAAGATATCATCCTCAACAAACTAAAATCTTAGTCGCATTAAAACACAAAAGAATGCAACATTTACAACCTTGACCTTGCCTACTATAACAAAGACCCTAAACCACCCGTTATGTATCATTGATATTAGAACTAGGTAAGTCTTGAAATCTCAATCAAGCCATTCATTTTAACACTTCGTGTCTAAGTTACAAGTGGGCAGATCAAATATATTAGTGGGTCCTATAGATAACTTCTGCCAAGAATATTCAGGAAATAAAAAAACAGGAGGAACTCAAATGATAAATATTATTTTCCCTTCAGGTTTCCAACCAGTGGTGGTTTACCAATTATTGCAAGGATAAGGCTTCCATATCCAAAATGAAAAGAATTGCTCTAGCTGCCACAGTCAAGTCTAATTTTTTTTTGAATGATGCGAGGGAGTTGCGACAAACCTTATAAAAATCAAATAAACCAAAAAATTGAAGATGGTAAGATGGGAAGCAAAGCTCACAACTCATTAGAACTGGAAATCAAGGACTATGGTTTAGTGTTGTTCGTTTGTATTGGTTTGTATAGTGACACAATCATTCTGTATACGTAATCCCGGATTTCTTCTAATGAAGAGGAGCAATATTACAAAAAAGAGATTTTCCAACCATGAATCATAAGCACAAATGATCCATATCATGGAAATTTCCAGAAAAAATGATGATCAACCTGAATAATGATCAATAAAGCTATATTAATGATATATTTAACTCTTAGAAAAGACACCAATCTCATTTATCTTATGTGTACAGATCTAGATAGGAACTGCTTAATTAAATAAAATAGTCAATGCAGATTAGATTTACCATAGTTTTATTATGACAAAAGAAATCTTATTAATGATGAGATTAAGAATGTACGTCAGGGAGTACTGGAGGAAAGCGATCCACCAAATGAAAAGCAAGGAAAATAATGGAGAAAGAAAAGGTTGAAAAAAAGCAATCAAAATATTGTAGCACCGCTTCCCCAATCCTTCCATAATTCAGTCACGAGCATTTCTCCAAAAGCGCCAAAAGCTGAAGTGCTAAGGAGGAAAGGAATAATAGGCCCTTTCTCTCATAAGTGAAAAAGGGAGTGCCTAACCTCAAAATGTTCTTGAGTTTCTCTCTCCATAAACACCATCGAACCCAAACACCCCCCCTGCCACAAAAACATGCCATCCTTGCCACCTCCAAAACCTTGATAAGCAACAATGAGAAGTCCTCCAATAGAAGAATGACATATCCACTACTTCCCAAAGTGCCAAAGAGCACGCATTGCAGCCTCCAAGCCAAAGGGAAATAAAAAGGATCTTCAAGTGTCTAGGTATGTTATCAAACACATCAAAAAAATGTCCGGAGAAAGAACCTGAAAGGCCTATGCATCGGTCTCTAATCATTAGTATTCATTCCATTTAGCACAAGAGACAACAGAAAAGTAAGAAGTCTTTGATTTCCAAAGGCTTAAATAGCAAATAAATCACTGTAGTTTGAAGTTTTATGCAACAAGGTCACTCTACTATTGTTTTCGTCAATTTCATCACTAAACTTTACAGTTGTAGTCATATAAATCACTCCATCCACTTCTGTGAAGTATTTTGGATGGGAAGTTTAAGAAACACTTGAAAACCCAAACATGACCCTCCTATAGCATGTGCTACTCATGTGTTACATAATAAAATAGCACATAATTAAAAAAGAAAGAAAAATTTATGTTTCTTATTTCCATTTTCTGATTTGTCCTCTTTCCAAGTATTATGTAAAAATAATTTCTCTTTCTAAAAATAGATTTCCTTGACTTGACTTTTTCATATAAGAAAAATTACATTAAGTTTTTTGATACAACAACATTATAAAATTCTGCTATTTCTTTCTTTCTTTCTTCTCTTAAAGAAATTTCTTTATTTAAGTGTTATGAGTTGCTTTTGCGGAAAAAATTAAAAATAAAATTATGATTTCAAAATGTATTTATTTTAATAAATTTAGCAATTTTTAAAAATATTTTAGTCTTAAAGGTTTATTTCACTCTTTAAAAATATTAAAATTATCATTAATAAAATTTAATTTAATTTTTAATTTTAATTTCCTATTCAAATAAATATATTTTATATGCAAATAATCAAAATGCTATTGACAAAGTGAATCTACAAAAAAAATGAAAAAATAATATATAAAGAGTATTCTAAGGAAAAGTGAATATGGTTAACAACCTCCTGTATGAATCCACCACATACCAGATTTTAGTTTTTTCTTTTCTTTCCTTTTCCCATTTTCTTTTTAATTCATTATCATAAGTCATCTCCTCCATCTAAAAAAGACGAACAACATCATCGTCATAGAAGGCAACCACAACACCACCACCATCATTTTCGCAGCACAATCTTTGAGCTCCCACAACTACAAATCTAGCCATTTCCCTACTGGTTTGAAAGCCCAAATTAGTTTTTCAAGCCCAGATCTGGCCACAATTGAAAAAAAAAACTATTCAGTAAAAATCAAAATCAGGTTCAAAGAGTAAGATTTAACGAGATTTATCGAATGTGATAGATGGGTTGGTTGGACGAGTTAATTTCTCAAGATCTCCTTTGTGGCATGAGCGCAAAGCGAAAAATGGAGTCAAAAGCTTAACAAACTGTTGCCCTGCTACAAAAATGGATGCCTAGGAACACGGTATTCTAATCTCAAAGTTTCACATACAAATTTGATATGATCGAAAGAATCTGGTTGATAATTTTAATTCTGGCATGAGTTCGAAGGTTGAGGCCATTGTCCCTGCTCAAATGAATGCGTAACTTGTTGCCATTGAAATTATTTTCACCTTCATCAGAAAAAAAGCCTAGATCTCTTCGGATGGAATCGCTATTGAAATTATTGTTCACCGTCAAATAGTTGATTAGTTTTAAATAATGTGCTCCAGATTGCTGGGTTAACATTTCAGAAGATTAGAAAATTGACGCAATGAACTGTCAATTGATTTCTTCGGCTGGGGTTGGGTGGAAGAAGGGGACCGCCGGATAGAGAGAAGATATGAGTATTAATTTAGAAAAAGAAAAAAAAATTTAGATGGGTATTTTAGTTACTGCCTAGAGTTTGTTGAGGGTATTAATGTCCTTTTCAATGCTTTCCACCCATAAAACTTGACTGGAGTGGACGGAGTGATCAATTTGACTACAACAATGAAGTCTAGAGATGAAATAGATGGAAAAAAATTGTAGACAGAGCTTTTTTCTAGTAACGTCAAAGTACAATAACCAAATTGCTATTTAAGCCATTTCCAAATGAAAGAAAAGAAGAAGGGAGGTGATAACCAAGCAAAGACTTTCCTCAACTTGGCTTTACACTTGCCACAGGGATCAAGTAATCATGACCTTTGATCGGAAGAGTTCGAGATGTGAAAAATAAGAAGGGTGTCAAGCAAAACAATCAAGTCCCATTCCCTATCATTAAGATTTCAAGAATCCGAATCATCCTCCGTCATAAGGAACCTCGAGATAGAAGAATCATGAATAGAGGATAGTCTAAAAATCCGAGGAGCAGAGATAGCCAATAACGTGGTTCCCACCCTATGGTCCTCGCAAAAGTGAATGTGAATCCCATTCCTGCCACACAAGAAAGCTGAAGGAAAAAAAAAATCCACCATGGGGATAGAGAAGAACTGGATTATTGATGTAGCTCCCACCCTATGGGGATAACCAATAACGTAGTTCCCACCGTATGATCCTGCCAAAGCAAGCCTCAGTCCTATCCCTACAACACACAAAACCAAAAAAAAAACAAAAAAACAAAAGAAGACCATGGGGATAAAGAAGATAGATTATTGATGCATCACGGGCTTGCAAAGGTCTGGTAAAATTGAATATCAGCATCCTAACCATTACTTTTGTACACCTTTGCTCCTGAGACTCAATGTCAACGCAAATGAGGCTCCAATGGGGAATGCCAAAGCAACTTGCCAACTAGAGAAATGTTAAGTTTCCAATTTCTAAGGCCCCCACCTCCTTGAGACGAGAAACTTCATCCCAAGCCACTAGGTGGTCCTTGCCCATTTCACGAGCCCCGACCCACAATAACTTTCATAGTCCCTCAAGCTTCTCCGCTACACTGACCAGAATCCTAATAAGAGACATCTAATAAATGGAGATACTAGAATGAAAGGACTCCATCAACGTAAGTCTATCGCCCAGGAGAAATACACAAGTTTTCACCCTCTAGACACCTAGATACTTTCTAAGCCACTAGATCCAAAACTATAGAGTTCAGGTTACCTTCCAACGGGCCACCAAGAAGATAAGAGGCCAATGCTTAATAGTACATTCTACGAACAAAAAGTACACACTCAAAGTCAGGTCATCCATGTTAATCCCAACTAACGAGCACTTAGAAAGATTAAGTTCAAGCATAAGATGCACTTAAGAATCTGCAAAACGTAAGCAAAATCTCCTAAAACCCTAAGCCCATTAGAAAGAAAGAGACCGGTGTCATTCCCATACTAAAGGTGAGAAACATTAGCCCTGCACCCCACCATGCACTAATCTATCAAACACCTCTCCACACCATGAAAAGATCCTACTAAAAAACGTCTACACCAAAGAGGGAAAAGAAGGAACCCTTGTCTCAAACCCGTAGAGGCCTTAAACTAAGATTTTGGCATAACTAAATACTGATTCTAGGCATTCTCTCTCGACCTACTTGGAAGGATCTCATCTCATTAAAAAAAAAAAAAAAAAAACGTGAATGCATAAAAGTGGGTACATATATTTACAACTAAATGTTAGCAACGAGCCAAACGACCCAATCAAATCTTTCAAAAATCTTATTTTTAACCTATGTACCTCACTAACAACCTTGATTATTAGTCCAAAATCGTACTCCATTACTCAAATTACAAAGAAATCCAAATCAAATGAAGTGAAACAATCAAGACAGTAGTAATAATTTTGGGAACGCGTAAAAGTGGGTACACAAAATCAAAAACATACCTGGAAAATCAAACCCACAATAGTAGTTCCAGTTTTAAGAAAAGAAGGAGACTTCATTCCTTTGGACATAAGCATATCATTTCTCCTACACAAGTCGAAACTGAATCCAGTCTTTGGAGGAGAATCTACTGCTGCCTTCGACATGTTGAATCAAAAATCCTCAAAACCTAGCCACCCACGAAACAAAGTAATTACCAAATTCGTTCAGCAAAATAAACCTAAGATTCAAATTCAACTGCTATTAACAAACAGTTGCAAGAACAAATTAAAGCTATTAATGCTGTAAACTGGAATTCGATAAAGCTTCGTAATGGAAAAGAATTAACCCTGTTAAGAATCGATGAGTCTGTAAATTTGGGAGCTTACGATTACAGAGGAGGCGATGGATTTAAGAGTTGAACGATCAGGAGATCGGTAGAGTGTAAAGACTTCGGGGTCCGGTCAGGGGGAGGGATACAGAACAAGAAGGCTTGGAAGAGAAGAAAAAAGAGGCAACACTGACTGAAATTACTAGAAAGCCCCTTGGTGTAGTCAGTAGTGTACTTTGCTAGAAACTAAGTAATCCAACCGTGCGATGTCACGGAATGTTTATTAAAAAAATATATATTTTTAGTGACTCAAATGCATGAAAATTAAATATACTTAAAATGTAAAGATAAGAAAAAATAAATTTACAAGAGAATAATAAGGATTTTTTGAGAAATTAGAGAGAGAGGGAGAGAGGGCTTCAAATCTTCTGTCCCGCTCTCTATCACATTTCGTGTCTCACTTATTCATAGTCTTACACATGTCTTTATTATTTTAATTTGTCTTTTTTACAATTTTTACAAAAAAACGTGTAGGATTGAGATTTAATGAAACAGAGAGTGTGATAGAGAGTGAGATAGAAGATTTGAAACCGAGAGGGAGGGGGGTAAACCCAATTATAGGGGGGAGTAAGGAGTTAAGGGGAAAATCTAAGGGTTTTTGAGAAATTATGTTTTGTTTCTATTTCTATTGAAATTTATTCAGAATTTATAAGTAAAAGCTTGTATTTTCAAGGCAAGGGTTTTATAATCAAATTAAATGAACTTTTACTTTTGATCACTAAACTTTTGGCGGAATATTTCTAGTTTTGGAGACTAACCTTTTTAAGGAGAAAAAAATTAACATAAAGCTGTCACGTGATAGGAGTAGATTTTGTTTTAGTAATAATTAATATATTTGTAACTTTTGAAATTCTACCTTTTTTTTCTTATGTCATTTCTAATTTTGATTTAATAATGATGCATTTATCCAATGTATCAAAAGAACTAGTAGTTTATAGTATGTACCAAAGTATTGTATATTTAATTAATGTTAAATAATTTAATGCATAACGTAAATAATTCTGTTAAATGTAACATTACTCTACAATTACTTCACATCCTACCTTTTCCTCGTTTGCCAATTTGCTCTAACTTTGATTTTCTAAGAACTCTAGTTGTGAATTTTACTTTCAAAAGTTTAGAAATGACAAATTCTTGGTTATAACATTAGGAGATTGTATATTAGGAGTAATATATTATGATCATAACCAAAATGAAAAGATTATTTTGCATCTTAAATTAGGACATTCTTTTGTGACTTTTGAGAACAACACTCACTATGAAATAGTTTTCGAAATGCCAAGATAATATACTCAAATGAATACCCCTTTTCTTTTCTTTTCTTTTTTTAATTTGAAAACATACTATCAGTTTGATTTTGATTAGAATATTATGGATACAATCATCTAAATCAACAACCAAACTTGTTAAGGTGATTGATTCAACTAGTGCTAGATACCAAAAAAATAAGAAGAAAAAAAATGTAGAACAATGTTGTAGTAATGAAAACCCCTCCTCCCTTTTGTCCAACTACCCACCCCTATTGCCCCCTCATCCATGAAACATACGAGGGTTGTCCCTTTTTATTCACTTTTTTTCTTCCTCTGTGTGTGTGTGTGTGTTTGTGTGTGTGAGCGCGCACGAGGGATGATGAGGGTTGTCACGGTGATAGCTATAGATTGCCTGAAAAGGGGTCATGGTTATAATGGTTATGGTAGTTAGTATTATGGAAGCTACTCTTCCCATTTCTTGGGTTTCTGATAGAGAAACATCACAGGTATACAAGTCATACTTATTAAGATTATATATATATATATATATATATATATATATTTATTTATTTAGATATGAGACTTCTTTTTTGCAACATACCAAATGGAAAGTGCTTTTTGTGTGTGTGTGTGTGTGTTGGGGTTAGAGTAAGCTTTTTAAAGGAGTCTGGAGCCAAATAAATTTGGCAAAACCTGAAGAACAGCAGAAACTGAAGACACCAAATATATGAACTTGTGAGTGAAATTAGTAAGATGTTGCTAATACTAACAAGAAAAATTGGTAAAGAGCAAAAAAAAACTAACACCTAATTCATTCATGGTTCATTCTTTGTACCACCTTGATGGTTATAACAAAGAATTTCTAGAAACACTACTTCGGCTAACAATTATTTCTCCAGAATATGGCACCCAGAACGCAACCATATATAGTGATTTATAGTACTTGCTAATGAATGAAAAATGAATTGATCTTATTCACCAACATACAACTGGACTCAAATCTGTCAAGGAAACTAGCCATAGGCACAGTGTTCTACAACGATACAACAAAGAATTTTCTTCTCTTTCCTTTTCGGGGTTGGGTGCAGGGGCAGATGCAAGAGATTTATTGTTCAATGCCTAGACTGATCCAGCAAGAGCACAACATACACTGTTGACTAGGCATGCACAAAATATGTTGTGTTCTGTAACAATTCGAACAAATGAACAGGGAAAATGAGCAAATTAAGCTGTTCTTGAAGGCCAAGTTGCTTGAGCAGACATGATAATTCCCACAATCACTCCAAACAACCCCAATGCACTACCAAAGATTTCAATGACCAGAATTTTCACAAAAAGTGAAGAATTTTGTGCATCGGACAGTGCACAGCTGCTTCCAATAATTCCTACACACAACCTGTTGAACAAAAGGCCAAATCAGACGTGCACAGAGAGAGAGAGAGAGAGAGAGAAGTTTAAAAGGAAAAACTCCGTACCCACACACAAGATTTGCAAAACCAACAATAATTCCGGAGGCGAATATTGCGTATCCTGCTCTAAGAGATTCAGGTGCATATATCTGTGATGCTGGAACACTCTCCAACTTGGTTTGCAGAATAATAGCTACAATAACACCATATATAGCAACGGCTTCACAGAAAATTACACTGACATCACAAAAGCATTTGAGTCAAATTACAGTCTAGGACGACAATCACAAATGTGTATCTAAACTATCATTTTTAAGTGTGATGTAGTATGATTAATGGTTTAACTACATTTTGCAAACATCAACTTTGGGCTATTTTTCAATTGAATAGATGAACTTCAAACTTTATTAGTCGACGACATGAATGCTTCCAATCAACCCACACCATTAAGAGGACTGGGCAAGAAACAGATGAAATGTGTCAGAAAGACATAGCTCCCGCTATATATCCTATCAAGAAAAGCAACAACCATCCATAGTTATTAAAGGTGACCGCCTAGCTTGCGAGAGGCGAGGGGCGAGGGTATGTCGCCCGGAGGTACCCGGGAGAGGCGATGTTACAGAGGCGACCTCAGGCGTACGCCTTTGTTGCCTATTCGAGAAGCGAGAAGTGAAGAAAGACGACCTAAGGCGAGCCAAGGCCAATATTTGACCAGATTTGAAGTTTTCTTTTTTAGATCACGACATATTTTCTTAGATCTAGACAAATCAACCTAATATTTGCCCAATTCAAGGCCACAAATGTTTTTGCATTGAGGTGACGATCACATTTATACCATTTTCACTTCCGGATCTCGCCGGACAATCTATTCGGTGCCGGCGCCGGAATGTTCATCGGAGCTGTACAAAAAGGCACGTGTTAGATCCAAAGTTTTGGCTGGTTTGAAGAGGATCTAGATAGTTATTGTTTACCTTTTGATTTTCAAGAAAAAAAGTAGTTTTTGGTATAAATACAAAACTTAAAAGTTGAAAATAGTGTTATTATTTACAATTTATTTTTATAAGTAATAATGATGAAATAAAAACAAAGCGTCAAAACAGGTGACACTTCTTTTGTACACAGGAAGTAAACTAGACAAAATAATTATTAACAGAATTTTTCATCATCTCTACAAAAGAATCCCCTAAACTCAAATCTCCCTCCGTGCACCAAAAGCGAAGGGTCCACAAAACATTCTCCTTGATGCGAGCAATATCAGACTCAACGTTGTCGAAAACCCTGCTATTCTTTCCTTCCAGATCTGCCAGCATACTGCAAAGGGAGCAGCATCCCAGAAGCTATTCTTTCTTCTTCTCTTATACTAGGTTACAAGAATTATAACTAGGTTATGAAAAAAATTACAACATATAACATTTTAAATTATTTTTTCTTAATTATCGACTTGTTCGCCTTTTGCTCGTCCGCCTCTCACTTTTTGCCTTTAATAACTATGCTACCATCACATACAAGCAGTGTGAAAGGACTATCTAGGCACAAATCTTCGGTTATGGATGTGAAAGGCGATATGACATCACTTGGGTGTGCGCCTTAAGATCCTCAGCGCTGGAACTGACATAGGCAAACCCAACACTAAATGGCGGACCTGACATAGGCAAACCCAACACTAAATGCCAGATTTAAATGGTGTTTTGACCCAGATCAAAAAAAAACCATGACCAAGATCCTATAAAGACCTAATCAAAATAGAAAACAATGATCCCACAATAAACCCAACTTGTTTGACTTCACTCTTCAGGCTCTTCTGACCCTCTTCCGCAGCACTGATGACCACTTCGTTGATGGTAACCACTCCCTCTAATAATTATGCCTCCTTATTACTTCGTCTCCTTCGTTCCTATGCAGCTTGCCTTCGACTTATTCTCTCTTATTCTTGTATTTTGTTCTTCCTCTGTCTTCCTATTTCAGTTCTTACTTCTGTTATTCTACTGCATGGTCATACTTATTACTCCCTCCGTCCTCAAATTATTGTCTTGTTTGACCTGGCACACGGATTAAGAAAAATCAATTGACTTGATTATTAATATTGGTATAGTGTGGAGTTTTCATTAATGCCCATGTGCATGTGGCCAATAATTAAAGTATGAAGAAAAAATAAGGGTAAAATGGTAAAAGTGTTGTCATAAAAAAGAAACTTTGATACAAGATAATTATTTTGGGACAGGCAAAAAAGGAAAGCAAGACAATAATTTGGGGACGAAGGGAGTACTTTTTTTTCCTTCTCTTTGACACTGTACATCCTACCTCTCTTTTGTTTATTAATTTAATTTTTTTCATTTTGTGTTCAGTCTCCATAGTGCGCATGCCTGTCTTGCCCTTAGACGGTAGACCCCAGGAAAACTGTTTCTTTCACTCGTGGATATGCATTGGGTACTCACTAACACTGCATACACGTAAAACAAATAACAAATCATATGCAGTTTTCAACACCAGCAGCAGTGAGCTATAAAGCACCACCATTATCACCTCCCATCCAGCCATCACCATAGTCATATCCATAGCCAAGTGCCAAGTCAGATTGATTAGTACACCGGTTCCCCATAGAATTCCTTCTTGACGCGTAACAACCACTCTGATTGTTCATATTTCCAATGCTCCCAACAATGATCGAGCAGTACTCGCTCCCACTAACCTCTACTGTACAAATCCTTACAGATTTCTAAGGGGGGAGAGAGCAAAAGAGGACCTCAAGGCACCCGTGGCTGTTTGTAAACGAAGGAGAACAAAAATGCGTAAGGTGGTCAGAATGGACAGCAGAGTAAGGCTGAGGTAAGTCAAATTCGCTTATGGCTTGAAAATGGCTGCTGTCATGAATGGCTGCTGACAGCTACCAAAGGTTTTTCAAAGCTGGAGATGATGGGCCACGAGACAATTCAGATCTGAATAGATGAAGTATAGAAACATAAAGAGAGGCAGGCCGATGAAGGTGGTGGTGGTGGTGGTGGCGGAAGGAGGAAAGAACCAGAGAGGGGGAGCTAACAATAAGTGGAATAAAAAATATAATCTGATTGACCTTTGACTTTTTCTTGATGGTGATTGAGGGTTAATTTTTCTTTATAGGCCATTTCTAGTAGATTCTGTTTTATCACTTTTGATGGCCTTTAATGGCACGATTTGATTGCAAGCAAAGAAATCGTGTGGTCAATTACAATGTTTTGAAATTTCCCTAGTCAATTACAAAATAGCCCAGAGCTAATGTATGAGAATTGCAGTTAATCGTATTACTCCAAAAGTCCGGATAAAGAACAAAAAGGTGGCAAAGCTATAAACAAGGAAAAAATAAGTAAAAAGACTAATGTGCACCTTTTGAATGTAATTGGTAACAACTTGTGCACATGAATTCACCAAAAGCACATCTTTATATAATTTAAAATCGCAAATGATGAACAATATGGGGCAGGAGTAAGTAAAACATAATAATACAAGAACATGCATTGATCTATTTCACAGTATAGGCTAAACATATGGCAATTGACTTTGAGTGTGACAGTCAATTATCATCCCCAAACCAAAAGATCATATTTTAAGACATCCAATTTTTTTGACTAATTGACTTCTGAAATGAAGACTATTCGAGAGTGGAACAAAGGGAGTAAAAGCGAATTCTTCTATACTCTTTCTCTTGAATCATGGTACTAGCAACTTCCACCAAATTCACAAGTTTTCACATTTTCCTAGATGGTGGTAAAATGTGCAGGAGGCATCAGGGAATAATTCAAATATGATGTTCACCTTGAATCAATTTGGAAAACGATGCTAATCAATGAGATTCATCTTTAAGCTCATTCATTAATCCTTCAGTAGAATATGCAGTAAAGTCCCACTAAATTTTAGGAAACGGGATCCCTTTCTTCGTAATTGGGTAAAGACAAAAGAGAACTCCTAAAAGCTGAACCTAGAGTTTGTGCAGATAAGTTCTGATTCCAGATTCAATAAACAGGTCTGTAAACACATTCACCACACTCCGGCGCAACCAGAGTGAAAAGTTTACTCTAAACCGTAACAAGCCTATGTCTAGCCAAACTAATCCTTAAACTCAAGGTAATAGAGCAATAACTACCTGAAAGTGAGGTCAGTTCAACATCTTGAATGGCTGAAAGTTTGCCTCATCAACAACAGCAACAGCTGACTTGGTCTTAACAAAGGCCACTAGATTAGTTATTAAGACAAATGTCGCAGAAATATATCCTGTTCCATGCTGGGGTTATATATTACTCATATTAAACTCCTAAAAAATTCAGGCCAAATATTTAAAGTTCTCTCAAGAAGCTACAGGGATCTGAGCAAATGATATTTGCTAGCTGAACTTGAAGAGAGTCCTGTTGGGTAGTGGTATTATAGCTCTTAAATTAATATTATTAAACGAAACATGAACTAGGAAAACTATGTTGCCATGTAATGGTGAAGCTCCACTATACGTCTATACCTCTTTTCCTTACTAAACTTAACTACCACTAAGACTTTGTCGAGTTGGATAATGCCACAATTTGTACAGTAGAACAACCAAAGGGGATGGCCATTTCACACACAACTTAAAAATAAGAAAAGAAAACTGGAGAATGAAACCAAACATATACAAATCCTCCACACGGTGAAAATTTCCTTGCACTTATATATATATATATATATATATATATATATATCAATCCACCCAAAAGTAAACCAATGCATCCTTTCCCCAGCATGTCAAGAGTTCCAAAACTCGCATAAACTACTGTTATATATTCTTGACTATTTCATTTCATCAATAACAAAGTGAATATTAACAAGAGTAAGGGCCCACATACTTGTTAAACAGTAACCTGTCAAAATATTTTTTGTCATCTCTACCATGGAACTACTCTTCCTTAAACTATGTATGAATCAAGCCATATTACCCATCATCTGAATGCTTCTTAATATCAGTGTTAAGTTTAGATTGACTCTATCTGATTCAAAGTCCTGCATTTGATATTTGTGGGAGCATTTTATTTTACAGACTATGAAAACTGTAGCACCGGGGACTCTAACAATATCTCCCAACCTTTATCTCCAAAACTATGTTTTGTCACTCTAAGCAAGTGACTCATTATTGTTTGGACGGAAACACTAATTTATTTTTTGAGATCCAAGGCTTTTTTTTTATATAAGTACAAAGTTTTTTTGAGATCCAAGGCATTACGCTCAGAAAAATCAAATGTACCGCATACACGTATCTATGTCAATACCCTGTTTCCAACTTGTGTGCATATATTTATACATTACTGATACCTACTCGTGCATCGATCAAAACAGAAAATCCAGTGTTTTCACATCTAGGCGTGAAATAGTATAGCTCAAGTTGAACTTTATTCTTTATTTCCATCCATGATCTCTATCTATCGGGACATAGAGTTTGGTACTCCAGATTCAGTGTATTTCGATTTCATATCTCTTACGCAGTTATCAAATTTGAAATAATAAGAGTTAATTCTTGCTTCGTACATAGTTTAATGACTGTGGTCAGCTTTAAGAGTCTAAATCGGATTGAGATCTTGTCAACCAAAATAAAAACATAATCCCCAAACTAGAAAGACCAGGTTCCCAGGCCACGGCCAATAATTCGAATTAGCAATTGAAACGAAATAGAAAAGGTTAGGGTTTGTTTACCTAATGAGATTCTTAGAAGTGATACGAGGAGCTTTGATGGCAGCACCAATCAAGCTACTACCAGTGATGTAAATACCCCAGGCAGCGCCTAAGACGGAGACGCCGATGGCAATGGCGATGCCGAGAGCGGCGAAAGTGTAAGGAGAGATCTGCAACAATGCTCTTGACCAAGAGCTTGACGCTCCCAGCCCCACCGCAATTGCTCCTCCTGACATTGAAATTTCGAATTAGGATTCTTCTTCTTCTTCTTCTTCTTCGACCACGAACGTGTTATGTTGTGCTGGACCAATATTGCTGGAAAGGCTGGGAGTATTGATGTAGGATTATGATCGTATTTTCCCAGTCGAAATAACGTTATTTTTTATTTTTAATTTTTAATTTATGGCTTAATTCTTAATTTTATCACCTTACTTTCGTAAAAGGTCCAATAAGCTCACTCTACAATTTTTTTTCACAGATTAATAGCTAAACTTTACAAAAGGTGTCAATTTAGTACATGTTTTGAACGCCGTTAAATTTTTTGACGGAATGCTACGAAAGGACTAAAATGTCCTTTAGTTGTAACATATGCCTTGCACGTGATGTCTTGGCTATCTAAACTTGATCACAAATACGACATTTAAAATTCAAACCATCCCATTTGGCATTTTCGATAGAGAGAGAGAGTGTTTAGGAGAGTAAATCAAACTGGAATCGCGTATTGAAAGTGAAGGAAATTGTAAGAAGGTTAGTTCACAAATCCTGATTTTAGTACAAACTCGTTTATTGTGAAATCGTAAGAAGGTTAGCTCACAAACCCTGATTTTAGTATAAACTCGTTTATTGAAATAAACCCTAATTTGTGAATTTACTATTACGGATTAGGATTTTTGAAAGCTTAAATTACGAATTTGTGCTTTGTATTGTTAGATTATGCTTTCATATAATTTCAATTAGGGTGATTTTAGAACTTATTTTTTTGTAAAATTAGGGTTTATGTTATCACAGTAAGGAAAATTAGGGCTTTTGTGTTTAACGTGTATGCATACATGTATTGAGATGGTCCCCCTTTGGTCTGTAATTAGGGATTTTTGTAATATAATATAAGGCATGGTCCCAGAAATGCATATTTATTTATAAAGCTCATATTTTTTATGTGAAATGGTCCCATTATATGTGTTGTGTTGTTGTAATGTTGTTGTCCAATGTTGTTGTCCCCCTTTCCTTTCCCATTTTATTGTAATTTTATACAGTAGCTTGTCCCCCCCTTCACCAACACTTTATATTTTTTTCTTTAGAAAGTTACTTGTCCAGTGTATCTTCACATGCTCCCACTATTTGCTTTCTTCTGATTAAACTTTTTTCTATTATTTGTTTTGCAGAATGATGACAGTTGCTGTAAAATGCAACTATTGGAGTCAATTTGTACATGACAAGCCAATTAAGTATGTGGGTAAGATTCATTATTGGAAAGAATTTAATATACAAAAATTGACACTTTCTGGGTTGAATGAAAGGGTGAGAAATGAGTTAAGGTATCCAAGTATCAGTTGTATGTCCTATCATATAGGAGATGAGAATAGAGAAGACACTGGGCTTAGGGCATTAGTTAATCATGAAGATTTTGAGTATTTGAAGAAGTTAGGTGAGGTGAGAGGACAAATAGAAATTTTTATTGAACAGGATGAGGAGGGCTTTGATAATGATGCTGAGTATGTGTGTTCTTCATCAGAAAATAGTGGGGATGACTCATCAGAATATAGTCTGGAAAATGAAGATTTAGAGGACCTGAATGATGATGAGTTAGTGACTGCTAGGAAAAATTTGAAGAAAACTAAGAAGGGTTTTGGAAGTCTAAGTATGCTGGTGGTGTGAAGAGGAGAGGATATTCATATAGTTTTTCTGAACAAAGTTGCTCTGTACTGGGAGGTGAAACTGAAAGACAACATGTTGGTTTACCCAATGATGGCAGTGAGATGATGTTTGATGAGAGAAATGCTGAGTTTCCTCCTGATACTGATAGTGAGAGTGATAATGATGGAAAACTGAAAATTGTCAGAAATAAGTTCCCTAGGTTCAACATAAAATGTGATATTAAGAATAGAGAATTTAGTTTGCATGAAACATTCACCAATGTACAGGAATTTAGAGATGTCATTAGGGATTATGGTTGTCTTAATGGTTATGACATTAAATTTCTTGTGAATGATAAGAAGAGGGTACATGCTAAGTGTGTCAATTCAAATGTATGTACATGGGAATTATGGGCAAGCTGAATTAGGGATGAGACAACTTTCCAAATTAAAACATTCTGCCCTATTCATCAATGTGGAAAAAACTTTAGGAGTAGATGTTGTAGTGTTGGATGGCTTGCAAAACAATTTGGGGATAAAATTTTGAATAACCCAAGATGGAAGCTAAGAGAATTCAAGAGAGAGGTAATTGAAAGATATCAGTTGGCTGTTAGTAGGAGCATGTGTATAAGGGTTAGGGCTAAGGTTCTTGGTGAAGAGTTGGGATCACTGGATGACCATTATGCAAAGCTGTGAGATTACAGAAAGGAATTAAAGAGAACTAATGAGGGAAGTACTGTGGAGATAGAGAAATGGGTTCATCCAACCAACGGGAAGGAATATTTTTCAAAAATTTACATTTGTTTTGCTGCATTGAAAAAAGGGTTTCTTGAAGGGTGTAGGCCTGTTCTAGGGCTTGATGGGTGTTTTTTGAAAGGGATTTATAAAGGAGAATTGCTTATTGTAATAGGGAGGGATGCCAACAATCAAATGTTTCCTGTGGCATGGGCTGTTGTAAATGTTGAGAACAAAAATTCATGGAGGTGGTTCATTCAAATGCTTGTAAATGGCTTGGATTTAGGGAGTGGTGATGGATGGATTGTGATAACTGATCAACAAAAGAGTCTGATGGAGGCAGTTCATGAGCTATTGCCTTTTGTTGAGCACAGAAATTGTGCAAGGCATGTTTATAGCAATTGGAGGAAAGAGTTCAAGGGGGTGAACTAAGAAAAGCTTTTTAGGCTATGCTGCATTGAAAAAAGGGTTTTTTGAAGGGTGTAGGCCTGTTCTAGGGCTTGATGGGTGTTTTTTGAAAGGGATTTATAAAGGAGAATTGCTTATTGTAATAGGGAGGGATGCCAACAATCAAATGTTTCCTGTGGCATGGGCTGTTGTAAATGTTGAGAACAAAAATTCATGGAGGTGGTTCATTCAAATGCTTGTAAATGGCTTGGATTTAGGGAGTGGTGATGGATGGATTGTGATAACTGATCAACAAAAGGGTTTGATGGAGGAGTTCATGAGCTACTGCCTTTTGTTGAGCACATAAATTGTGCAAGACATGTTTATAGCAATTGGAGGAAAGAGTTCAAGGGGGTGAACTAAGAAAAGCTTTTTAGGCTATGGTTTATGCATCTACTTAGTCTAAAATGCAAAAAGAGTTAGAAAAAATGAAAGAAATTGATGAGGCTGCATATTATGGGTTCATCAAGAAAGACCTTGGGCAATTCTGTAGAGCTTATTTCAGTACTGCAATGAAAGTGGATAATGAAGAGAATAACATGGCTGAAGCTTTTAATGGAATAATTGTTGACTTTAGGGTTAAGCCTTTGATTTACATGTTAGAGGAGATAATGTTGTATATGATGGGTAGGCAGAAAAGGAGGGAATGGATGATGGGGTATGCTGATGATTACTGCCCTGCTATCAAGAAAATTTTGGAAAAAAACAAGGAAAATGTCAAGTACTGGAATTTAATCTACAATGGAGATGGGGAGTTTGAGGTGGCTTACAGAAAAGAGGGATTTGTTGTGAACCTTGAGAAAATAACATGCACTTATAGAAAATGGCAACTGAATGGAATCCCATGTACACAAGCTATTGCAGCCATTTTTCATAGAGGTGAGATGCCAGAAAACTACTTAGATGTGTGTTACCATAAGTCAACATTTATGAAGGCTTATGCATATTCATTGAGACCAATCAGTGGTGAAAATTAGTGGCAAAAGTCAAGCAAGAATCCTTTGATACCTAGTTTAAACAAGAAAATGCTAGGCAGGCCAAAAAAATGTAGGATTAAGTAAAACATGAAGAAAAAAAAGGTGAAGCAAGTCAGGCAAGTGCAGTTGGTCCTCCAAAAAAGCAAGGCTTATCAAGAAAGAGCAGGGTGATGAAATGCACATTTTGTAATGGTGCTGGACACAACAAGAGATCTTGTTCCAAAGTAAAGCTGGCAGCTAGTGCATCAGAAACTGGTGCTGGGGATGGACCAAGTATAAATGCAACAAGAGGGACTCAAGAGACAACAACTCAGGTTACATTTTCTTTACATTTTCAGAAACTGGTGTTTTTTTAAAAAATTAACAATATGTCTAACATTGGTTATTCTCTATTAAATAGGGACTTATTCTTGGTGCATCAGAAACTGGTGCTGGGGATGGACCAAGTGTAAATGCAACAAGACAGACTCAAGAGACAACAACTCAAGTTACATTTTCTTTACATTTTCAGAAACTGGTGTTTTAAAAAAAAAAAATTAACAATATGTCTAACATTGATTATTCTATGTTAAATAGGGACTTATTCTTGGTGATGGAGCAAATCAAGCAAGGAAGTGAATATGAGTATTGTTATTACTGATGGATCAAAGCAAGGTGGGGAAATGAACACAAGTCTTGGAAATCAACCAAGTTAGGTACAACATGTCATTTTCATGGACTGGTAGTTTACTTGTAAATGCATTTAACCTTGTTTTTAACAATTTCTTGTGTTTCAAATAGGGACCTGTTACTACTGATGGATCAAGGCAAGGTGGGGAAATGAACACAAGTCAGATAATACCTATGAACAGAGATCTTGGAAGTCAACCAAGTCAGAGACCTATGAACAAAAATCTTGAAAGTCAACCAAGTCAGATATCTACAATTGCAACAAGTTACATAAGTGCACCCCATGGATCATCAGTTAAAAGGAGTGGGGTGATAGCTATGGTCAGAAGTGAATATTTCACTCAAACAATCAAGAAAATTAAAGTTGAGAAGGGAGAACAAATCAGAAAATCTGAAAGGAACATGATCAATGCATTTAAGCATAAGTGCAAGGAGAGCAATGGGGTTCAAATAGACATTGATTAAATGTGTTGCTTATTGTAGGGTCTTTAACACTAGGGCTGTTTTTTGTTATTGGTCTGTTAAATGTGTTGAAGGGAACATGATCAATGCATGTAATATTGGTCTTTAACACTTTGGGGTGGTTTTTTTTGTTTTTGGTTGGTGATTGACCAGTGTTGGCATGTAAATCAGGGTTGTTTTTTTGCTACTTGAACTATGATGATATTTTGTAATGACATTAATGCCTTGTGTTATGTAAATTTGTTCTTTTGTTTTGTTTATGATGACATTGTATAACATTAGTAACTTCAAACATTGTGCAATCACAAGTACCATGGCATAAGTTATGTACTGACATATAGAGTGAAATTGTATAGGGTGTTTACATTGTGCAATCACTAGTAACAAACTTTGGCCAAAAATGAACAAATTAACAAAAATGACATCTTTGTAACATAACATAACATTAAAACATTACATTACATTATATACCAAGTACCATGGCGAAATAACTTTCATCAACAAAACCAAGTTACATACTACACAAACACCCATACTGTTTACTATGGCCATGTGAAAAAACAGACAACAAATACATCACAACTACTTAAGGCAACATGAATTGAGGTTTAATGTTGTCATTCTTGTACATTAAAATTCCATTCACAATGACAACTAATAGAGCAATCAATTTTTCCTTCCAACCATTTGCAGCCAACTTTGTGTTCAAAATAGAATTCTCTTCCTTTAATATCCAAACCTCCTTGTTCAAATTTGATATCTTCAGTTTCTTACTTGCAAGCTTAGTTGACCTTGTCTTCATCTCAACCTCTTTGTTCTTAAAATCATTGAGCAAATCTCTTGCTCTTCCTGTTAGGGCATCCAAAAAACCTCATATCAAGATGTTCGTCAGTCCATGATGTCCACATACGAACCCTTTTACCACAATCACACAGCCTTTCTTCAATCAAATCACTAGGGTTTCGAACTGCTCGACCTGAAGTGGAATTCGAGCTTCCCTGCTTCATGCTCTTCAATGGTGCTTCAATGGAGCTTTAATGGAGCCTGCTTACAGTCTCTGCTTCAATGGAGCTTTCAACTGATCGATCGATCGAGTGTTTGTGTTTGGTCTGAGCTTAAAAGTGAGGTGATATGAAGAAAGCACGTCACGTGACTAGCACATACAAATAAAGAAGGGCAATTTCGGGTTTACATAAAAAATTTAAGCTTACTTAACAGCAAAAGTGACTGAGTGACTAACGTGACACCTTTTGTAAAGTTTAGTTATTAATCTGTGAAAAAAGATTGTAGAGTGAGCTTATCGGATCTTTTGCGAAAGTAGGGTGATGAAATTGAGAATTAAGCCTTAATTTATTGATTTTCTAAGTATTTCGGCTCCAAATATATGACTAATCTACGAGCTGAGTAGGACTTGTTAACGTCTCCTTTTTACGGTTTAAATTCGAGACCTATAGTCCCTACCAGATTAAAACTTGACTTCATAAAATGAGTCACCCAATATCTACTTAGTAATGCTTACAATTATATACATTTAATGAGTACCAAATTTTATATACAAAATGTTGTATCATCCATCTTAATGTGTTTTTTTATATAGCATCTTTTTTACTCTGTTATGCCTTAAAAAGTAAATTATTTGTACACAAAAATTGGTACTCGATAAATACCTCTAGCATTACTTCTTTAATAATTGTAGTTTTCACCGTAGCCAATTTAAAGTATTTTACTACAATGCCCTCCACTTTGTAATACTAGTGTCTATACCTTTTCTATTATACAACTTGTATTTGCCATTTTATAACGCTTACAATAACCTCCCTTAATTTCTAGTGGAGGAGTACCTTATTTTAGGGTTAAGTAACTTAATTTCAGGGTGGTGGTTCTTGTAATATCAAAAATCTAAATTTAATCTTTTATAATGCAAATGCACATTAGTGATCAAAAATCTAAATTTAATCTTTTATTGCAAATGCACTGATCAAAGTTCACTAAGTTGGATGACATTAAAGTCTGATCATTTAAGTGAGAGAAGGGCGGTCAAGTTGTATAAATTCAAAGTTATGGGGTCAAGCTGTATAAAATAAAAAGTTGTGGGTGTTACTGAACTTTTTTTTTTTTTACTTTTAGCTCCAAACCTTAATGATGAATTTTTTTAAAGAAAATTCAAAAACAAAGACACGTACAAATACTCTAAAAATCCAACGATATTTATAATTTTTTATCGGATCTCAAACAACCATCAACCAAGTACAATTTTAAAAAGAAATCTTCCATAATTTCATCCCAAAATAAAAAATTCCCACTTCAAATGATGAGAGTTCCACGAGGGATGGTAGAACACAATGCAGGTTTGCTGGAGTAGGAGGAGCAGATGTTGCACAAGGTGAGGCCATAAATTGTAATGCTGATGCCTTCCTACGAGGGTTCAAAGCCGCCTTCTTGAGGATCTCTCAAGATGTCATAGTCTCAAGCTCCTCCTCTGCTCTTTGCCTCGTCATAGTAGAAAGTGATCTTCTTGAGGACAATCAACTACGTATTGACGCAGAATTCTAAGACACTGCATCCCCTCCTTACCCCGCCTGACACAGCTCAAACAAGGTTAGAGCTTGAGGATCCAAACCCCTATCCGCGGAGTAACTGGAACAACTCTTTAGAATCTACATCAACTTCGCCCTTCATGTTCCTTTTCCTGCAATGATACAATTCAATGTGTGCGCGCAAAATGCATGTCTTTTGAGGTTCGTGAGTTCATTCATTTTAATATGGCAGCTGCCTTAGAAGATTAATTCGTTTTCTCTATTTTCGAAAAGTACTTATTTGCATTTGAACAGCAATGGAAATATGTATACAAACTTATGTCAAATAGCTAGGAGAATATATATGCGGCAAAAAATCAAAGTAGTATTTGGTAAAAGAGGTACATAAGCAAATACATTGACATTCAAACTTTAATTTTCAATTAATAAAGTAACTACTTTGGTATGACTTAGCTTATCTATTAAAGTAACAAACATATGCGTACAAAAGACTGGAGACTAGAACATGACCTCTATTTTACAAATTGGTTCGGCTTAAAAGAAACTGCATAATACTCGTACCCAAAACAATAAGTGCAAAGTTACTCTTCGAGTTCACTTATTCTCTTTTTTTTTATAAGAAGATGCAAAAGCAATAGTAAGATAAAGAGGAACTGACACACACACACACACACACAAAAACATCATTATGAAGCCAAAAAATACCATTTCCGGCTTCTACAAATCTCCAAGCATACAGAAAAATATGAAGTGTGATGCACCAATAGTCACACTCGTATCTTTGTTCTATAAAGTAAAATAAAGGGCAATTCTCTTAATTTTCACTTCCCTTGTATTATCCAGAAGACTAATGGAGCCTAACTTTCTATCCCAATCTATATGTCAAGGCATGTGATTGGTAAAACATTATATCACTTATATATAGGGCCATGAACTAACGAATCACATCCCTTGCCAGTTGCCACGTAGAAAGAGATGGAAAGTTGGGAACTCCACCATTTTCCTATCGACTGTCAAATGATAGTCCAAAGTCAGCTCTCAAATATACAGTCCAGCCCTTTAAATATATAGGGCCATGAACTAACCAATCACATCCCTTGCCAGTTGCCACGTAGAAAGAGATGGAAAGTTGGGAACTCCACCATTTTCCTATTGACTGTCAAATGATAGTCCAAAGTCAGCTCTCAAATATACAGTCCAGCCCTTTAAATTTTTCGCCCTGCAATGCAATTCACATTCTGATACCCTAGACCCAAAAACCTCATGGTTAAAGTTCATCATAGCTTCAAACATCCTTTACCCAACCCAGTAAGACATTCTAGTCCTCTACTCAGCCCCATAAACTCCCATGCATCCCAGGTGCAAGACTGGTGCCTACACCATCTCAAATATCTATGGGCCAGGATCCAAGGTCCTTCTGACCAAGTCATTTGATTACAGCATCTGACTTTTACACAGTTACTACTATTGTACTCTAAACTCCCAAACCTCTAAACAACTCGCCAATCTAAAAAAAATCTCTCTCTCTCTCTCTCAACTATCTACAGCATTGATACAATTTGGTCACATTCAATAATTTTGGTGCACAAGAGCAAATTTATCATGTCACCAGTCAAGCATTTGAAATTCTTATTCTGTGCCCCTAGTGTATGTATTTACAGTCTGCGGTATTCTTAAATGAGGAGAAACACGCATCAAGTTGAAAACGTCTTCTAGAGCAAATCAACTTGCATGCACTTAAAGCTAAACACATAAAATGATATTTATATTTTACCAAAGTTTATAAATTAAAGGCCCAAAGTTCTTAAATTCATCTAAAAAGTATACAATCATTATGAATCACAAGAAAAGTAACTAGTGAATATAAAACAAGTTTTAGCAAGTTCTGAAGATATATGGCAACTCTAGAATTCGAGCATAACTAACAGATATAAGGGTTCTGCATATTCAGAAAATGAAAACCATATGTAACTGACATTCAGAGAAAGAAAAGAATACCAGTGAAGACAAAAGAGAATAAATAGTGACAACAAACAAAGAAGAATGATAAACACAGAGTGGGCAATTGCATCAACTATTATTAGTTCATTTCCAAAGACTTTCAAAAGGATCATATAGGCATGATCCTTCTGCACCCTCCTAAAAGAAGTGCAAGTATAGCAGGGAGCTTTGCTTCATTCAAGTATTGTGATTCAACAAATACAAAAGCAAAACCAAAGGCTTGTGCCTAGCCTTGTCTTGCCTTGGACCTAGCTATGCTTTTAATACTGCTCCGCTGGCCAGATTTTTGCCTATAAGAAGCTTCTATGTCGTTGAAGAGGATTTGAAGGATAAGTTGGTTTTTAAGAGATTGCCGGGGACAAAATGGGGAAACTTGTGAGACATGATTTTGCCAAGCTGGTCCCCTGGAGTCACAGCAGCATTTCAGATAAAGAATAGCAATGGAGTTAGAAAATCACAATGTTGCAATCAAGTGGCCTTTTGCAATTGCTCAATGCCTGCATCCTTCCCACTATCGAGGCAAGATGTGCATCCTTGATAAAAGGAGATGAAGTCAGACTAGCTTCAACCATAGTCAAAAGTATGGTTGGTTGCCTGACTACTCTTGCAATTGCTGATGAAAATATTAGTTCCTGAGCTTGTTTAATGTTTAGTTTCTTAAACATTGTCCTTTTCCTAGGCTAAGAATAAAAAAGTTGGAAACATCATCTCAACTTATGATCAATGCCTACAATAAAAATCATTCACCAAATTACCTGTACTAACATAAAACACAAACACATAATACACACATACACACACACACTACATAACCTTACTCAATTTCCTTATTCAAAAAGGCTGGGGCCTTGTTTATTGCAATGTAAATCATTTTACGGAAAATAAATGCTACTCCCTCCGTCCCAAAATAAGTGTCTCATTTATGTTTTTACAAAGTTCTTTTAAATCAATTGTCTATAATGCCCTTTTTTAAGATGAGGTAGGTAAAGTACAAGTGCCATTGATTTGACACCACTAAGGTTCTGTTCTCCATGCAAGATTCTATAACTTTGATTTTTGTTTTTTCACTTTCTCTATCTTCAGTCTCACCGGCTTCTATCTATCTCTCTTTTACTTCTTCAATTATTAAAAAGCAAAAATCTAAAACTTAAAAACCAACCTAAAAACCCTTTGCCAAACGCACCCCAAGAATATTTAAGAATTTTTTAAGGAAAAGACCACAAGTGTAATATTTGCTTAAAGCCAGTATAAAGTCATAAATAACTCTCATTTTAGAAACAAGAGACTAGTAGAATATTAACTCTCTTTCGTGCAGCAACAATCAGTTACTTCCAAGGTTGTCAAGTACTCTTATGTTGTAGGATCACAATGCAACTTTGACTGAAGATTAATAAAAATTTACTTAACCTTAGAAATTTTAAAGATTGATATTGATAGTATTCATAATATTGATTGAAATTTCATTACCAAAGACATAAATAAATTTCTTTAACATGACAAGAATTACTGGAAAAAGTATAGCACTGAATTAAACCCGAGTCAATCTTAAATAAATAAAATTTTGAAAACCCAAAGAGCTTGACACAGCATCTGAAGAAAATCTTACATCAGTAGATGCTTCTGATAATTCCCGAGTTCATTGATGTGATAAATCGAGTAAATAAGTCCAGTTCATATCGGATTGGAACATAACTCTAGACTAACACATGAATCTTAGCATTATTCGTACATTAAAATACATGCTATGAGCATCAAATTCATAAACAGAACCAATTTAACCAAAAAAGAAATTAATCAAAAATCTTGAACAATACCTGCCGGCAGAGAATGAATTGCTTGCCAAATAATAATGAATGAGATGGAATCAGAGATAACATGAGGACTGCTGGAATCGATTCAAGTCAAACCCTAAAAACCCCTTCTCATCTTCATTCAAACACCTTCTGTTAGCCAACGAGTTTTGCGTAATACAACAAATACTCAAACTGAAAAATGAAAAATGAAATTTTTTGTTGATCCATAATGGATTTCATAGCTATAATATGGAATTACGCAAATCTCATTGGCTACAGCCGAGATGAAGGAGGTGAAGATGGGAAGAGTTTGGGGACGCATGGATCTATACCAGCAGAATTTCTCAAGTTTTCTCATAAGAAGACCGGCCGGCAGGTTACCGCTCTTCATCGATATTAACTTTGATTTAGGTTTAGGGTGTGGCCGTGTGGGGATATCGATATTTATGAGCTCCAAATGAGTAGGGGTGAGCAGACCGGGCAATCGACACGACAAGTCTGCAGAGCCCACTAATGTCCAGCCCGCAAAGTTTGTGTCCGTGGGCTAGTACATAGTGTTGGGCCTTAGATAAGTGAAAGTTCGCGATCTTGGGCATGGACCGGACATTCCAATTTTTTCTGCCCGTTAAGCCCAGCCTGGCCCATCTCTTACTAAAATTATGTCGTTTTATAGTAAATATATATAAAGTGTAATTTTTTTTGTTTGTTATAATAATAAAGTTTCAATAGTTAGATTTTTTTGGTACTGTTTATTAATTTATTGTAATTATTTTGATCCATTTCAATGTTAAATTGACATAGTTTTAAAAAAGTATAAGTTAGGTGCAATAATTGATTTTGATTTTTGGAGTAAATATTTATAAATTGTGTATGTTTGACCTTTACTTGTGTCCATCAATTAGATTGGGATGAAGAAACACTTGAAATTTGACCTGTTATTTTATTTTTCTTTTGTTCTTCATAGTTCATATTACATAAAAAAATGTTTGAGCTGAAAAAGAGAGTAATAAATTGTTGAGTAAACTGTCTTGTTTTTTGTTTTTGTCTTAAATGATTTATTTGTGTTTTGTTTTGTTTTTTTTTTCAGAGATGGATTGATATGCTAAAAATAATTTAAAGCCCAAACTTTAATAGGTATAAAATTTTCAAAATAAAACATTTAATTTGTAAGCCCGCTAAGCCCGAGCCCGCCCGATGCCCGTTTAAAGCCCGCAAAAGCCCGTTGATATAAGCCCGCACAAAGGCCGCTATGTTGGGCTTTTGAAATTGAAGCCCGCAACTAAATAGGCTTATACCGGGCTTTGCCAAAGCACGCGGGCTTTGGGCCCGTGCACACCCCTACAAATGAGTATTTTCCCTACTCTTTTACTCTTTTCTTGGGTACCAGCATTGGGCAGCGCGTTTAATTTGATTTTAAAATTAATTGATATATTTTAAAAATATTTAAAAAAATATTATTATTTAATATAAATATTTGTTAATATAATATTTAATTATGCATTACAAAATTATTTATATAATTGATATATTTTATTGAAGAATAAGATTGTATAAATTTATTTGTAGTATTTATGATTTAAAAATATATTTATGTAATTGATATATTTTTATATAATAATAAATCTGAGAAGAAAATTTCAAATACTAATTAGCCATAAATATGATATTTATATGATAATTAACACTATAATGTCGAGAGACATTATTTCTAAAAAGAAAATACATATCTTTAGACATGAACCAACATCTTGTCTAATGTTTAAATGACCTAAAAAATCACACGTATAACTAAAAAGAATTGTAACATATTTGATATTGCATATTTTGATATTTCACAAAAATATTAATCAAAATAAGTGGATAATTATAATGTAGTACATATTTAAAAGGTTCAATCATTTTGTTTTATTTTCCTAGCTTTTCTTTTTCAATATTTAAAGTTCTTCAACTAATGTATTTAAATAATGTTATACTCCATCCGTCCCGGATAAATGTTCCTACTTTCTATTTTGAGATGTCCCAACTAATGTTCCTAAAAACTTTTGATCTACCTAGTCTCTACGATTCTTCCTAATATACCCTTAAAACTTCATTTAATATAACACATCCCAAAGAAACTCAATTATTTAAAATAGTTGAACTCAATTAATGTTTATGGGTATTATGGTTAGAACATATTTTACAGCACATTATTAATTATGTTTCTTAATTCCTGTGTTTTATCCAGAAATATTTATCTGGGACGGAGAGAGTATAACACAATATCATACTCATAATACTTAACTATAACTATTAGCTAATAATCAAATGAGAAGTCAAAAGGTCAAATGCATGAAAATCAAGAGAATCAAAAATTAAATGAGCTTACCAACTTAATATATATATATATATATATATATATATATATATATATATATATATATATATTCATATAAACTCTTATTTGTTGACCATGGCCCTGTTTGGGATACCAGTTCATTCTCGTTTGGCGATTTCTTTATTTTGTTCAACAAAAAAAAAAAAAAAAAGACAAAAACCTTAAAAAATATCATTTTATGAGTATTTTTTTTTATAAGAACGGATCTCTCTGACCAGACCCACCGCATGTTAGTGGACTGAATTATAAAAGAGTGGAACTTCATCTTACAAATTAAGATACGTAAGATTAACAGAAAATTGCTGGTCGGTCCACTTTAAAAGAGTGAAACTCCATCTTACGATATCGAGCTATTAACGTACTAGAGAGTGAAATTGAATCTTTTAATTCGAATCGAGAAGAAGACAAATTTAATCTGAGAAAGGGCACTGCATTCCGATGTCCAATTGCTGCATCTCAAATTTAATCTCGATGCCCAATTTTTGCATCCTGATGCCCAAATTAATCTGAGAAGTGGCACTGCATCCCGATGCTCAATTGTTGCATCCCGATGTCCAATTGTTGCATCCCGATGCCCAATTGTTGCATCTCAAATTTAATCCCGATGTCCAATTTTTACATCCTGCTACCCAAATTAATCTGTGAAAAGTGGCATTGCATCCCGATGCCCAATTGTTGCATCTCAAATTTAATCTTGATGCCCAAATTTTGCATCCCAATGCCCAAATTAATCTAAGAAAGTGGCACTGCATCCCGATGCCCAATTGTTGCATCTCAAATTTAATCTCGATGCCCAATTGTTGTATCTCAAATTGAATCCCGATATCCAATTGTTGCATCCCGATGCCTTGAGATGTCTGATGCGAGCGTGTTTTGATTTCATTAAGGGTATTATTATCTTTTCGACCAAAAAGTGCATTTTTTCGATTTAAAAATAAAACGGCGGACTGGAGCGAATTAAAATGTTAAAAAAAGGATCAGCCTATAATTTACCCTAAGATTAATTCGTAAGACAATTTTATAAGAGATTTACTCAAAAAAAAATTAGTAATAAAAATAAAAATGAAGTGAGTGATAAGAGAGAAAATAAAATTAAAGAAAAAAACAAACCACGGACCACAAAAGAAATATATGAACAAACAGAGCCTAAATTTCTTTGAGACTCCTTTTAATTAAGGGCTTGTTTGGTGGAGCCCGAAAATTTTACCTTCTAATTAATGTCTTGTTTGGTTGAGCTTCCGACCAAAGTTTGTGAAGACTTTAAGGGCATATTTGTCGGTTGAATTCTAGAATTTATAATTTTTATTTTTTAATAATAATAATAAAAAAAGGATAGAGAGAGCGATCGAGAAAATTGATGGAATCAAGGAAAAAAATTAAAATTGAAAATTTCTATATGAAGTTGAAAGAACTAAAATAAAGTTTTGCATTAAAGTACGTTTAAAAGAATATTCTTAATGTCTAAAAAAATGTTCTAAATTAAGTCTTGCATTGGAGTATGGAGGCGCGGTTGCGCATGGCAAAACAACATGGTTGTGCAGGTGGCGTGGTCGCTTCATGCGGGCACACGGAGGAGGTTGAAGTTTCTGGAATTGGTGCGGTCACATATAGCGGCCGCGTGGGCTTATGCGGTCGCGCGAGATAATTACTCAATTCATTGTTCGTTTACCACATATGAAGGAACTCTTCTTACTTAAACATGCAATATAAGAAAAAATCAGAAGATTGCATTGGAGATTCTCTTATGAGCTCCACTGTAAATTAAAAAGTGAAGTTAACTAGATGACAATATAAAATGTCTCATCATTTTGTGCACAAAATTAGGTATTAATTAGTTGGTTCTAACTACTCTAAGCAAATCTAAAACTAAAAGTAGAAAATCAACATCAACCGATCAAAATTTTGATAATTCATAGATATTATTTCTTGTAGATTTGTTTATATATATATTTTTATAGTTACTTACTTATCTATTCAATTTTTACCATGTTTATCAATTATTTAAAAAATTAAACACACACACACACACACCAAACTGTTACTCCCTCCTGTCCTTTATAATCGTATTGTTTGATTAACACACATATTAAAAAAAATTAATTAATTATATTATAAATATTGGTATAATATGTAATTTTCTTTAAAGCCCTTGCGCACATGGCTATAATTAAAGTATGAACAAAAAGTAAGAAAAAAAAAAGATAAAAGTGTTTAAAAAAAATTTAATACTTGACACTTTTTTTAGAACGGAAAAAAAAAAAAGCAAACAAATAGGACAATTATTTAGGAACGGAGGGAATAGTTGTTTAAGTATTGAAGAAGAAACTATTGGAAATATTAACCCAGTAACGAGCAAATTATTTAACTTACGGAACAATTAAATAATTAATAAGACATAATAATCATGTTCATGATAAAAGGATATATTCAGTCAATAATTATAGATAACGTCTACCATGAATTATAAATTAACAACATAAGATAAAAAGTAATTATGAGATTTGTCTGATGGAATCGCTTATAAACAGACTTGCAGTAAATAAAATCTTACCCCTTACTTGAACAATTTTGGGTACTAATAGTTTTCTTCGCGAATAAAATAATTACAGAACCCAAACTCAATCTCACACAAAATTTTAGATTCACTTCAGCTGCTATCCAATTTGGCTAGATTTAACCAATGTCATCATAAAGAGCCGTTTTGTTCGTGCATTTTAGTCAATACGTAATTTATTCCTTAACTTAATATTTTAATATTGTGATAGAAAAAATTATATATTCAAAACGTAACTGCATTTTAAAATGCTGAAATTTTTAACTTTTTCTCAAAACACAAATTTTAAAAAGCAATAAGAAATAAAAAATTATATTTTAATATAATATTCTAAATACATTTATAAATAAAATAATTATATTTTAAATAATTTATATTTTAAAAACGCTGCACAAAATGAGATTAAAGATTAACATATTGAACGAACATGAGAAAACATCAATAAGAGATCAAAATACGCTCAGTGTACGGCTCCTCTCTCCGCTCTCTCATTCTCTGTCCAGAACCCAAGAAAGAAAGCGCGTAATCATGATTACATATAACGCGTAATCATGATTCCACATAACGTGTAATCATGATTTCTCAGATCAAAAACCCTACAAAGAAAACGCCCAAATCATGATTACACATAATGTTTAATCATGTTTTCTTTTCCTCACTTTTCTGTTTTAGCCCCTGGTCAATTCATATGCTAAATTAAAACCTTCTAAGTTAGGAAATGACACCAAGGCTCTATCCATTAACCCAAGTCATAATTTTGTTAGAACACGAAGTACATAATCAGAATACTCCAAAGACTTTAATACAAAAGACAATGACCCCTCGGACCCTAGCTCTTGTATTTGAACACTAAATTCACAAACCTTGTAATATAACAACACCCAATCTTATCTTTCATATTTCAATCTTATCTTCCAAATAAAAAGTTTTTGAACTATGGATTCCTACCACTAAATGGTCTTAATCCAAAAAACCAACTATAACTTTGAACTAGTTTATAATTCATTTGGACATTAGCAAACCCATATAAGACCGACCAAAGGGAACCAACTAAATTAGCCAAAACCATTTGCATAGACGAAAATATCCAACGGAAACAAACTATGGTAAACAATGGAGAGTATACAAATACAATCCATGGAGTATAAGCGACTTGCCTTCAAATACAATTGAAACTATTATTCAAGACCAAATTATTCAAATCACACATAATTATTGAAGTACTGAAATCGAAAATTAACATAGTACATAGTACATATATAATCATTTCTTGTTCAATAATCCTTCCTCGATCTTCAAAGGTAGAGCAAAGCATCTTCGAAGATGATCATTGATCACACACACAATAATATATAAAGCATTAAGCGCGGCTCCTGCAAAATATCTGATCACGCCAAAAATGGGATGTGACCACGTCAGTTCCACGTAGGTGTTGTGCTGTAGTCTATCTGGATACTGGGCTGTGAGTTGCTGGATCCTCTCTGGTAATCTGGTGAGTAGGGAATGGAACAGGTGACTGAGACGGATGAAGCACCGTCGGGAGGCGGGGGTTGCCCGGCTAAAACCCTCCGTAAGAGTCGATTACAAGGTGGTGGAATGGCCGGTGTTCACGGGCAGTGCGTGAATGTGGGCGATGATAATGAGCTAAGAGTTTAGGAGTGCAAGAGTGTGTGCGGGTGAATAATGTTCATCCTCTTGAGTGAGTCCATACCTTGGTATTTATAGGCGGGCGGAGGGTGGTATCTCTTCATGGAGAGGAGGCAGGTGTGGAGACAATCCTGTGCCAATCTTTGTCCCCTAGTGCTGCAGGCGGCGCGGTGGTTCGGGAGATCGTGGCCGTTCTCCGTCTTGTGGTCCTCGTACTTTCTGTCGGAGAGGTGGGAAGGTGGAGCGAGCTTCGTATCGTGAGCTGTACCTTCCACATGTCCGGTAAGGGCGAGCCACGTGTGCAGCGGGATTCGGCGGGGTTGAGTCGAGGTCGGCTTCAAGTGTGGCAGTCGCTTGTCGGCGGGGTGTCGACTGGCCCAGATCACAGTCGCTCGGGGGATCTACCGGTCGTCAAGAGGATAGAGCATCTTTGGGATCGATATGCGATCGATGTGCCTTCCGGGTCGGCGTTTCGACGTGGCGGGGTCTACCTCGGCGTGGGCTCCGGTGCGTGACACGGCCGGCGAGGTGAGGGCCACGTGTCGGGAGGAAGGATGAGGCCGTTCGGTAGCCCCCACTTCTCGAGGAGAGGATTTATCCTCGATGTGAGAAGTAAGAGCGCGTTACGCAGAGCCGACGCTTCTCGAGAAGCTTCCGATTCCGGCTCGGTCGTTGTACTTTTCTTGGAGAACGTGCGCATTTAATGGGTGCGGCGTCCACGATGCGCATTTAATGGCACGTCCCTTCAAATTCAAAAGCGGCGGTTGAAATCATGACTCGAAACGTCGCTCAAAGATCCGCGTGTTTTTACGGGTTGACCCGTTTTCGGATTCCCTATATAAGCTAGAGCCCCTATTCATTTTCACTTTTTGCAAACCTCCTCAAACACTCCGGCGATAGGCGATTTCGGCGTCCCATTCTTCTTCCAAAGCTCGATTAGGCTCTGTTCTTGCATTTCCTGCTTTCAAGGCTACAGGTTAGTATTCCTTGAACTTTCCTCCGTTTCCCTCTGTTTTGAGCTGTTTCCTTTACTTTTTCTCTCGGGTGACTTCACCGTGTTACGGGTTTGGGATTCGGCGGGTTTAGATTTTCAAGTTTTGGTTGTGGTGGCCCTCTTCGCTTTGGTCAACCGAGTCGATCGGTTCGAGCCGACTGTGCTAGGGGGTAGCTTTTAGGCCGACCCGCCTTTCATACTTAGCCATTCTTCTGTTAGTTCATCCTCCTCGTGTTCCCTTTACGAGAACATGAGGACCAGCGAGCCAATGAAGGCCCCATGTTTGCCGGGCCGCGAGGGCGAGCTATATACGTTAGGGACGGCGGCGGAGAGTTGTCACCCTAGCGGCGAAAACCTTGTTGACGACAGGCGCCAACACAGGCGGCAGTCGTCCCTCTGGCGAGCCCTATAGGGTTGCGAATATTCCTTTTGGCTCCTCGATGAGGATCATCGAGAGATATGTGTGCCATGTTGGGGCTTACGTACTTGTATTTTGATGATAATAGGGTCGCTAGTAAGGCTGGGGCCCTCAAAGCCATCACCTCGGCCGGTGCCGGCGACCTCGATTCTTGACGCTAGTCATGCTTTGCGGGCACCTCGGAGCAAGAAGAGGAAGCAAGTCGATGCGGCCGGTGCGGGAGCGTGCATTCGGGATTGGATGAATAGGATGACCCTCGCCGACCTGGATTCATGGGAATCCAAGTACCGTACAACTCGACGATTATCGAGGGCACCTCCCAGGCCCATACTTAACCTGGACACTTTGAGGGCCATGAGGAGCCGAGTTGGCTTCTACCTAAGTTTTTTTGGGCCTCCGACTTAGTGGATCCTTTCATCTGCGAGTTTACGGATGTGACGTCGGCCGTCCCCTCGACCTTTCTTGGAACACCATGAGGATCTTGATGCGTTTATTGAGTACACGCATCTTGGGGTTTGAGCCGACCTTGACCCTTTTTGCCACTACTTCCACCTCGGCCGCAATAACAATCGCCTTGAGCCAAAAGCCAAAATTACGGGGTGAAGTTATTTTCGACCCCCGGCAAGGTGTCGGGGGGCGACAAGGTGATTTTAGTCGAGTAGGTGGGGTGGAACCGCGGTTAGACGGAGGAGCCATACACCACGATTCATAATGCCGACTGGATGAGTATGACAGTCGTGGCTACTTTGGAGGCTCCTTTGGGTGTTCGCGGTAGCGCGGGTTCGGTGCTATTTGGAAGAGGATAGTCCAAGATGAGCACCTCCTCGCTGTCATAGGCTGTCTCCCCTCAAGGTTAACGGCTGCCGCCGATGTGCACCTTTCCCCCATTCGAGAGCTTCCGGGTGGATTCTTCACAAGGATCTCGTGCTTCATCGAATTGCTTTGGTGCCATAGGGACCGGAGAAGGGTTGCATCCACCGTTGACTTGTTGAAAGTATATCTTTGTTTTTGAGTTTTTAGCTTTCTTTGCATGCATTTCATGGTCTGACATTTCTTCAATTTTGCGGGTATGGAAGACGTTGATTCGAGGAGGAGAAGGAGCACGGCTATGCGAGCCCGGGCTAAAGGCGACAGTCGGAACGGCTTGGTCGGGCTCGCGTTGCCGCGACCTTAGGCCAGAACCCGGGGTGCTCCCGACTACGCTCTTGCCCGTTGACAAGGGCAAGGAGAAGGTGTCCGGCTCGAGGGGGAGAAGAGGTCAAGTCCACCTCGGGCCTGAATCGAGGAAGCGAGGTCGAAGAGCCCGCCTCGGCCGGTGCTCGCGGGTCCTCTCGTCCTCGCCGGGCTTGAGTCCCCCTGTGGTCAACAAAGAACACCGTAATGAGCGACACGGCATTCTTCTTCTTCTTTGCTCCATTGCCATTGCTGCTACAACATTCTTGCTGCTTTTGCCTATTCTTCTTCTTGCTTACATTATTCTTCTGCGGCTCAGATCTTCTGTTGGCGCTCGAGCATCTCTGTGAGGAGTGTTCAGTGCTACAAATCTTTCCCCGAGCCGAGGTTTACCCTAGCGGCTCGGCTACTCCTCTGTTCTTCCTCGAGTCGAGCCGGCCATGAGCCACGATACCCTCCGGCTCGAGAGGGGCAAAAGGTGATCCTTGACATCGCCGATGAGACCTGAGGAGACCTTCAACGAGTGCTCCTCGGCTCTTTGGCCGATGCTGCTCGGGATCGACCTTTCTCGCGTAAGTGTTACTTGTTTGGATTTGTTTTTGGCGGGTTTTCCGAGGCGATCGTAGTTGTTTCTTTGTAGTTTCTTCTTTGGATCAAGGCTTACGCCACGAGCTTGCGATCTCGCGAGGACAGGCGCCGGTTTCTAGCGCGCATTGCCGAGCTCGAGGAGGAGAAGCGCGAGGCCGCCGACAAGGCCGAGCACGATCGTGTGCTCGCTCGCGTGGCCGAGCTCGAGGCCGCCGTTGCCTCGGCCCGGCCGACGCTAAGTCGAGCCGGACACAGGCCAACAAGGTCGGGAGGCGGCCCGAATCGCCGAGGATGCCGCCTGCAAAGGTGAGCTTGAGAGCCTTGTTGCTCGGTTGAAGGTTGAGCTTGAAGGCGCTATTGCTGCCGCCGATCGCCGACCGGGCGAAGCTTCGAGTGTGAAGTCCGCAGAGGCGAGGCTCGGCCCGAGGAGAGCTCGTAAAGGTGAAGAGCTTTGAGGCGGATTAGTGGTGGAGAGGCGGTGGCGGAGGCGAGGAAGGTAGAGCCCGGAAGTTGCTATCGCCGAATATAGAAAGACTTCATCCTTCTGGATGAGCTTTTTCGTATTATGATAAGGGCAAGGCGCAGATCTTGCGGGTTGCGGCGGCTGCGGCACTCCACGGGATCTCATCGGGTGGGGAGGCCGAGTTAAAGGAGACTTGGCTCGGCGCGGGCACGAGCTCGTGCCTATCGGCTGAAGAATTGAGTTAATTGGCAAGAAGGATCTTGAGCAAGGTCGCGAGCCACGGGTGCCTCCCTGTCTTTGACAACAATGTGCCTTTCTGCTCGAGGCCATCGGCGATGGGGAAGAGGTCGACTTTGATGGTGATTTCAAGATCTCGAATTGAAGGCACCAAGTCGAACCGGGACGAGCACGCCCGTTCCCTCCATGAGGCCGTGTTGATGTTTGAACCCATTGCGCGGGTTGAATTTGGCGGTTGTGCCATTTAAACAATTTTCATTTTTGGCTACTTCGATTTCGTACATAACTTATTTATTTTGGGTGAATATAGTCATGATCGTTTTGTTTATGCAACTTAGCATTTTAATGCGATTTTCTTATTGCTTAGTCTTCTTATTGAAGTAAAGATGCGGTCTTCTTCCTCGTGGGGAAGAGCGGGTCGCAATGACTTCGACGTGGTCGAAGTGATGTGAGTTGCGATCTTCTTCCTCATGGGGAAGAGCAGGAGTCGCGTATGACTTCGACGTGGTCGAAGTGATGTGAGTTGCGATCTTCTTCCTCATGGGGAAGAGCGGTCGCGCTATGACTTCGACGTGGTCGAAGTGATGTGAGTTGCGATCTTCTTCCTCGTGGGGAAGAGCAGGTCGCTATGACTTCGACGTGGTCGAAGTGATGTGAGTTGCGATCTTCTTCCTCGTGGGAAGAGCGAGGTCGCGCTATGACTTCGGCGTGGTCGAAGTGATGTGAGTTGCGATCTTCTTCCTCGTGGGAAGAGCGGGTCGCACTATGACTTCGGCGTGGTCGAAGTGATGTGGTGCGATCTTCTTCCTCATGGGGAAGAGCGGGTCGCACTATGACTTCGATGGTCGAAGTAGTTCCGGGCAGTATCACGAGATGAAGCATTTTGAGGAATTGAACTTTCATTGATAAATATCTAAGTACAAGCTATTACATTCGGTGGTAATATTTTTGAGGTGGTCGGAGTGCCGGGGGTTTTGAGTGGTGTGCCATCGGTTCGGCCACCGATATGTTCCTTCTCGGATTATGCCGTGACTTGAATGGTCCCTCGGTTCGGAGATAGCTTGTTTGTTTGCATTTCTTCCGTGACTTCGATTTTCCGGAGTACCCGCCGACGTGGAAGGTTCTAGGCTTGACCCTTTTGTCATGGTGGGCTTTGGTGAGGCTTATAGTTGATCATTCGAGCACGGCCTCCAATCTCCTTTCTTCCAAGAGGTCGAGGTCTACTTTTCGGCGGAGACATTGGCGAGCTCGTCAAACCGGTGACCCTTATGGTCGGCGGAGCCCATTCTACCGGTGCCGGCTTCGATCCGTACGCCAATGTAAATGGGGTTTCCCCGGTTGGGCCTCGTACCGATGTGCGGATACTCCATAGTACCATGGGCAACTCGTCGAGCCATCTACCCTTCTTTTCATCCAAGTTCCTTTTCGCGCGTGCGAATCTTCTTGTTCCTGCCGCTGGCCGTTACCACAGGGTGAGCAACCGAGGACCGCCAATGTTTCACGTTCATCGGCTCGCACTTTTGGTGAATTTGGTTGAAAATTGGGTGCCGTGGTCGGACACAATGACTCGGGGAGCCCAATCGGCACCAAATTTGGTCATGAATGAAGCCTATGGCTTTCTCCTGTTATGGTAGCTAAGGGCTTTGCCTCGATCCACTTGGTGAAGTAATCCACGGCTACGATCGGTATTCACAGTTCCCCGGCCTTCGGGAAAGGGCCTATGAGGTCGACTCCCACATGTCGAAGGGCCATGCTGCGACCAGGGTTTCTTGGCCGACGGCAATGGGGATGTCTGCGAACCTTGGCACTTATCGCATCTTCGGACGTAGGATTCAGCGTCTTTTCGCAGCGTTGGCCAGTAGTAACCTTGGAAAATGACTTTGTCGGCCAATGTCCTCGCGCCGGGGTGTCCACCACACACCCCCTCGTGGACTTCTGCGAGCAGATCCTCGACTGTCTCAGGTCGAACGCAGCGAAGCAGAGGCTTTGTGAACGACCTTCTGTACAGCACTCCGGCGATTACCGTGTATCGAGCCGCTTCTTTTCTCGGCATCTGGGCTAGGTTCTTGTCTGGTGGATCCCTTGCTCGATGTAATCTTGGATTTCGTCGATCCAACACTTCTCCGTGGGCTGAACAGGCATGACTCTTTCTTTGCACACTGATGGTGAATCGAGGAATTCCAGCCAGACCTCAGGGGGAAGGTCGCCTATCTCCGAGGAGGCGACCTTTGAGAGGAAATCCGCCCGCCTGTTTTCCGTTCTGTCGACCTGTTCCAGCTCCCAATACTCAAACTTTTCTAGTAAGCTCCGAGCCAGCTCGCAATATTTGGTCAGCGTGGGGTGGTTAGCCCCGTATTCCCCCCGAACCTGTTTCACGACGAGCTGGGAGTCGCTGAAGATGACGACCTGAGTGGCTCCCAGCTCCATTGCGAGCTCTATTCCCGCTATCAGAGCTTCGTATTCCGCCTGATTATTTGACGCTGGGAACTTAAACCTTAGTGCCTTACTGATTTCCTCTCCAGCTGGTGGTTGTAAGGATAGCCCTGCCCCGCTGCCCGATTTGCTCGACGAGCCGTCGACGTGGAGTGTCCAGTACTGCTCGGGTCGCGGTTGCGCTGAGCTCGCGGCCTTTCTTTTCTTGGGCTCGGTGGGAGTCGATGTTGAGGCGCACTGTCCGGCGGTTTCTCTGGCCGGGCTTTCGGGTTTTACAAATGAGGTCTCCGCGATGAAGTCCGCGAGCACTTGGGCCCTGATAGCTTTGCGTAGCTCATAGGTGATGTCATAAGCAGAGAGCTCTACCGACCACTTCATCATTCTCCCCGCCACATCGGGCTTGTGTAGAATCTGTCTGAGGGGGAGGTCGGTGTATACTACTATGGCGTGAGCTTGAAAATAGTAGGTCAGCTTCCTTCCGGCCACAATCAGCGCCAGCACCACCTTTTCTACATTCAGTACCTTGTCTCCACATCGGTCGGCATGTGAGACATAGTAGCGGCTTTTGGACCGAGTTGTCCTCCTTAACAAACTGCGGCCGCTGCGGTGTCGAAGCGCGAGGTATACGAACAGGTCTCTCCAGTACCGGCTGGAGAGTAGGGGTGGGCTGCCCAGGTATTCCTTTAACTCGGTAAAAGCCTTGTCGCATTCTTCGTTCCACGCGAATCTCTTCTGCCCTCGTTTTAAAGAATGGTAGGCTTTTCTGCGGACTTCGCAATGAATCTTCCCATGCGGTTATTCGCCCGTTTAGGCTGGACCTCGGACCGAGCGGAGCTCGCATGTCGACTGTGGCTGGATTTTCTCGGGGTTGCCTCTATGCCCCGCTCATTCACCATATAGCCCAGAACTTTCCCCGCTTTCACCAAGCACACTTCGCCGGTTCGGCTTCATTTGTTCCGTCTCGATTTTCGAATGTTTCCTTCAAATCTTCAATGTGGTTAGCTCGTTTAGTCTTGATGACCATATCATCAATGTAGGCTTCCACATTCCTTCCGAGTTGGTCCCCAAATACCCCGTTCACCATACGATAAGTGGCCCCGCGTTTTTAAGCCCGAAGGGCATCATGTTGTAGCAATAGATCGCCCTGCCGCCGAAGCCGTTAGTTCCTGGTCGGCCAACCACATGCGTATCGGTGATAGCCCGAATAGGCGTCGACGAAGCTAAGGATTTTGTGGCCCGCAATTGCGTCCACCGCTTGATCTATCCTGGCAACGGTACCGGTCTTTGGCACGCCTTGTTCAAGTCGGTAAAATCAACACACATCCGCCACTTCCCACTGGTCTTCTTGACCATCACCACGTTTGCTATCCAGGTCGGGTAGAAGACCTCCTTGATTATCCTCGCTTTGAGCAGTTTATCGACCTCCTCTTTTATCGCCGCTTGTTTTTCAGGAGAGAAAACTCGCGGTCGTTGCTGGACGGGTGTTACACTTGGGTCGACGTTTAGTTTGTGGACTGCGACCTCCTCACTGATTCCTTCCATGTCTTCGGCAGTCCATGCAAATACGTCCGTGTTGTCTCGGAGGAAAGCAATGATGGCTTCCCTTTCCTGCTCGTCGATCTCCAGTCCGACCTTTATCTTCTGTTCTGGGAAGTCGAAGTTAATGACCACTTCGTCAAAACCTTCGTGGGGTTGAATGGTTGGTTGATCCCTGCTATCCAGACTTTCGATGGTGATAATCTTTTCAGGTGCCCTCCCTTTCTCTCGGACAGCGACCAGGTTCGAGTCGGCATGCTCGCTGGGCGTGTCGAGCATGTCGTCGCCTGTGCTTTCGTCCGGGTGCAGGTCGGCTCCTCGTTCTCCTTGACACGACCAGTGCGAGTCGGCAAGCTCGGCATCCCCGACGGGGTGGCCGTGCGTGTCGCCGCTGTGCTTGTCAAGTTGCGAGTTGGGAGCCAACTCGCGCTAATTGCTATGCTTGATCAAGCGGTCCGATTCCTTTCCTCCCTCGACCTCTTCAGAAATTGTGACCGACCTGGCCCTTTTACCGAGGTGTCCTTCCTTTGCGTCCTCGGTGTCAGCCACCACGATCGTCATTTTTCCTTTTCCTTTCCTCTGGGCTTCCTCGGCCCTCTTCTCATCGAGCAGGTGGTTCAAGGTGCTTCTCGGATCGTTTCTTACTTCTCCAACCCCTCTGTCAGTGGGGAACTTGACTCTCTGATGTGCCGGGGAGATTACCATATCAAACTTCGTTTGGGCGGGGAGGCCCAGGATAGCATTATAAGGAGAGGGGATGTCGAGGACCAGGAAGGTAACTGTCTCGCGGGTGTTGTCCGCCGCGCCGGGATTACCTTTAGGTCGACTGTACCCTTCACGGCGACCTTGTGTCCCGTAAAGCCCTCGAGTTTGACATTGCTTGAGTTAGGTGCGAGCTCCTAATCCGAGCGCTTGAAAGCATTTGTAGTACAGATGTCCTTCCCCGCTCCGTGTCAATCAATACCCTCTTTACTCTTCCTCGCCCTATCTTTGCTTCCACGGCCGAGGCCGCCCTTTGGGTTGGGCCGCCACCGCCGGCATGAAAGGTGATTCCACTCTCCCCCAAACGCGAGGTGGGGCGACGACGTGGTTCAAACTATTAATAGCGTTCTTCAATTTGGTAATACTTGACCACTCCTCGTGATCATGTTAATCAGATCTCATCCTCCTCAGATTGTTTCTTGGGGCCTCCTCGGCCTCCTCCTCGCTTTAGTCTCTCGCTCGTACCTCCTGAGCTCCCCTCTGTCTATCAGCCTCTGAATATCCTTCTTGAGCTGGATGCAGTCCTCCGTTGTGTGGCCGATGTCTTTGTGATAGGCACACCGCTTGTTTGGGTCGCGGGTATGGGGAGTCTCGCAGGGGGGTCGGCGAATCCTGTTCTCTGTAGGAGCACATTCATGATTTGCTCCGCTTGCATTCAGGGTATAAGACTCCCTCTTCGGTATCTACTCCCGCCTCGCTCTTATCGTGGTCGCCATTTCGTGCTTCTTTTCCGACTTCTCCTGACTTCGACTTCGTGGCTCCGAGGGTTTCGGGTGTCCTTTTCTTGTTCCTCAAGGGTCTTTTCCACGTTCCCTATCCTTTGAGCCGCCGTATACATTTCCGCACTGTTGACCGGGGGTCGCATCCCGATCTCTGATAAGAGCCTTGCCGACCTGAGCCCGGCCTGGAAGAAAGCCATCACCGTTTTGTCTGGGACACTCGAGCCGTTCGGCGACCTTCTTGAATCTTTCTAGGTAGCTTTCAGGGATTCGCCGACTCGTTGGTTGATTCCGCACAGTCGCTCTCGCTTTGGGGAGCTCGCCCAGATGAATATTTTTCCGTAAAGACCCTTTTCGTGTCGTGCCGGTCCCGATCGAGTCTTCTTCGAGTTCCTCAAACCACTTAAGGACCACCTCCCGAACGTACTCACGAACACTATACACCACAAGTCCAGGCTCTCGAGTGCATACTCCCATCTTCGCTCGAGCTCGAGACGTGGCTACGAGCATTCGAATTACCCTCATAATTCTTCGGGGAGGGTAGCTTGAGGCGGGGTCAGGGGGTGTCACGATCCTTTGCAAAAAGCAAGTGGTCACATTCTTCGACTTATCAAATTTACCCCTTTCGAGGGCCTCCGCCGCTCCTTTACTTTGCGCAACACTCCCTCCTCTCGCATCCTCGGTTCTTTCTTTCCTTTTGGATCGGCGGTCGCGGCCGACCCCGTGGTAGCGGTGGGACGATGCGCTACTACTGGAGGTGTCGCTGCGAGGCCTCATGTTTCGACTCGCGTCCACGAGGTGACTCCCGTCTTCTTGATCGAACCTCGCTAGCCTCGGCGGGAGCGACTGCATGACTTGGCCGGCCGGGTTTTGACTCTTGGCCCCCCGAGTATGCACGCTCCCTTCGGTTCTTCCACCGTCTTTCCCGCACGCTCTTGATACTAGGCTTGTTTGTCCTCGACTCTTTCTCCGAGCGGTGCCAGCACTTAATCTCGGGCGTCAACTCGGGACCCTTGCAGTAACCATCCATTCTCGATCCTCCGGCTTCTTCTCGTAGCTCGGCCATCCGGGTGGCCTTCCCGCTGGGTCGGACATTCAGTCGATTTCACAGGTTGCATGTTCTCGCGACCTTGCGAGACAACGTACTCGCGCACCCGAGCTCTCTTTGCTTTTCCAAGTAGGCCTCTCACGGCGCACGTGCTCCAGCCGCTAAATCCCTCTCGTGTGGCGTGAGAGGTTGCTTTTCCCCAATCAGGTCGTCCTCGTCGCAACCGTCTTCCTCATCCGAGGTGGAGGGTAGCCGTCTTCCCACTTCGCTCGTGCCCGGCCGGCCTTTTCTCCTTTGAGGCTTGGAGCTTGCTCGTTAGCTTCTTCTTCATTGCCCGGCTACCCTCTTAGCCCGGTGTTTTCATGCGGGGCAGCCAGTGAGGCTCCCATAGGCGAGGCTCCGCGGCTCGCCGCCCTGGTTCGCTGGGAGCGGCGCGTGGTGCCACCGAGGCCGGCGCCGAGGGCTTGTTTTGAGGCTTGTTTCAAGTCGTCATTTGCCGGTCACTTGTTCACACCGGGATCGTAAGGATTGAGGTCCGGCAACGGAACCAAACTGATCACGCCAAAAATGGGATGTGACCACGTCAGTTCCACGTAGGTGTTGTGCTGTAGTCTATCTGGATACTGGGCTGTGAGTTGCCGGATCCTCTCTGGTAATCTGGTGAGTAGGAATGGAACAGTGACTCGAGACAGATGAAAAGCACCGTCGGGGGCCGGGGTTGCCCGGCTAAAACCTCCGGCGTAAGAGTCGGCTAAGGTGGTGGAATGGCCGGTGTTCACGTAACTTGGTCCGTGAATGTGGCCGATGATAATGAGCTAGAGTTTAGGAGCGCAAGAGTGTGTGCAGTGAATAATGTTCATCCTCTTGAGTGAGTCCATACCTTGGTATTTATAGGCGGGCGGAGGGTGGTATCTCTTCATGGAGAGGAGACCGTGTGGAGACAATCCCTGTGCCAATCTTTGTCCCCTAGTGCTGCAGCGGCGGTGGTTCAGAGATCGTGGCCGTTCTCCGTCCGTGGTCCTCGTACTTCTCTGTCGAAGGTGGGAAGGTGGAGCAAAGCTTCCGTACGCGTAACCGTACCTTCCCTATGTCCAAGAAGGGCGAGCCACGTGTGCAAGCGGGATTCGGCGGGGTTGAGTCGAGGTCGGCTTCAAGTGTGGCTGTGTCGCTGTACAATGGGGTGTCGACTGCCCCGAGATCACTGTCGCTCGGGGATCTACCAGTCGTCAAGAGGATGAGCATGCCGGGATCGATATGCCGATCCGATGTGCCTTCCGGTCGGCGTTTCGACGTGGCGGGTCCTACCTCGGCGTGGGCTCCAGTGCGTGACTGGCCGCCGAGGTGAGGGCCACGTGTCGAGGAAGGATGAGGCCGTTCAATATCAAACATTAGATGATTAAGTTGAGACATAACCAATCATACACAAACAATTTAGTTTAAAGAAGTAAGTTGAGACATAATTAATAGTACGAACGAGCATTAACTCAACTGTTACTGTTCACTCCTCTTAACAGAGAAGTCGAGAGTTAAAGTTTTACGTCAAACACCCTAGTATTTAACTACTCTCCGTACACCCTCAATAGAGGCACCATTTACAAGGCATAAAAGGGTGAGGTAAAATTTATGTCCCCTCCAATCTTTTTTTAAAAAAAATAGAAATCAAGTAGAGATAATTAGACGTAAGTAAATTCATCTAATACGTTGTAATTTTTATTTTATTTTCTATTCATGCTACAATGTTTATTATAAATACAAATAGAGTTGAAGTATTCGGCTGTACAATTTTTAATAGATTAAGAAAATAATATTATTCTCTAAGGGGTCGTTTGGTAGAGAGATAAATAGGGGGATAACACTAAATTATCCATATTCTTTGTTTGGTAACTTTTTTTTATCAAGGATAAAAATATCCGAATTATCCGGATAACCCCTTATCACCCATTATCAGGGATTAAATAATACCTCACTCCCCCTGTTATAATTTAATCCCGGATAAACAAAAACTGAAACTATTATTTATTCCTAAATTACCCTCCCACTCTCCCTCCTCCCTCCCAGCCTTCCCCTTTCCTCCTCCCTCTTCCCCGCCACCCCCCTCCTCTCCTCAACCCACCTTTTTTTTTAGTACCGTCCTCCATCTCTCACTCACCCTCCCTCCTCCCTCCTTCACAGCTCCTCCCACCCAACCAACCAACATTTTTTTTCTTTTTTCATTTCTTAATTTTTATATTACTATATTATGTATAAATTTATTTGTACGTACAATACATATACATATACATATTCATTTTTTAAAATAAACTAAATATATTAATATCTTTTTCTAGGTTGAGATTAAAAAGAACTTTAAAATTTATAAATTTGCAATTTTATTATCCTTATATACTTTATAATAATTATAAATAGCTAGGTTTATCTAATTTATAAAAATATTGATGTTGCATTAAACAATGGAATTAACTATATTATACATAAAAATGCAGACAATAGTAGTTCGGAGAAAAAAACCCAAGTGAGATAAGGTCGAGTCATCATTTAATCAACCTAATTTATAAGGGTGTTTTTGGAAAAATAGCGTAATACTAAAATTAATTTGGGCTACCAAACATCAAATTAGATAACTAGCAGAATAAATTAATCTTATCCGTAATCTACCAAACATAAGATAACTCTATAATCAAGATAAAATAATCTCGATTAAAATAATATATATTATATTATTAATTAATGTTATCATGACTTTTCTACCAAACGACCCCTAAAGATTAGTTTCCTTAATTTTCACAAAAAAATTATACTCATTTAGGGATGAAGAGTGTATTAGCACTTTCCACGGGGGGAAAGATAGTTAGACACCTACCAGATAAAGATATCTAGTTAGCTTCCCCAGGTGACCAAGGAAGCAATATTCTATATTTGGGTTTGTTCCCTAGGCATGAAATCATTACAAAAGCCCATCTCTTGCTAAAAAAAATTTTGGCTATCCAGACCCATATTTTACTAATTATACCTTTTTTTTTTTTTAAAAAGGACATCACCCATATAAATTATAAACTCCTCTAATTATTAAATACACCCCTTAATTTTTCCTTTTACCCCCTCCCTTCCTCCTCTTCCCAGCGGCCCCTCCTCCCTCCCCCACCTTTCTCCTCCTTCCCCGTCATTCCCCTTCCCCTCCTCCCCAGCAGTGAGCAGCCCCCTTCCCTGTCATTCCCCCTTTCCCCTTCTCCATTCATCTCCTGCAATTTTACACACAAACATATCAACACACACGCCCCCTCTCTTGCAACCCCCCAATTTCTCACACACACATATACACACACAAGCTTCATAAACTTCATTTTCTCCCCTTAAAAAAATTGCAAAATCTTCATCCAACAAAATCATTTTTACAAATACTCAAAAACTTACAGCTTGAGTGCATTAACAACAAATCAAAACCTACAAAATAATTAAATACTTCAGTATTAGTGCAAATGAAGAACATGTATCTATACTTTGACAGTTTTGGTCATTACATTTTACTAGTAGATGACATGCTTTTCTAACTTCCTGAGTTATATCCTCAAGCTCATCAAAACAAAACATAATGAAATTAAACATATCTAGTAAAAGAAGGTACCATGTTAATTGCGATCACTTTGTTGATGAAATTGGTTGCCTCTTGAATTTTCTCCCGAAAGATAACTTGCAGCCCCTGCTAACACCTTTCAAGATGACACAACCATTGTCACCCAAATAGCCAATGAGTTTTGCGTATGGTTTTACTTCCGATGGAAGTAACATCACCCCGCTGTATACCCCGTCCATGAAAACTATCAAGTATATGGTACTAGGGTTTTCCATACTTTTGAGTATCTCCTCGCAAAATAAATTTTTTGTCTTTACTTCCTTGATTTCTCCAGGCTCGATTCTTATGATCATCTGATAGTGGTCCGGCCTAGCCGGAGGGACAAAAACCCTAATCTCCATAATTACAGATGACCTGTTTTCGAACTTGGTGAACCTATGACCCATTGATACTCAGTCTAGTGCAGTGTGTGCCAGTGTTGGAATGAATTGAGAGATCAACACAAGTGTAGACTTGCCGGTTTTATCCTCCCAAAATTTGCTAAATCCTCAATTCCGTGTCAAATGAACATTTCACTTTCTCTTTTGGAAAGAATCTTTTAAAAGCCTCTTGTCTTAACATATTTTTATATGCTATTTTTAGATATAGAAAATAAAATTATAAATTCTGAAAACTACACTAAAAGTACTGTAATGTACGTATTTTATAATACCTGCAAAAATAGACAAATCTTCGTGATCAAATATGGATCCAAAAATTAGTCAAAATAATTTAAATTTTACTCCCTTCTCCCTAAATTATTTTCTTCATTTTTTTTTGTCCGTCTTAAAATAATTGTTTTGTTTAGAACTTTTCCTTTTAGGATAATATTTTTACCATTTTACCCTTACTTTTTCTTCCTACTTTAGTTATGGGTTACATGCATATGAACATTAAAGAAAACTACACACTATACCAATATTAATAATCAAGTAAATTATTTTTTTCTTAATTCGTGTGCCAAGTCAAACAAGATAATAATTTGACGGAGGGATTACCTTTTTAATTGGATAACATGTAGTCCTATAAATGTTTAAACTTTAGTTAAATAAAAAAGAACATAATTTAAAATAGTATTTAGATTTAGAAAAGAAAAGTAAATAATTTAAAATAGGAGACTTCGGAAGACTTAACTTTATAATGCCTCTTTGTTTGTAGCAAAAAAAACTTAATGATAACCTTACTTCGGGTAGGTGACATTTTTGTTGTTTTCGCCGCCAGTCGGCGGAGGTGACGATGCCTGAGACAATGACTATAATTCCAAATTTCTTACTCCTATAATCCTTTTTTCTAATTTTTCCATCTTAAAATAAATTTTTTGATATTTTAACATATAAGTATCTTTTTATTTTTTTATTGTTAAACCGATTATTTTTAATGACTTTCTTTATATCAGATAGAAAAAAGTATTAGTCCCCGTTTCAAAATTATTGCCATATTTAACTTTTTTTGAGTCAAATAAACTGTTTTCAAATAAAAATTTAATACATATTTTTTTTATTTAAAATCATAACACACGTAATTAATAGTACCAAAACTTGAAACTATTAAACGACCCTTCAAACTTTTTACCTTCACTCATGTCTCCTCCTTCCCCACCCCACTTATTAATTTGCACGACCTCAATCTATAGTGTTAGTATGACCTTCAACGATATATATTGATTATTGCCACCAGAAACCCAACCACGACGCCATTACGACAGTTCGAATTTGGAATTTGCATATATCAATATCGCCCATTCTCGTCGAAAACTCATGCGCGCACGCGCACACACACAACTCAAACCCTCTATTGCCGCACACTAACGCAAAGAACTCAAATGTTTTGGAATAGTAAAACCTTGGAGGTTGTTGGCTAACTCTAAAACCAGTTGGCAATTAGATGTATTATGGGCCAACACATGTCTAGTCTTAGTTTTTTAAACACACGGAAGTTGAAAAATAAGTATAAGATTGGATTAATTATGACTGGTATCTTTTGTAGGATTTTCAATCACTTTAGCCTATCACAATTGTTTTTAACCGCTTAAGTTCCTTTTTTAATGATAATTTGGTCAAGTGTTCCAAAATTATCCCCGTAACAACCTATCACGTTTTAAGCCCAGTTTTTATATATTTCTATTGCGATTTCTTACTAAAATTTTCATCCATATCAACTTGAAGAAACTTAACAAACGAAATCGAATGAGCAGAAGATCAAATTCACTGTGAAATCGAAATCAATGGATTTAATGTAAACTGCTATTATGGTGTTGTTGAAATTTAGAGAATATATCATTGTTTCGAAAGTTTCAGAAAATTTTGATTTATCTGAGTTGATGGAATGTATTAGAGGTTAATATTCCAATTTTTAATTGAATAATTGTACTTTGAAATACACTGTAGGATCACACAACAATTGTTGTTTAACCAACGAAGAAAATTTCAAAAATATGGTGTCATTGGCCAAAACTTTATCAGTTTGCATTATAATTGTTGATGTTTTTGAAAATGATAATGGTTTGACTTACTGGATAATAAAGAAAGCAAACATGAAGATCAGATTACAGAGAACGCACCCGATGCAACAGTTATTACAGATGATGCACAAGATTTGCATCGCGATGCACAAGTCTTGGACAAAGGTAAAGCAACATTTGTGCATCGCGATGCATTAATTTTATTTTGCGATGCACTGCAATGTAATGATCATAACATTCAAAGTAAGTGTAACAATTTTGCAAGTTTTGAAAGTGATGATGTAAGTGTGTCAAGCTCATCCCTAAAATTGATATTCTTAATCTGACCTATGAGAGACTGCATACTTGATCTGTTTTAGTCATCGCAGTTGCATTACTCGTATATTGTAGTTACAGTTATATAATTTAAGAATTACAAGAAAGAAGTAAAACATGATGCATCAAATGTGCATCGCGATGCACAAAGTCATGCATTTTGATGCACACATTGATGCATCGCGATGCATCAAAAACAAAATTTCTATGCAAATGTATACGGATTTCACTCAATTCAGAAAGTTGTAAGCAAAAATTACAACTATAAAATGTATTGAGTAATATATACCTAAAACTTCTTCAACTTCTTGTTTTTGTATGTTTTCTTCAACTTCTTGTTTTTGTGCGTTCCTTGTTCTGGGGCTTTGTTGAAGTTACAAAGACATCTTGTTCTGGTTGTTAGTGACTCAACACAATGTTTTGAAATCTTTCACAAAATCGTTGAAGGTCGCTTGCTTAGAAATCACAGGACGTTTTAAGTTTTTTTTGAAAGTTTAAAGGATTGTTGAGAGTGTTTTTGTTTGAAGCATTCATCAGTGTACTTTTTTTTTTTTTGAGTGGGAAGCCGATGCATCGTGTGTGTGTTAGAAGAAAGGGCATACACGACATTTCGCAACTAAAGTGTCATTTTTCGGTTTGAAACAATTATAGGAGACTAAAGCGGTTGAAAATTCATTAAAATGTACCGGCCCAAATTTTGCTCTATAAGATTCCATTTATTTCAAGGAAAATGACTTTCAAAATATAATTTCTAAAAAATAAAAAGGTTCTATTTTTAGATGTTTGGTAATTTTTTGAAAATGTGTGGGAAAATATTTTTAGGTGTTCAATAAATCTTTTGAAAACGTGTCAAAAAGAAAATATTTTATTGAACATGAAAAAAAGGTTTTCAAATGTAAAAATAATAAAAAGATAACACCTACTTAATTTATGGCAATTGATAAAATCAGTTAGAAAGATAACAAAATTAACAAATTACGTGTTTTATGATTTTCAAAAAAAAAAAACACGTCAAATTTACATTTAAAAAACATTATATTTATCAAAAAAAAAAAATCAAATAATTTAGCAACGGAGGGATTAGTATAGTAGTTCGACTCTTCACAATGAAATACATAATCGTTTGTGGGATCTGCCGATGAGTAGCGAAGCGGCTCCGTTGTTCCTCGCTCTAGTTAGCGAATTGACACTGTCCGGAAAGTTTAAGTGGAATGGAGGGAGTAGTTATAATGCCTTGTGGGAAAAACCAACTGTTCCAGTTGAATGAGTCATGAAAAAAGCATTCTCCCAGCAAATAAGGATTGCTATTCCTGTAAGCCATGCAACCAACATTTCTATTTATATATGTAAACCAAGTTCATCAGCCTTTAAGCATAAACATTAGCAAAAAAATTCCTATCAAGAATTTCAAAAAATGGCTCCTCGTGATCAAGTTTCATTCGTCTACAAAACAACAGCAATCAGCACCAAGCCAGTGCCTCCCAGAAAATCCATCCCTCTATCTGTTCTTGACCGTGTAATGGAACACAAACACCTTCGGATCGTGCTCTATTACCGGTCTTCGTCTTTCACAGAGGCAGGGGAACTGACAAGAACGCTAAGAGAGTCTCTTGCTGAAGTGCTCTCGAGTTTTCATGTAATGACCGGACGGTTAGTGAAAACACCCCAAGGTCAATGGATGGTCGACTGTAACGACGCCGGAGTAAGGATGGTGGAAGCAAGGGCAAAAGGAAGTGTGGAGGAGTGGTTGAAAAAGGCTGATAGAGAAAATGAACTTAAGCTTGTTCTTTGGGAGGAAATGTGTGACAACCCCTATTTTTGGTCTACCTTCTATGTTCAGGTAACCAAAAAAAAAACACATTTGTTTTTGCTTATAAAAGTGTGAATTTTGAGATTATTTTTGTAAACATATTTCCATAATTGATTGTCCAAACTTTCAGCTCACAGTATTCGAAGAAGGGGGGCTAGCAATTGGATTGAGCTGCACTCACCTACTGGCTGATCCAATTTCTGCCACAATGTTCATCAAAGCGTGGGCCGACACAACCTTATTAGGCGGCAAAATGAGATCTCCGCCTTTGTTCCACCCATTGCCACCACGAAGACCCTTCAATACAAACATCAACCACAAACCCGACACTGATTTAATCAATCACTACAAATCCTTAGGGGAGAAAACAGAACCAGTGTCAGCCCAACATCATACAACTGTCACCCTAGCATTTTCGCTTGAAATGGTTCAATCGTGCATGGTCATGGCTAGGCCTCAAGGTGCACGCGAAGGGCTAACCCTATCGCCTTTCCAAGCTCTAGCCGCACTGTTTTGGGTTTGTATAAGCAAAGTTAAAGGAAAGAAACGTGGTTTAACAAACATGTCTTTGTGTATAGATATGAGGAAGATTATAGGGTTAGACAAAGGCTTCTTTGGAAATTGCATGGTTCATAACAACGTTCAAGCGGAGATCAGTCAAGAGGCCGAAAATGAAGCTTTATCAAAAGCAGCCACTGCAATAAGAGAACTGGTGGAAATGATCGATAGTGATGGGATCATGGACTTGATCGAATGGTTGGAAATTAACGATTGTGACCAATGCCTTCCAGTGATCTATGGCCACGATCATTTGGTTTGTGTTAACTTAGAGGATGTCGGGTCGTATGAGACCATATTTGAAAACGGTTTCGAGCCAATCCGTGCTTCTTATTACATCGAACCGGCGGTGGGAGAAGGCCAGGTGTTGATTCTTCCATCACCATCGGCAGGTGAGGGTACGTTTAGCAGGGTGGTTATGGTTACACTTCCAGAGGATGAAATTGTCAAGCTCTTGGAAGATGACCTTCTCTTGCATTTTTCACCAACTATATCCTGGGAGAAATTAAATGAATAGGCTGAAGTGAAAACCTGTTGAACCCAAGCCTAGCAAATTTTTGGGCTTTTTAGTGGGCTTTATCAGAAATCTATATTTTCTGAACCCAAAATCATTTAATCATTATAACTTATAAACACTTCAGTACTGGCCCATTTTTATTGTAATGAAAGACAAAAATGCCTTTTTTGCCATTCCCACTTTTTATCCAAAGTGAATTTCTATGCATATTTTCTAATTTATTCCTACATGGAAATCTATATTTAGTAGATGGTGACCAATTTCAAATATGTTCGATGGACGTGCTTGAAAGAGGATTCAATTTCATAAAATTGGTAATTAAGTACATTTACTAATTCAACGATACAAAATCTGGGCAGAGGTTAATTTCGTTTTATATAAATTAGCAATGAGGTTGTTCTTGACACAACGTAACATACACGTGACACCAGTGAACTAATTATATAGGTCAATTTCTAGTCACTTGGAGATAGAGACTGAACCAATTTTATTTCACTTGGAGACCGAGACTGAACCAATTTTATTTTGTTTTTCACTTTTTGATTATACAGATTGAGACGGAAGGAATTTTATTCTTATGAGATGCTAACAAAAGTTGCAGCATCATTCAAAGCATAACAAATTGTTCACTTTTTGGGGAACTATTTTTTTCATTCTTTGTCTTTTGGCAAACTTGTTAAACCAATTTACTGTAACGATAATGTGAGTTGATACTTGCCCATAATTTTTTTTTAACTCTCTCTCTCTCTCTCTCTCTAAGCATGGCCAATAGGAATGTAAGGGTACCAAATCATCCTATATAGTAGTAGAAATGAAACAGGGATTGATTTATATACAAAATAACTATAGGCATCATCATCTTTGTTTGTTTGATATGCAATTGGAAGGGTATCTTCTAATTAATCAATTGATATCTTTCATGTTTCCAAAGTTGATTTGTCCCCAACTGCATTGATCTCCTTTATCTATGTTTGTTTGATTAATATATATACTATTACTACTTCCCAATGCATGCCCTCTATATTTCACACAATCACTTCACATTCCTACATTAGTGCACTTCCTATGGAATCTAGGAAAGGATAATGGGATTGATTTTAATGGAATACAGGTAGTATACATACAACCTTGGCATGGGTCATTCTAGAATAACTAAACCCCAATGATCTACAACATGGAAAACATAGAAATGTAGATCTGGTAGAAGTTTTGTTTAAACCCTAATAGCTTTGGAGAAGAAATGGAGAAATTAAAAAAAGGACAGAGCGGTGTACTTAAGAGAGAGACGCTTGAAAAATGACTTACGAGGTAATGGTCCGTAAGTCATTCTATTTTATTTTTCAAATGTTACCAAACAACGAAAAGTACAAAAAATATTTTTCGAAAGTCATTTTTCGTGAAATAAACAGAGCTTTAATGTATATTTCTTTAAAAAAAAAGTTCTTCTAAATGAATCAAAGACACATAAATTTATCGTTCGTTTTGATACGTTCATAATAATAAGAAGTTGAACGGCCAAACGAATGGCTAAATTCAAATATATATTCAACACCTCTCTCTTATTTAGAGACGCACCCTTATTTTATTCAGAAATTGCGCTTTTTCTTTGGAGGCATTAATTAGCAAAATATTACTAGTATTTATTTAACTTTAGGAAAATCGCTTCTGGTATACATTTGAATCAAGATTCCCTATTCAGAGCAGAAACTTAACAATAATACAACAGAATAATAATGTAGGGTAAACAATATAAACTTTATATTAACACAAAAAATAAAGGAAGAAAAAAAAATAAATATGCGTTTGCCGGGAGTCGAACCCGGGTCTATTGCTTGGAAGGCAATTATCCTAACCGTTGGACTACAAACGCTATTGATATTAACCTACAATATTAATGTTTATAAAGAAACATAGTACAAATTAATTTTAGATGCTTAAGAAAATTATTTTTGAAGTAAAATATCACTTTTAAAAATTGTCAAAAGATAATAAACTAATGAACTTTCGATCAAAAAAAATACAAAATAATGCGGCAACAACGCCGGCTTTGCCCTGGATAGTCAACAACCTTCCATGTACACTTATTTTTTTGGAGAATTAATATTATGTATGAGCGTACATTGTACAGTATAGATGGACGGTGGATGCAATTGTATAAAAAGGGTGTAGCAATGGAACAAATCCCATTCCAAATCTACGTACAATATTACCTTTTGTGTGTGTGTGTGTGTGTGTGTGTGTGAAAAAAGTGAGGTAAAAAAGTTTAATTTCTTAATGTGGCAGGATCGTGAGAGTGGTAAAATTCTTCTTACTAAATTTTAACGGGTTAAGATTTTACTAACTTTTAGAAAATATTTTAGTTTTTTTTTTCTCACATTTCTCAATTTACTTTCCTTTGTTTGTTTATTTATTTTCAAATAAGCTTAAGGTTTTCTATTTTTTTTTTTGATGGCCTAAATCTATTCTAAATCTACCCTAAACCCCCAACGAGATTCGACCCTGGGACCAACAGCAGGGGAGAGTGAGACTCTACCCAGTAGAGCAATCACTGAATCTCAGCTTAAGGTTTTCTACTAAAATTATTTAAAAATTACATTATATGTTGCATAGTATAAAAAAGTAAGTTTTTTACTGGCATTCATACAATTGGGATGGATACAAAAAGGGTATTTTGTTTATTTTTCTTCAATAACTAATGTTGACCATATGATAGTCAAACATATCTAAACACACCTGATTTCACAATATTTATTTTTGCTAAAAACACATCTCAAGAATTAATTTCGCATAAATGAAACCAAATATCACACTTACCCTTAACCAAATCTTTAAAAGTACTTCTGAAACAGTTCATCCAAAGTTAATTAATATGTAAAGACGGAATAGACCTTTAAAGTTGAAGAAGGATCCTTCTTTATTTAGATCCGAAATCTCTAGAGACGGTGATTGGTAGAGTTAGTGGAGTTTATGGTTACGGTAAAACCACATCGTTAATTCATTATACAATTGATGTGACAGTTGAAATCAATAGACTTTAAAACATCGTTTTAAGAAAAAAAATTAAAAATCGCTGTTGATCTCAATAATAGCTAATTTTATGTCCGACTATTCCAAAATAAGTATTTACTTTGTCTCAAAATAAATGTCCCTTACTCTATTTTACGATGTTACATAGAATTAAATACTTTCTTCTTAAAACATGTATAAAGTTAATATGAGACACTTATTTTGTGACAGAGAGTATTCTACTTTAATTTTAGACATTTTTTAAAAAAATTAAATAACTCCATATAATTTTCCTTTCATACAATCGATAAAAATATTATTATAATTTAAATTTAAGAATATCTCCAAAAAGTGGATTAAACACTTATTTTAAAATGTTTTGGAATAAAATAAAGAATATTTATTATAGAAAAAGAGAATAACTTGACCGTAAACTCAACAAACTTTACTAATCACATTGTTAGTAATATAAAGTATGTGTATAGTACGTTGAAAAGCACGTAGTAGTACAATTTTGTTTTTAAAGTTACGATGAAAAGTTTAGAGTAAAAATACGTGAACGAGAAAAATATTTTTATACCTTTATATAAATATAATACGAATATAATTAAAATATACGGGACCAAACCTACACGATATCTTTGTATGAATATCTTTACATTTTCATATTTTTAAGTTTAAATATCTTAATATTTTTACATAAAAGGATGATTAAGCGTATATACTTTCATGTATGTAGTATTGGAAAAGTATGAGCAATAACAACTAATGTTTCTTAAACTTCATAATTAATATTTTTATTTGAAATATTTTATTTGATCAATTTTTAAAATATTAGTAACATAAATTGAATAGTTAAAATAATAAAATTATATCGAAATGCTGTTTATATTGGAGTTTTATATGTGAAGTATAATATGTTTAATTTTTTTTATGTGTACTATACAATTTAACACAAAAATATTAATATTTTTAATAAAGGTTGATTAAAATGCAATAAATATTTTTTTAATTATTTATATATACGCATGTTATATGCATACAATACACATATTTACTAACTCTAATATGCGAATCCACGTGTTCCATTTCTCTTCATTTAGTTAAAGCTGTCAAAGCGAGCTGGCAGTGCAGGCCAGCCCGCGGGCTTTATAAATCCGCTATTTGGTGGTGCAGTGCGGACTAGCCCGTTAAGGGGACGGGCCTAAAATGTGTCAACCCAACCCAAACCGTCGCGGATTGTGGGTTAAACGGGCCCGTTCATAAAAAAATAATACATTAGTTTAAAATTTAATATAATTATTATTAAGCTAAAAATTTGACATTTTGATATAAATATTATATATAAAGCCCAAAAATTAATGAAAGTCTTCCCAAATAAAACTTTAAATTAATACAATACACAGAGGAGAACATTAAATTAATGAAAGTCTTTCAAAATAAAAATGGGAGCTGCTGTTGAATTTGCAAGGGATTAGTATTAAGGAAAAAAATAAATTGACTTCTTATGCTCATAGAATGTGAAACCTGCCTAGTTTTTTTTTTTTTTTTTTCTTTAAATTTTCATTTTTACCCTTGCTCCTTAGATTGGCAAGCCAACCCGTCCCAACCCGGACCGCACCGCCTTGGCCTGCAACCCGTGCGGGCTCAGCCCGTTTAATCCGTTTATAAATGGTCTCATATTTTATCAACCCAACCTGTTTATTTTGTGTGGTGGTCCGAACTGACCCAACGGATTAAAACCATTTTGATAGCTCTACATTTAGCCCAATAACATGATCTCTATTCTCCTTCCTTAGTGATTAACTTAATGCTTTTCTGAAAAAAATATTGAACTACTTGAATGTGATGCTTCACGGCAAATAACAACATTCCGTTTCAGGTAAAGAGTTTACTTTCTTTTTTTAGAAGTTAACATAAGACTAAATCAAATAAAAAATTTACATACTTTACTTATATTTTAGGAAATAAAATTTCATTAATTAAAAATTATCATAATAATACTATAGATTACAACTTTAATAACTTTATAAAAATGACTAGATTTATATTAATTATTGGTTAAACTTTAGCTTGGTTGATCCAAAAAAGTCAAAAGTTGACTCTTTGCCTGAAACGGAGAGAGTATTATAAATATTAAAATAAAATTAGTTTAATTTCTATCATTATTTTATAACTGTCGAGAAACACCACCGTAGTAGGACATATATTTGTTTAATTTTTACCAATTAAATATTCTAATTTTGGTTCTACCATCTTTCTCTCTCTCTCTCTCTCTCTCTCTCTCTCTCTCTCTCTCTCTTAAAATATCAGTCTCATTTAACAAATTTTAATATTGAAATTCACTTCATACATTTTCTGTAATTTGCACTAACGAAACAAATTTTTTTATGTGATACGTATTTAAATATGTCATATTCTTAAACTGAAAGAAAATTATTTTAAGAATAATGTAAGTTTATAGGTTTAGTTTAGAAATGTGACAGATTTTTTTGGCACAGTGAGTACTTTTTAATTCAACCATTAAAATTTTGAAAAATAAAATTACGAAAAAGAACAACCACATGTCCAAACATACCGAATAATTGGTGTCTTGGGATAAATATTGAGTGTAATAGTAATATATTACGCTCACAACCTTAAGTATTCTAAAAATAAATTCAACTTTCAAACTAACCAATCAAAGAGGTTCAAACTTATCTAATCAGTAGGATTAAGATATCTCAAACTACCCATGGAGTGAGAATAAGTGTGAATGACACTCATGATTTCACTTGTTTGTGAGATCCACGAGACCCCTACCTACAATACAATGGAGAAATATAAGTGTGTTATGACATGATAATATACTCATTTCAATTTGTTTGATGATCGATAGTGTTGAATTTGATGGTGAAATCATACACTTTATCCATCTCTGTTCAATAAACCAGTCCCGGGCGGCTACTTCACGTCGTATTGACAAGTTGTAATATAAATGACCGGTTGGGATAGTTTGGCCTAAAATCTACGTGATTTGATACCACTTGAGCAAGCTGACCACCACCGCCCAAGATTGGAGATACTAAGTACCAATCGAACAGGATCTCTCGTGGTAGACCACACTAAGGCCGAGCTCCACCTAGGTCGACCTCGGTGGAGCTGAGCTGAGTGAGCTCCCCCAAAATTTACCTAGTGGAGGGCAAAGCCAGGTCAAGGTCGACCACCCTAGCGAGATCCCACTTGAAAGACAAATTTGTCCTTTACTTTATCACAGTACTACTTGTCGAGGCACGCAGAGCTCAAATATAAACCATATAATAGACGCCATTAGAGAATTACACCTGAGTCGGAAGCCGCAGGAAAGAGGGGGATTGTGTGTGTGTGTGTGTGTGGGGGGGTTGAGGAGAAATGAGTTGTGAGAAAGGAAAAAAATCCGAAATCGAGGTCCGTGCTATGCTATAGCTCCTCCAATCTGCTCAATTTCTTTGGGAAGGTGAAAAATATGATTAAGAGAGGGGAGAAAAGCATGCGACTATTCAAATTTCTTGCTTTTTATTATTTTGTCAATAGTTTAAGTTCTTCTGCTAATGTATTTTGAAAAATACTGTAGATTTATTAAAAACTATTATATATACCCAATATCATAAATATAATAATTACATAAAATTATTAGTCAATGATATCCTCCCATAAAAAATAAAAATTTGAACTTCTCAAAATAAAGATTAATCAAAACTCAAAAGTAGTATTAGGTGGTAAACTAATTGACCTCCTTATCAATTATGATATATATATATATATATATCATATATATATATATATATATATATATATATATATATCATAATCCATGCTGTGCTGTCGTTCCCATCTTTTTCCACCTTTCCAAGCCCGTCACTCAAACAAATATTCACCCAAATTCTCAACATCACAAAAACCCTTCCATAAATTGAATCCCAAGCAATGTAATGATTGTAGCATTCGATTTTGCTGCAAAGCATTTACACGGGCAATTTACCAAATGATATTATAACCAAACACAAATCAATAAACAACAAAAATAGCCAATTGATATTTGTATTGCAAGAAGAATTGTCTGTACCCTAATTTAATTAATAGAATTGGGAATATGTGCAAGTTTGATGATTGAAAAATTGCTTTTTTCAACACTAAAAATAGCCAATCGGCTATTTTTCAATGGCGTGTCAGTATTTTTATTAGATTTTGAATAAAATACTAATAGAAGCCAAAAAGTAAAATGAAAAGATAAGTTTTAGTGTTATAATTGCTTCGTAAATAAGAATTCAACTTTCTTTTTTAGTTCGTTTAAAAAAGTGACAACTATCAAACTGTCTTGAGTCAATCCGTGCTTCTTCTTATTACATCGAACCGGCAGTGGGAGAAGGCCAGGTGTTGATTCTTCCATAACCTAACCACCCGCGGGTGAGGGTATGTTTAGCAGGGTGGTTATCGAGAATGAAATTGTCAAGCTCGACCTTCTCTTGCATTTTTCACCAACTATCCTAGGAGAAATTAAATTGTGAAAATTGCGGGTCGGTATATTTTGGTGAATTTTTAACCATTTAGTATTTTATATATTTTTTCAAACTGGCAAAAGACACTTTTGTATATCGCGATTCCAAATTGATCCATTACGATTCTAAATTGATACATCGCGATGCACAAAAGTACCTTTGCCGGTTTAAAAAAAAGATATTAAAACGGATAAAAATCCACCAAAGAGGACCGGTCGAATTTTTCCGAACTATAACTTAGAGCCGTTTGGTGCGTTTAAAAAACGCAGTGTTTTAAAAACGCATGTCTTTCCTTATAAATACGTTTGGGATATCACTTCAATACGCAACTTTTTTTTTCCTAGAAGCGTTTTAAAACATGCGTTTTGGGAAAAAGCTAGGAATTCCAGCGTTTTAAAACGCATGCGTTTGAAAACGCCGCGTTTGCCGCAATATTGAAACACATTTTTGCAAATAAGATGAGTTTTATCCCCGCGCCAAAACGCTCGACCAAACGAGCTCTTATATACACTAGAACTGACCCATTTTTATTTTATTGAAAGACAAAAATGCCTTTGTTGCCATTTCCTCTTTTTATCCAAAGTGCACTTGGAAATCTATATATAGTAGATTGTGACCAATTTCAAATATGTTCGAAGGACATGATATTGTGCAGGGTTGACTAGTTAGGACACGCTTGAAAGAGGATTCAATTTCATAAAATTGGTAACTAAACGCATTTTCTAATCCAACGATACAGAATCTGGACTGAAGATAATTTCGTTTTATATGGATTATTAATGAAGTTATTCTTGACATAACGTAGCATACACGCGATGCGAGTGAACTAATTATGTAGGTCAATTTCTAGCCACTTAGAGACAAAGACTGAACTAATTTTATTTTATTTTTCACTCTTTAATTATACAGATTGAGACGGAACAAATTTTATTCTTATGAGATGCTAACAAAAGTTGCAGCATCATTCAAAGCATAACAAATTGTTCACTTTGTGGGGAACTATTTTTTTATTCTTTGTCTTTTTGCAAACTTGTTAAACCAATTTACTGTAAAGATAATGTGAGTTGATACTTGCCCATAATTTTTTTTAATTCTCTCTCTCTCTCTCTCTCTCTCTCTCTCTCTCTCTCTCTCTCTCTCTCTCTCTCTCTCTCTAAGCATGGCCAATAGGAATGTAAGGGTACCAAATCATCCTATATAGAAATGAAATAGGGATTGATTTTTATACCAAATAACTATAGGCATCATCATCTTTGTTTGTTTGATATGCAAATGGAAGGGTATCTCCTAATTAATCAATAGATATCTTTCATGTTTCCAAAGTTGATTTGTCCCCAACTGCATTGATCTCCTTTATTTATGTTTGTTTGAATAATATATACTAGTACTACTTCCCAATGCATGCCCTCTTTATTTCACAATCACTTCACATTCCTACATTAGTGCACTTCCTATGGAATCTAGGAAAGGATAATGGGATTGATTTTAATGGAATAGAGGTAGTATACAACCTTGGCAAGGGTCATTCTAGCTTTGGAAATGTAGATGTGGTAGAATTTTTGCTCAAACCCTAATAGCTTTGGAAAAGAAATGGAGAAATCAAAAAAGGAGAGAGCGGCGTGCCTGTAGAGAGAGAGAGAGACAAGTTGGAAAATGACTTACGGAGGTATTGGGATTGATTTTTATTTGATATTAATGTATGTTTCTTTAAAATAAAAAAAAAAATAAAATTTCTTGTAAATCATGACTCAAAGACATATAAATATAACATATATATTAATTCATTCACAATAATAAGAAGTTTTTTTTTTTTTAAAGGTTGTTATTATTTAATGTCTTGAAAGGCTACAATTAAGACTATATGATGCCTTTTGATATGACTAAAACAAATTATTTGAACACTCGACCTCTCCGTTGAGAGAATTGAAGTACTAGGGTGACAACGGTGCCTCTATTGAGGCTTGAATACTGACATTTTTAAATACCGCAGTATCGTCTCAGTGAAAATTAAACACTCGACCTCTCTATTAAAAAAAATGAACAATACCAGTTAAATTAAAGCTCGTTAGTCACATTAGTAAGAAGTTGAACGGCCAAACCTCACCATTATGTTGGTCTTGTATTCGAGTGATGATAGTCTACGTTGGATGGGTGGAAGTGGGGGAGAGTAGGCAACATATACAAGTGTAGGGGTAGCTAAAATGGCTAAGCATTAGCACGGTGGATTGGACCGGAGGCGGAGAAACAATGGTTTTAATCAAATTGTACTCCATTCGTCCCTAATTATTATCTTATTTGACTCGACATACGAATTAAAAAAATAATTGACTTAATTATTAATATTAATATAATATGTAATTTTTTAATGTCGATGTGTATGTAGTCCATAATTAAAGTAGAGAAAAAAGTAAAAGTAAAATGATAAAAGTGATGTCGTAAAATAGAAAGTTTTCAAACAAGACAATTATTCTAGGACGGACAAAAAAGAAAAAGAAGACAATAATTTAGGGACGGAGGGAGTAATATATATTCAACACCTCTCTCTAAAAACTTAAAAATAATAAAACAGAAGAATATAGGGAAAACAACATACAAGTATAAAACTTCATATTAACACAAACAATAATGGAAGAAAAAAAATAAATATGCGTTTGCCGGGAGTCGAACCCGGGTCTATTGCTTGGAAGGCAATTATCCTAACCGTTGGACTACAAACGCTGTTATTGTACCATCTCAAATAATATTTTATACAATCAAACATTTTCGATGCTCAAAAAAAATTATTTTCCAAGTAAAAAGTCAGTTTTGAATATTGTTAAAGTATAATATATCCGTTTGAAAAGTCTAATAATTAAGAGATAGTCCCTCTGTCCCTAAATTCAGTGGCGAAGTCAGGATTCGACCCTTAGGGGGGCCGAGTTAACTTTTTTAAAACTAAAACTAAGGGGCCAAAATATAATATAAATAGTAATGATTACTCCCTCCGTCCCTAAATTATTGTCTGGGTTGACCCGACTTAATATGTTTATATCACATGTGGAGAATAAATTTATAAAGTTTATAGAGTTTGTAGGCATAATTTTGAAGCTACCACCAAAACGAAAATTACAAGTGAAGGCTATGCAAGAAGAAACAAATTTTGCAATATGCATATATATTTTTTCACTTTTGGGTGAAGAGACAATGGAAATATGTTGAATAATTTTCTAGAGAAATAAATACTAAAAAAAGCTTCAAATCTTTTATCCTACCCCGTGTCACACTCTCTGTCTCATTGAATTTTAGTCTTACACGTGTTCTTGTTATTTTACCCAGTCTTCTTTTTACAAGGACCCGTGTGGGGCTAAAATTTAATAAGACAGCGAGTGTGACACATGGTAGAATAGAAGATTAAAACATGTAGTTCGTAAAGATAATGAAGTTGAACATTTATTGAATTATTAAACCTTATCATTTGATATCATCAAGTAAAGTAATTAGTTCTTGGGGTTGTAATACGAAAAGACCCAATTTTTTTTTTTTGTTCTTCATGTTTATTAAATTTAGTTGTACATAATTTTGAGTTAGATATATCGAATTAGGGACATAGAAGGAGTATATGGGTTAATATGATCCAAAAAAAAAAAGATTTTCACTTTTGGTGCTTTTAATATTAGTATATATATATCAAAATAAAATTAGTTTAATTTCTACCATTTTTTATAAATGAAGAGAAACGTTACCATAGCTGGGGATATTAGTTCAATTTTTACCAATTACGTATTCTAATTTTGGTTCTACTATCTTTCTTTTTATCTCTCTCTTTCTTCTTTTATCTTAAAATATCAGTCTCATTTAACAAAATAAACTTTTTAATATTGTAATTCCTTCTCATATATTTCCTGTAATTTTCACTAACAAGGTAGTTTTTTTTATTTTTTATGTGATACTTATTTTTAAAAAGAAAGAGAATTACCTTAAGAATAATGTAAGTTTATAGGTTTAATTTGGAAATGTGACTTTCTTTGTAGTTAAACAAAGAAAGCGAGACCCTTTTTTTTTAAATTTTGTTTTTGACATAGTCAGTACTTTTTAATTCAACATTACAAATATTGAAAAAAAAAAATTATGAAAAAAAAAAAAAATCACATGTCCAAACACAACGGAAAATTGGTGTTTTTGGATGAATAATGAGTGCAACGATGACACCGCTGACGTTGTATTATCAACCAATTAAAATCTACCAAACTAACAACTTTACTAATACTACACCCATAACCCCAAGTATTCTAAAAATAGATCCAACTTTCAATCTAACCAATCAGGAATGTTCAAACTTATCTAATTAATACTCCCTCCGTCCCTTAAATTATTGTCTTGTTTGATCCGACACATGGATTAAGAAAAAATAATTGACTTGATTATTAATATTGATATAGTGTGTAATTTTCCTTAATACCCAAGTATATGTGTTCCCCTAATTAAAATAGGAAGAAAAAGTAAGAATAAAATGATAAAAGTGTTGTCCTAAAAAAAATTTTTCTTACAAAATAATTATTTTAGGACGGATAAAAAAAAAATAAAACAATAATTTAGGAAGGGAGAGAGTATTAGTATTGTTTTAGTATTGTTTAATGTGAATTGCACTTGGTATCACCATTACCCAATCGTGTTTAGGGCTTTAAGTCTGGTTTTTTAATGAGTTGATATTGATGCAACAAGTTGAGTAGGATATGATGGGTCATGTTTTTCCCAGTACGTTATAATTCGGTTTCAGTACATCCCTATCCACTACCTAGCATGAGTGATTGTGAGATCCACGAGACCCTACTTACAATACAATACAATGGAGAAAAATAATAAGTGTGATATGACATGCATGATATTCATTTCAATTTGTGTGATGATCCATAGTGTTGAATTTAATGGAGACATCATACACTTTATACATTTATGTTTAATGGTTGTTATCAAACCGGTCCCGGCTGCTTCACGTCGTATTGAAAGTTGTAACATAAAGTGACCGTATGGGATAGTTTGACCTAAACTCTACGCGATCTGATACCACCTTGAGCAAGCTGGCCACTACCGCCCAAGGTTGGAGACACTAAGTACCAATCGAACAGGATCCCTTGTGGTAGACCACCTTGAGGCCGAGCACCACCCAGGTCGACCTCGGTGGAGCCGAGCTCCCAGGACCGACCTAGGGAGGACAAAACAAGGTCAATGCCTACCACCCTAGCGAGATCCCGCTTGAAGACAAATTTGTCATTTACTTTATGAAAGTGCTTGTTGGGAACATGGAGCTCATGCATTTCTAGTTAAGATACCATACACAGTTCAAAGGGTGACTAGTCAACAGTTTCGGATGTCACGCCACCTGCTGAACTACAATGTTGTACGAGATGCCACGCCTACCTAACTTCATTTTTCGGTGGTCCGGGTGTACGAAGAACGCCCTGGTACAAGCACACAACCTAATCTCTACGTATGTTGGTCCCACCGCGACTATAAATACCCACCTTCGTATTTCTTTCATCTCACTCATCTTTTCGGTCTCTTCTTTGAAATTCTCCTATTATCTTTTCCCCAACACACGAGTTATTTTCTCTCCTAGATAATAAGGCTGCCAACAAGGCCCATAGGGTTAGGATTCTCCGGTCATTCCGAGGATCGCTTGGTGGTAGTCTCACTCTCACATCTAAGAGTTTGAGCCGGGACAACCTCTCAACCTTGGTTCCCTTGTTGTGTTATTTTTTTATATTTTATTTTCTTTATTTATCTTAGCCAGGTTTAATTTCCACCAAGTACCTCTATCAACCATTGTTCTTTCATGCAGATTCACTTTTTGCAAGGTCATTTACGTTGTACTGAAAATTGTAACATACGACTGAACAACCTCGATGATTTGAAAAGATTAAATAAATAAATAAAGGAAACAGAAAGTTGGATTGATTTGTTATGCACGATATGTTATGTTCTCACATCAAGGCATTTGGAACGCTTGACAACAAGAATTGTTGATACGCATATATACAATACATTATTGGCACAAAAAAAATTTGGGATGAGCATTGAGCACCGTCGAATTATGACAATTTTGCCACTACGCATCATACGTAAACATGAGATCATATTTGAGCAGCATTATGTATCAACTCAACAAAAACAAAAAAATAAAAAATAAGAACACAATGAAGCTAAGACTCTAATCTCATGAACTATGTTTAAGTATATCAACTCAACATCCACATTTTGACATGATCCAAGCTTCTTCGTGAAAGAAACGACGGTATTTGGCAAAATTTCAACTTGAATCGATCATTGCAAGGTTTCAAATGAGCTATTGTTTCAGCATGCAAACCGGAAACTACGAACATTGCCTTCATGCTGTCAACAATATAATTATCGTATACACATATATCCGCACTGTCGTTCCATCTATTGCCACCTTTCCAAGCCCGTCACTCAAACAAATTTTCACCAAATTTCTCAATCCATAAATTGAATCCCAAGCAATGGATGGTAGCATTCGATTATGCTGCTGCTGCTGCTAAACAATTACAAGGGCAATTTGCCAGTCATGTAACTTTCATTTGACTTATTTTTTTTCCTTAATACATGTACCAAATGATAGTATAACCAAACACAAATCAATAAACAACAAAAGAGATTACTATGTTTCCGAAAAGAAAAGAAAAAAAAAAGATATTTTTCTCTCCTTTGAAGAAATTAAATGAAAATAATGGATCATAGACAATTAATTTTCTTAGTACTGACAAATAAATAATATTTATTTTGAAAGATAATAAAAAATAAAATAAAAGATTAAGTTAAGGGAAATAAAAAAGAGGGTAAATTACACATAACCCCCCTCAACTATGGGTCAAGTTTGATTTTCCCCCGTCAACTACCAATTGAAGTAGTGTGCCCCCGTCAACTATAACATTTTCTTAAATTGCACCTTCTATTTAGATACCGGAGTTTGAATTCATGAAATTTGTCCACCAAAGACTCACGTCACCATCTGTACGTATGATACCATAATAATGACCATCTTTATGTACAAATTAGAGTCTTAGAACAACAAAGGTAATATAGTTAATTAAAATACCAAAAAGACACTATGGTTAAAAAGAATGCCTAAAGATGGTCACATGAGTCTTACATGGGCATTATACGTCAACTCAAATGGTAATGCCTAAACAGACGCTATGGTTAAAGAAAATGTTGTAGTTGAGGGGGGCATATTGTTTCAATTGGTAGTTGAGGAGGACAATTCAAACCCAACCCATAGTTGAGAGGAATTATTTGTAATTTTTCCTTAAAAATTAGTTGACTTTAGGCAATTGCATCGTGATCCGTCCGTTCCAGGTAAACAATCTACTATTCTATTTTAGAATCTTTCACCTAAAAAGTCTATTTAAAAAAAATATGTCTACAATCTCCATAAACCTTTCAACATTACCCTCCACAAATGCTATAAATATCTTGACTGCGCTAAAACATTTTTGTAATTATGACCAACTCCAATACTACTTATATATTCCTTAATTATTAGATTTTTCAAACGTAAACTCTTTAAGAGGAACGAATGAGTATTAAACAAGACAAGTATTTGAAGGACAATTGTGTCATGATAATAATTAGTTGTGAATCAATCTAATAGGCCTATAAGCTAAATTCGTAGTGAAAATAGACTCTCCTAAGTGACAATTATCTTTTCTTAATTTATCTGATAAATCAAACAAAACACTCTTTTAAGAACGAAAAGAGTATTTGTTATATATGAAAGAGTTTGTTACCCATTCTTTTGCAAGTAATGATGTCTAAATTACCTCATAACTATATTGATTGTTGTACCATTTAACACATTGTTCTGCTTCTTTATTTGCTACAAAATTCAAAAATATAACAATCTTCCATTTTCAAATATTGAGTTCACCAGTGTTATTGGTCACATGGTGCCACACTACAGGGGAGGCTTGCGGCTTTATAGTTTAGGCAATCGGGGCAATTGCCTTGGGCCCATCATAATTTTAGGCTTCAATATATAATTATATATAGAAAGAGATAATTAAGAGATCGTATATATAGTAACTATATATTTTTAGTTAATCATATATTCACTCCATTTTAATATTTTATTTGGCTATAAAAAAGAAAATCGTTCTCTTTTCTTTATTAAGTAATAAAAATAAAATGTTTCCATCATTTGGAAATTAGAAAAAAAAAAAACTTTCCATGATCAAAACTCATTAATTAATATTGATTTAATTTAGAGTTCCAAGAAAAGATAACCACCTCTCTACAATATAATTCGGCACACAAAAGAAAGAATCACACGTTTTCAATCTTGAACCGGAATCAAAACAACTTCAAACCAAAAAAAAATTAAAATATAAAAAAACGAATTAATAACTTTGCATCTCAAAAAGCTAAAGAAGTGCATTTTAATAAATAAAAAGTTGAATAGTTATAAAGTTAACTGAATTAGGCTTTAATTTTGTTTTCATGCACTCATGCTTTAGGCCCCAATTTAAGTAGAGCCGCCCATGCCACACTATTGAGTAACTGCACAACAAATAAATAACTTTGTAGATGGAGTAATATTATATTTACAACCCAAATGTCCGAAAAATAGATCTAATTTTCAAATTAAGGATGTTCAAACTTATCTAATTAGCATTTAACGACATTTAGATATTTCATACTACCCAATTAAGGATTTACATCGCAAGTTGAAATATTTTTCTAGAGTACAATGGTTGAAGCTTTAGTACTATTCTTATGCCCTATCAGTAACTTCGCTATCCACGTCAACAAATAAATGATTTGCATTGTTACTGTATGATAATACAGTATCAACAGTATCACCATTTTATTTACTCCCTTCGTTCCGGATAAATGTTCCTAGTAGATAAAATACAGGAATTAAGAAACATAATTAATGATGTGCTGTAAAATGTGTTTCGACCATAATACCATGAACATTAATTGAGTTCAACTACTTTAAATAATTGAGTTTGTTTGTGATGTGTTATATTAAATGAAGCTTTAAGGGTATATTAGGAAGAATGATAGAGAATAGGTAGATCAAAAGTCTTTAATAACATTTGTTGAGACATCCCAAAATAGAAAGTAGGAACATTTATCCGGAACAGAGAGAGTAATATTTTTTGAATTTCCACTCAAAGCCAGGTGTCATGTTGCAGTGAGACCAGCTAGCTAGAAATTGTAAGAGCATCCCTTATTTGGAAAATAAATCACCAACTATTGGAGGGAATTCTTAAATGGGCCAAAATAAGAATGAGAGAGAGAGAGAGAAAGAAAAGAGAAGGCGAGCAGAACGCCACCTTTTCCATTGCGCGTGCAATCCACGCGCTACAATAGGCGTGAATTTGCCCCCTCCACCCTCTTGCGCCCTTATCTGCCACTACACCTTTTTCTTTTTTTTTTTGTTTTTTTGATTCTCCTCATTTCCGTTTGCAATCAATCCTAATTTATCTTTTTTTTTTTTTAGTAACTGTTGTTGAATTTGTCAAAACTATCCATATGAAATATTTGTGTAATATACAAAAATTATAAATTAATTTCTTTGTTTAAAAAATATTTGTAATATGTAATATATTAATTAAAATTATAAACAAATGAATGGAAAATAAAAAATATTTGAATAAGCAACAATGTAATTAAACTTATAAACGTAATACTAATTTATTTATAAAAAAATTTAATATGAAACATATTAATTAAAATTATAAATGAATTAATTTATTTATACAAAACATTTTTAGAGAGATATTTGTAATATGTAATATAAAAAGAAGTATAAATAAAGTAAATGATTTGGTAGTAAGATCCATGTAAGAATGGAGAATAATGAAATCATTGGGAAGAAATTGTAAAACAGATAGGATCTTCTATTCCAAAAAGGTGTTTCATTTCCTATTCCAACCGTTGGATCTTTGCCACGTGTGCATGTGAATAAATAACATTAATTACTCCGTGATTTTTGATGGACATGTGGTAAAAATTCGATGATTGAAATAAGAGATGGAATACCTTTTTGAAATAGAGGATACTGTTTGATTGTAAAACGCCATATATTTTAAGCTTCGAGTAGGAAAGGATTCCTCCAAGTAGAGCTGTCAAAATGGTTTTAGTAGTTAGAACCCGACCGCCACACAAAATAGGCGGGTTGGGTTGGCAAAATATGAGACCATTTATAAACGGGTTAAACGGCCGAGCCGCGGGTTGCGCCAAGGCGGTCCGGTGCAGGTTGGGCGGGTTGGCCCAAACTAAGGAGCAAGGGTAAAAATGGAAATTTCAAAATAAAAAAAAACTAGCGAACTCACATCCCGTGAGCATAAGAAGCCAATTTCTTTTTTTCTTAATACTAATCCCTTGCAAATTTAACAGCAGCTCACATTTTTTTTTGGAAAGATTTTCATTAATTTAATGTTCTCCTCTGTGTATTGTATTAATTTAAAATTTTATTTGGGAAGACTTTCATTAATTTAAAGACTTTCATTAATTTAATGTTTTCCTCGTGTATTGATTAATTTAAAGTTTTACTTGGGAAGACTTTCATTAATTTTTGGGCTTTATATATAATATTTATATCAAAATGTCAAATTTTTAGCTTAATAATAATTATATTAAATTTTAAATTAATGTATTATTTTTGATGGGCTGTTTAACCGACAACCGATAATTTGGGTTGGGTTGATACATTTGGCGTCATTAACGAGCTACGACCGCCGTCAATAAGCGAATTTATAAAGCGTGGTGCGGACCCAGCCCGCTTTGACAGCTCTACCTCCAAGTCGTTGGCGAGACAACGCAGCAATATTCCCGTTTCAGAATTTTGTCTTATCTTCACCAACTAAACAAACATATACTTACAAAACACTTCAAATTTAAAACCAAAAATAGGAACAAATTAACATACACGTACAGTCTACCTAACATCAATTATTAACAAATTGTTCTTTTTCATTTTCAATCTTAACAATTAAAGCACGAAACATTACATAATTATCATCTAGTCCCCAACCCCAAGTATGTTAAATAAAATTAAAGCACAAAAGTCAGCCATGAATTTTAGGCTCCGTTTGTTTTACGGAAAATGATTTCCGGAAAACATTTTCTTTATTTTCCGGTGTTTGGTAACATTTGGAAAATGTAGTCAATGTAAGATGTTTTCCAAGTCAACGGAAAATGAAGCTTTCTTTTCCGGAAAATGACTTACGGATTCATTTTCCGTAAGTCATTTTCCAAAACTTGTTCATTCTAATTTTCTCCTAATATCACCTTTGCACATATGTTTTCCGTAAAAATTTCATGAGTTTGCCAAACACCGGAAAATGTTTTCCGACATATTTTCAAAAGATTTACCAAACGCCTGAAAATAGAACATTTTCATTTTCCGGAAACCATTTTCCAGAAATCATTTTCCGAAAGTTATTTTCCTTAAAACAAACGGAGCCTTAAAAGAAATACTCCCCTGTTCTTAATTCATTGTCTTGTTTGACTTTTTTTTTAGTAGAACTGCTTTTTAAACGAAAATTTGACTTATATATATTTTTTCAAAATTATAAAACACGTGATTCGTAATTTTTTTTTGTTACTAAAAATTACGTATTTTATAATTTTGAAAAAAATATATATATACGTTAAATTTTTATTTAAAAAATAGACTCAAAAAAAGTCAAACATGACAATATTAAAGGATTTAATTGCGCAGATAATGTTGTGTGGTGTAAACGTGACTTGTTATTTGAACAAAGTGAGACGATTTTTTATGCCTAACACATAACAAACTTAGATTCAATTCAATGTATGTGTACATGTATGTATGTATGTATGTATGAAAGAAAATTATATATACAAAAATAAATAAATAATGTTGACTGACTTACGGAAGGACATATCTTGTTGGACGGTCCCAGAAAGATTTTGCACACATGGGACAGATGTTGTATAGATCCTAATAAATCCCAGTTATGGGGGCATGTTGTGTTGGGAGTTCCTCTTGACATGATCATTTCAAACTTGCTACAAAAGGCTAGCTTATATATAGATCTTAATTTCCCAAAACAAATAATGCAGAGTACTGGTTGGTTGTACTTGTTCTTTTAATAGTATGTGTTTTTAATGTAATTTTGAAAATTGAAATGTTTTTTGGGTTTATGTTTAGAAAGAATTCAAGATGAAGATGATAATTCTGAAATTAGTACCTGTGGTTTCGTACGTACGGGCGGTTCTGGTAATTCTTGTTTTGATCAAAGTCCATCGAAACTGCTAGACATCTTCGTCGTACCAATTAATAGGTTGTGCATTCGATCCTTCGTAAACAATTAATTAAGCAGATTCTCTAGCAGAATACAAGAAATTAATGTAATTAAGCAAACCCTTCATAATAGGCTGAAAGATGTTTAATGTTCACAAGGAAAGGGATTATTGGCAAAACAAATAATGTCGGGATTATTTTAGCAGCAGTAGTACAGATGCTTTAATAATAATCACCGTATTTGTTTAGAACAATTGAAACTTGCAGATTATTACTACTTAAAAGACAGAGTTGACGATTTAATTAGTTTACAAATAATTTACTATAAACAATATTTGATCAAGTCTCTAACACCATACCAAGAACAAGAGATCCCACCAGCATCATAACTCAGGCCGGGTAATCAAATTTGTAAGCAAAGATTTCTGCAGATGGGAGGGAGGACTGAACTTTGTTTAACATTATTGCCCGAATATTCGACGTTATTATTTTGATATTTTTCTTCTAAGATCTAGAAAAGTTGAATCCTAATTGCCTCAGCCTATCAGGCTTGAAAGCATATTGAATAGCTCCAACTATGAGGTAAGTGATGTCCTCAGCTCGCAAGGATTCTGGGGTTTCCCGTAAGCGTTATCTATGATAATAATTCTAATCATTCATAAGTAGTGCCATTGTTGCTGACCTCGCATAAGATTTCTATGCATATATATATATATATAGCTTTCATAAACAACATTCACTGAAATCAATATCTTATACTATCTCTAAATATGAATGGGCGTCACTGCTGAGGCCTTATTTATTTATGTGTGTGTGTGTGTGTGTTTTTTTTTGGGTAAATAACGAGTGGGACTTCTACACTATATTGATTCTACCTCTTGATTAAGTATGTTAAACAAAAAAGTTTCCATACGTGCGCATATTAAAGTGATACTCCTTTGAGAACATATGTAACATCAAGAAAGTATACACGCAGAGAGAGAGAGAGAGAGAGAGAGTTTTGGGGGAGGGGGTGGGTTGTCGAAGTCCAATACTTTCCCAAGGTTATTGAGAAAGATGGAGAAAGGAATAGGCAGTCTATTTTGAAGATATTATATGTTTCTTTGGCATCAAGTTCAACAGGTTACTTGTCCAACAAACAAAATTACCAGTCAGCTCAGAGAGCATTGAAAATCAAAAATGGGTTTAAGTAAAAAATGAACTATGATTTATTCGATTAGAGCCGTTTGGTAACGTCAAAACGCAACGTTTTTAAAACGTAGATTTTTCATAACGTAGTTTTTTTTTCTTATAAATGCGTTTGTAATATCACTTCAAACCGCAGTTTTTTTTTCCTAGCAGCGTTTTAAAGCTACCTTTTTGGGAATAAGATAAGAATTTTAGCGTTTTAAAAGGCAACTGTATTTTAAAAGCACAATTTTTTCTACAGCAGCATTGAAACACAATATTTGCAAATAACCTCCATTTTATTTTTACATTTTGGCCAAAACGCAACACCAAACAGACTCTTTGAATATCTAACTTACTTCCCAAGGAAAAATAGATGGATAAGATTTAAGAGCAGGGAACTGAGGCTAACCACATATGTTGAGTTTCTTTGGCATCATCATCTTCTTTCTAGAAGCCTAACACCTTTGCAAGTTGTAACCGACCATCACAATTCTTAAATGCTAAAAGAAGTTATAAGTAGTTACATACCTCCAGTTGGTGTTGGAGGGGCGTAACGTCTTAAATACTTTTGATGTTCGGTACTCCCTTTGTCTTTAAATTATTGTCTTATTTGACCAGCACACAGATTAAGAAAAATTAATTGACTTGATTATTAATATTGGTATAGTGTGTTGTTTGCCCATTGACTTGATTATTAATATTAGTATAGTGTGTTGTTTCCTTTAATGCCCATATGCACGTGGTACATAATTAAAGTAGCAAGAAAAAGTAAGGGTAAAATGATAAAAGTGATGTCTTAAAAAGAAAGTTTCTAACCAAACAATTATTTAGTGACAGAAAAAAAAAAAAAAAGATAATAATTTAGGGATCGAGGGAGTATTACCTTTTATATATGGACAAATTTTATTGACTTCTAGTTAATTAAGCTTCTTTTTCATTCCTAAACAATAACGTAAGGTTTCCAAATTCTCTGCTGATGATGACTAGGATTCTCCCATCACTAACAGACAAAACACATAATCAAAATTCTCTAATTCTTTTTTCTTCACTAAGTTGATTCAAGAGTGACAAACTTTTGGCACTTTCTAAAATTCAAGCTATTTGTAAAAATAGGATCGATGATGAACATAAAAAAACACAAACGAAGCCTATGTTACCGGCGTGCCCAGTTACGAAAAGGGGGTAGAGTACTCCTTTTCGTCGCTGGGCAGGGCAACCTGTATAACTTACCTTAACCAATATTTACGGAAAACAAATCTGATCAATTCTAACGCATCAAAAAAGAGAAGTTTCGATGAACAACCAAGGAAAAAGAAAGGACAGCTTGATTTTCTTCTGATACAAAGGAAAAAGTATTCAAATCTGATTCTTGATCAGCTAAATATATTATCCCAGACAGTGCATATGATCTGAGACAACGATCAGCCTTGAATGATAATCGCCTAGGGAAACATTAATTTTCTTACAACATTAGCTAATGTATGTCCATTATAACACTTATTTAATTAACAGCTTACAACGTTACTCTTCTTGAATCAAGAGCTTTGAGTATTTTTAACAAATTAATAAAGAGACAAAAATAAAATAATACTAAGATTCATGTGTTGTAAGCGCGTCACAGCTACTAATAATCCTTAAATTAGAAATAAATCTGATTTTAAAGTACAGAGCATATCCCAAGTAATCAATCAGCAACTTGAATAAAACTTACATGGATCTGATGCTTAAATCAAATTATAGGATCTTGGACAGAGCATATCCCTAGTAATGAGAGGTAATCCAGTCGTTAATAGAATACACAAACATTATTTATATAATCGGCATACTGAAAGTTTCTTGTGATGAAGATGAAAGAACCATCATGCTTCTCTTCACCCTTTTATTTCGGGTGGAATCTTTCGTTTTAATTTCTCCTACATAAGAAATGTTTTATTGGGTCGGCATTGACCACCCAGCAGATCAGTTTAGCTCTGGTTTCTCCAAGGTTTATTTATTATGGAGTAATAAAGAAACTCGTTTCAAAAATTCTAAAATAGCTCTTTGCCCAACTATATGTAATGAGGGTAATTTTTATTTTTACTTTTTTCAAAATAAGAGAAGAACAACTACTATTTAACTTTGTGAGATCTTGTTGGATTCAGCAACGTACCTTTGTGACGGTCCTTCAATCCAATATCCAAGATAGCAGTAGCCTTAAATAAGAGATGGACATAAGCTGGCAAAAAAAAAACAAAACAAAGAAAAAGAAGAATTAATAAAAAATATATTGTACTGAGAACAGTCATAAAAGAAGAAACTAAAACTTTAAAGTGCAGTTGTGATGATTGATCATGGCATCCTAACAACTCATTTAATTCCCTAAACATAGGCGCTAAATGCAGCCCTAAATTAGTACAATTTTTTGCTGTTCATTATGTTAATACAATATGAATTGGGATGACATCAACCCTTACATCACTAACATAACAGTATTATAAATTATTGACCCTTTGAATTTGAGATGCTCTATATAGTCAATTCTCAAATACCAAATTTCACAGGACTTGTTAAAGTCCCTCCAAAAACCAACTATTGAGAAAACAGAGAAAGAAACAATCTTGGATTTCTCTGTCCATCACATAGAGAGTGCAGCAGCAGCAGCAGCAGCAGCAGCATATATAGATTGCACTTCACTAATTCACCAAGCTTCTCACTTCATTGTTTCAGCAAACTATATGTGGTTATAATGGAGAGTGGAGATGTATATAGAGTTAGTAGTGCACGTATCAGTAGTTCTAATATATGGAGAAACAGCGGCAGAGATATTTTTTCGAGGTCTTCTCATGAAGAAGACGATGAAGAAGCATTGAAATGGGCTGCTCTTGAGAAATTGCCGACAAAACTTCGAATAGAGAGAGGCATACTAACTGAAGAAAATGGGCCTCCAAGAGAAATCGATATAAAGAATCTTGGACTAGTCGAGAAAAAGAATCTGTTGGAGAGACTTGTGAGAATTGCTGAAGAAGATAATGAGAAGTTCTTGTTGAAGCTCAAGGACAGAATTAATCGGTAATCAAAGTTTAGCTAGCTAGTTTCTCTTTTTTTTTTTAAAAGCATGAAATGGGTGTCAATTATTTATTTTCGCTAGCTGTATTTCAAATTGATGCAGAGTTGGACTTCAGCTTCCGACTATTGAGGTCCGATTCGAGCATTTGAATGTTGATGCAGAAGCCTATGCTGGTGGCAGAGCGCTTCCTACCATTTTCAACTTCAGTGTTAATATGTTAGAGGTAATTAATTCTCATGTAGCTCTTATAGCCAAACTTCAGAATATGTAATTAGTTTTTCCTTGCAACTCGCCAGTAATCTCTCACTCTCACTCTCACTCTCTCCCCAGGGATTCTTAAACTATCTGCATATTTTTCCTAGTCGAAAGAAACCATTGCCAATTCTTCATGATGTCAGTGGTATTATCAAGCCTGGCAGGTGAGCAAGGATGCTGCCTGCTATCAGAATTTCTATCATAAGCAATACAAATATCATATTTCTCAAATACTTATATGATATGGTTGTTGCAGATTAGCGTTGCTTTTAGGCCCGCCAAGCTCCGGAAAAACGACACTGCTTTTGGCTTTGGCCGGAAAACTGGGGACAGATCTAAAAGTAAGGGGACAAAGTCAATAATTTACCTTATTTATTTCACATCATGATAGCAGCTGGTGGTGCACTAACATAATCATATAGATGGATTATGTACTCATGTCAATCACTCAACATTTACCAAGGACTTTCACTCTCCAATATTAGTTACCGACACTATGGGACACTAGTCAAACATGCTAAAAAATGTCTAATTATTTATTTCTTTCAAAATCTGTTATATTGGAACTCATCTGTAAATACGAGTCCGCAATTCTATTCTACTTGGAAGTCTCAACACCCTATAACCTTAGGAAAATTTCTCATCATTCCAACCTCAATGAATGAAGCCTTGATGATTATTGGACATGATGAAAATCATTATTGTTTTCTTCTTGATGTTAATTTGGTGTCATACAGACAGACGTATACACGTAATCCTGCATATAACATGTATTATGTTGGATTATCTATTCACACGTCTCCTGAAGTATCGTGTCGTGTCGTGTCATGGCATTGTGTTTCAATGTCAGTGTTGGCATGTCAGTATTGGTGCTTCTTAGCTCACCACTTAGACAAGGGCATCCATCCGTTGTATATTCCCATTGGAAATTCTTATAGGAACAATATCTATATGCTCAATTTTGTTGCAAAATTGTGGTGAAGCTAGACATGCCCAAACGGTTCGAACCGCCGGTTCCAAAAATTGCCAGACAACAAACCGTAACCGAACCGACAAATCACGGTTATGGTTCCGGTTTTGAACCGGCTAAAGCCGGTTCCAGTTCCGGTTCCAAACCGTAATTTTTAATTATTTTTTTAATATTTTCTTATAATTTTTTTTAAAAAAGATTTCATCTTAAAACTTTGTACAAAGCATTTTTTGAATTTTTGAAGCTTTGTAAACTTTTTATTTTTGAAATTATAGAGTAAACAAGGCAATTTCAAAATTAAAAATTTAAATTTTGGCGATTTTTCACGGTTTGGAACCGGCGGTTCCGGTTCCCGGTTCCAAACCGGCGGTTCACGGTTTTGAAAAATTGGAAACCGAAACCGAACCGTGTAACCGGCGGTTCCGGTTCAGGGACGGTTCCGGTTCCTCACGGTTCCGGTTTATGCGGTTTTTTGGGCGGTTCGGTTCCGGTTCGAACCGCCGGTTCCGAACCATTTGCGCATGTCTAGGTGAAGCTCTCCATAGATGTTCTGATGCTACAAGTTTCTTTGGATGAATAAAGGTTCTTTTTGAACACAGGAAATAAAATAAATGTAATTAAATGAATATATATTTTTTGATGACCCTGACCCCTTGACATATACGAGCACCAACACACTCGTACTGGAGTTCATATAACATATGGTGTGTGTGTGTGTGTTACTGGATTACAGGTCTCAGGGAGAGTAACATACAACGGGCATGGACTGGAAGAGTTTGTACCACAAAGGACATCTGCTTATATAAGTCAACATGATCTTCATATTGGAGAATTGACAGTCAGGGAAACATTAGCATTTTCTGCAAGATGCCAAGGAGTTGGGGCAAGTTATGGTCAGTAAGCCAGTTAATGCACTTCAACGTACTTAACCTTAATTCCGGGAGTTCAAGTGCATATTAATCATTTGGTTTGATTATGGAATTCTGCAGAAATGTTGGCAGAATTGTCAAGGAGAGAGAAACAAGCAAACATAAAACCGGATCCTGATCTTGACATCTACATGAAGGTGAAAAATTATTAGCAATATAATCATCTACTAATCATTTTCTTTCCCGGAGTGCTTTCTAACTTCTTGTCTCGCTCAACCCAACAGGCAGCATCTCTAGAAGGACAAGAGGCTAGTGTCGTCACGGATTATATTCTCAAGGTACTAACTTAATCAATCGAATATATGAAAACAGTTGGCAAAAGAAGCAAAACTGAGCTTCAAGGTTCTATATCTAATTTTGCAGATTTTGGGGCTTGAAGTATGTGCTGATATTTTAGTAGGGGATGAAATGTTCAGAGGCATTTCTGGAGGACAAAAAAAGCGAGTTACAACAGGTAAAAGAGTACTACAAACCTAATCTAAATGCAAACTCACTTTTTAATCAGTGAAAACTACAGAAGATCCTGATATTCTTTCGTAATTAGGGTTTCCTATCATTCAAGGTTTTGCTTTAAGAGCAACTCTCCCTGAGTACAGAAATAATTCTATCAATAATTTGTTCAAATTATTATGCAGGGGAAATGATGGTTGGACCAGCAAGAGCACTATTCATGGATGAGATATCAACTGGTTTGGACAGTTCAACAACTTTCCAAATTGTGAATTCAATTAGGCAGTCCATCCACATTCTTCAAGGGACTTCGATAATCTCACTCCTCCAGCCTGCACCAGAGACTTATGACCTTTTCGACGACATAATCCTTCTTTCAGATGGGCAAATCGTGTACCAAGGTCCTCGTGAAAACGTGCTAGAGTTCTTCAATTACATGGGCTTCAAATGTCCCGAGAGGAAAGGAGTTGCTGACTTCTTACAAGAAGTAATTCTAGCTTTCTGATTCAGTCTGTTTTTCATTTTCTTTTTTGCTAGTCATTGGACATTCAATCATATTTTCTTTATGTGGGAAACTTAGGTGACATCAAAGAAAGATCAAGAACAGTATTGGGCACGAAGAGACGAACCTTACAGTTTTGTTAGTGTCCGGGAATTTGCAGAAGCATTTCAATCATTTCACGTGGGGCGACAATTAGGCGACGAACTTGCTATTCCATTTGACAAATCCAAGAGCCATCCTGCTGCTTTAACCAAAAAGATATACGGTGTTAGCAAAAAGGAATTGTTGAAAGCTTGCATAGCCAGAGAATACTTGCTTATGAAAAGAAATTCATTTGTCTATATATTCAAGATGACACAAGTGAGTAGAATAAATGCACTAGATTTTGATAGTTCAAATTACAACGAGAAGAAACAATGAATTATTTTAACTCACAAGCATATTCAGAGTTTCAAATTAATTGTTTTCTTTCATTTTTTTTTCAGCTTATTCTTATGGCTTCGATAACAATGACACTATTCTTAAGGACGGAGATGCCTAAGAAAACGATAACAGATGGTGGCATTTACATGGGAGCTCTGTTTTTCGCAGTGGTTATGATTATGTTTAATGGATTCTCAGAGCTTGCTCTGAGTATTATCAAACTTCCGGTGTTTTACAAGCAGAGGGACCTTCTCTTCTTTCCTCCTTGGGCATACTCTCTACCCACGTGGATCCTCAAGATCCCAGTCACACTTGTCGAAGTGGCTACTTGGGTGATTATGACTTACTATGTCATAGGATTTGACCCAGATGTAGGAAGGTAACAAATCACTACTCCATTTCTAGATCTTAAGCTTTAGGTTTCCTTCGTCTAACGAATTTCAACCTTGACAGGTTTTTCAAACATTTCTTTCTGCTGATATGCATTCACCAGATGTCTTCTGCACTATTCCGTTTCTTGGGGGCGTTAGGAAGGAATATCATTGTCGCAAACACATTTGGATCATTTGCTTTACTAACAGTTCTTGTGCTAGGCGGATTCATCTTGTCGCGAGGTAAGACATATAGACGTCACAGACCAAACTATAAATCAGACCAATTCCACAAGGTCTTGGCCCAACTATATGTCTCGTTACATGTATCCAATTTCGTCACTATGCTCAATTCGTGTTCTTTCAAACTATACTTAATGGTATGAACTGCTTTCTTCCCCTCAGATAATATAAAGAAATGGTGGGTATGGGGTTACTGGATTTCACCTATGATGTATGGCCAGAATGCCATAGCTGTCAATGAATTCCTCGGAAAAAGTTGGAGACACGTAAGCATTACTTCCAGAATTTTTAATGGAACGAGATGAAAAAGTGCAAAAAGTTAATAATAACATTTGTGAACTATCATCTTAGCTTATTGGAACTATTGGTCTCACAGGTTCCACCTAACTCCATGGAGCCATTAGGAGTATCTGTCCTCAAGTCTCGTGGGGTTTTCCCTGAAGCGCACTGGTATTGGCTCGGAGTAGGAGCTTTAATCGGATATATGTTTCTCTTCAACTTTTTCTTTACCCTGGCTCTAGCATACCTTAACCGTAAGCATGCAACCGATACAATATGTTTCTACAATTACAATGTTACGCTTAGAAAAGTTTATACGCTTAGAAAAGTTTAACTCAAAACAAACCTATAGGGTCAACTTGTCGTGATAAAAGGTGTTTGTTATCTGATGCAGCATTCGGAAAGCCTCAGGCAGTTTTAACTGAAGAAACCTTAGCCGAAAGAAATGCTATAAAAACAGGAGAGCTTATTGAATTATCATCAACAGGGAAGATCTCATCTGGTAGATCTCATAAGCAGAGAATGTGCCGTAATCATTAATTTATCGACTTTCTCACAATAACATATTTTAATATAAGAATATGCAGGAAGTGGAAATGAAGTTCGGAGAAGCATATCGTCCAGGTCAGTGTCATCAAGAGTGGGCAGCACTCGGGTGGCTGATCAGAGCAGGAAACGTGGAATGGTTCTACCTTTTGAGCCTCTTTCCATTACATTTGATGATATTAGATATGCAGTCGATATGCCACAGGTATCTTTGGTCAAAATAACCTTATGATTGCGATCAACACCTCTTTGCTACTACAATACTTCGTCCATGATCCTTTAGTTAAGACATTAAGGACCTAAAACCTTGCACATTCAAAACGTGATATTGTGATTGCAGGAAATGAAAGCTCAAGGCATCTCTGAAGATCGTCTAGTACTATTAAAAGGCGTAAGCGGTGCTTTTAGGCCAGGAGTTCTGACAGCTTTAATGGGTATAAGTGGGGCTGGTAAGACCACTTTGATGGATGTCTTGGCCGGAAGAAAAACAGGTGGGTACATCGAGGGAAGGATCACTATATCTGGTTACCCAAAGAAGCAAGAAACGTTTGCTCGCATTGCAGGATATTGTGAGCAAACTGACATTCACTCTCCTCATGTCACCGTATATGAGTCTTTGCAATATTCTGCATGGCTTCGGTTGCCTCCTGAAGTTGATACCTCAACCAGAAAGGTGAACACTGATCACAGAGATTGATGCCCTTTTTCAATATGATTTTCATGCCTGCTTTTCAAAAATATTTTCATGTTCTGATCTCAAAAATTTTGCATCCCAAGCGTCTTGAGAAACAGAGATGTTTCATTCAAGTTTCTTTGCCTTCGGGTTTAGCATTATCCAAACAAGTCCTGACATATATTTGCTGAGTCTCTTAGTGTGAGTTGTATGATTGCAGATGTTTATTGAGGAGGTCATGGAGCTAGTAGAGCTGACTCCACTGAGGGAGGCCCTTGTAGGATTGCCTGGCGTGAACGGTCTTTCAACTGAACAGAGGAAAAGGTTGACAATTGCGGTTGAGCTTGTGGCCAACCCATCAATAATTTTCATGGATGAGCCAACCTCAGGACTTGATGCCAGGGCAGCAGCAATAGTAATGAGAACAGTGAGAAACACGGTTGACACAGGAAGAACAGTGGTCTGCACCATCCATCAGCCAAGCATTGACATCTTTGATTCTTTTGATGAGGTAAGAGATCTTTTCTAGTAATCAAATAGATTGATTTGGTTTATAATATGTACAAAGAAAACTAAATACTACATTTGACACTGCAGCTCTTCCTCTTAAAACGAGGAGGTGAAGAAATATATTTTGGTCCATTAGGCCGTCATTCTTCTCATTTGATCAAGTACTTCGAGGTGAGGACGATAAATAAGTGAGCAATTTAAAATTTCCTGTATGTTCCGCTCAATTACTGATGAAACAAGCAATATTTAATCAAGGAAATTGATGGAGTAAGTAAAATTAAAGATGGTTGCAATCCAGCAACTTGGATGTTGGAGGTAACTTCGGCAGGACAAGAAACAACTTTAGGAATTGACTTTTCTGAAGTGTATAGAAACTCAGAACTATATAGGTAAGCTCATGTCAAATTTTCAGAAAACCTGAATGTACTCTAACTTGATTTCTGCTATAGAGAATCATACATTTGATGAATGCTTCAGGAGAAATAAACAACTGATAGCGGAATTCAGCATGCCTGCACCTGGTTCCAAAGATTTACACTTCGTTAGTCAGTATTCACAGTCGTTTTGGACCCAGTGTATGGCTTGTCTATGGAAACAGCACTGGTCATATTGGCGAAACCCGCCATACACTGCAGTGAGATTCTTGTTCACAACTTTTATAGCGCTGATGTTTGGGACAATATTCTGGGATATGGGCTCTCAAAGGTAAGCAGATAGGAGTAGCCAAGAAAGTAAAAGGAACAACCTCCTATAAGGATACTTTCTTGTTTTTTTCTAATTGCTTAGTTAATAGTTACTCATTTCTATTACTGAAATTCCAGGCAAAGGCGGCAAGATCTGTTCAACGCTATGGGATCTATGTATGCCGCTATATTATTTATTGGAGTACAGAATGCTCAATCAGTGCAGCCAGTTGTTTCTGTTGAGAGAACAGTCTTTTATAGGGAAAGAGCCGCAGGGATGTATTCAGCTTTGCCATATGCTTTTGGTCAGGTATTTACTTGTAGTTAAACATGATCTATGAGATTTCAGTTGCAAACTTAATAATTCTGGAAGGTATTAGAGATTCGTCCTCTTTTCTCTTTCATTCACATATATTTTTCCCTTACACTGGAGGTGTGGGGGGCAAATGCACATGTCCTGTTTAAGGATTATATCAGGTGATATAAGGGGGGTAACTTAAAAACACATTATGCAAGTTAACTTGGTTAATAAGATATTACACTAAAGAATTTTATACATCTTTTTCTTTTACTTTTTCCTTTTATTTACTCTATGGAATGTCATTAAACGTATCCAAATCTGTTACACAGGTTATGATTGAGATTCCATATATTTGTATTCAAACAATCGTCTATGGAGTCATAGTGTATGCAATGATTGGATTTGAGTGGACAGCTACCAAGTTCTTTTGGTATATCTTCTTCATGTACTTCACCTTCCTATACTTCACATTCTACGGGATGATGACAGTGGCAGTCACCCCTAACCACAATTTCGCTGCAATAATCGCATCTGCGTTTTATGCATTGTGGAACCTCTTTTCAGGATTCATTGTTCCAAAAACTGTAAGTTTTCTTGCAGTCTCTCCCGTATTTTTTTCTCTAAGATACCAGATTATCATTCATTATACATCAATCTTTCCTTTTCGCTTCATGACAGAGAATACCCGTGTGGTGGAGATGGTACTACTACATTAGCCCAGTCTCTTGGACATTATACGGTTTGGTTGCTTCACAATGGGGTGACGTACAGGACAAGCTTGAGTCAGACATTACAGTCGAAGAGTTTATCAGGGACTATTTCGATTTTCGACACGACTTCTTAAAATACGTTGCGATCATTATCGTTGGTTTTACTGTGGTCTTTGGATACATCTTTGCCTACTCAGTCAAGACATTTAACTTCCAGAAAAGATAATGATACCACACACAGAGTTCCAGCAAAGATCTGCTCACGCTTTTGCAGATTTTCAAAGATAAAAGATCAGGGCAATGGCTTTATCTATCTACTATGCATAGTATATATTTTTGTAGCTTTTGGGTTTTGTATTGTATCTCTTAGTTTATCGTTGTAGGAAATAGAGTTCTGTATAAGAGCCATGTTTTTAAGCTAAAAAAACTGAGTAGCTAGTATATATAATGCATAATGCCTAGTCAACCGAAAAAAGTTTCGGGCCATCGCTGTTAACACTCAGCATTTCAACATAGACACTATACTATACAGTGCAGGAATCATCGCATGAAGCTGAATAATAGCAGCATCATATCCAGGACCAAAGTAGACAAGTAAAGTGCTAACAGCATTGTGCAAGGATCCATCCCATCAAGTTCATTACATAATGGGTTAGTTTAAAACCACTAATATTGGTTAAAGAGAAGGAATTAACAGACCCAAAGCAAAGGCAAACAGAAAAGCAAATCTAAGGGACAATATGGCAAACACTTGATGGGCATAAAGAAGCAAAACTGTTACAAGAAACCCTCAATATTAAAGGGAGAAAAGAAACATAAGGTGTGTGGTTCAGCATTTGTTGGTTTTTCACAATTGAAATTTTTTTGATTCTTAGTATTGTTTTTGTTCAAGTCTTTGATGTATAAATAATAAGGATAAAGGGGTACCTATTGGTGATTTCCATTTTTGCTGGAAGACGATTCTGTCAAAATATTTAGACTACTTCAGAGAGATGAATGTAAGTTGAGTTGGCTTTATCCAACTAATTTATAGACCAAACTAAAGGAAATAAAATAGGAAATAACACAAAGATTCCGTTCCTAAATTTGATGTATATATATATATATATATATATATATATATATATATATATATATATATATATATATAATATTCAATAGTTCTTGAAAATATAACCATCAATGGTTACTATCACATCAACCATTGAATTGAAAATCAATGGCTAAGATGACTCACCTACTTGCATTAATTGCATTTTTTAAATTAAGGTTAACCTTTAAATTTTTTAGTTAAGTCTGTCATGTGCCCAACACGTGAAATTGGTTAAGGGCATTTATGAAATTTTATGTACCCTGTATAACTTATAGTGTCATTAATGCTAAATTATTTTTTAAATTAAGGTTAACCTTTAAATTATTTTTATTAATTTAATAACTAACTGTTTGCAAAATTTTTTAAAAAAAAAGGAAAAAAACAAGCCCTAAATTAGTTTCTCTTTCAAGGCAGCAGCAGCAAAGAGCAGAGCCCCCATCATCTCCGGCAATCCCCCTCCCTCTGTCAAGGCTCTAACTGCAGCAACAGTAGGTCCCTCACCGCCGTCTTCCATCTCCGGCATCCCTAAACTGACAGCTCCGGCATCCCCAAATTCTGTGGTGTCATCTCTGGCTTAACGCTGCCTTAGGTGTCATCTTCGACTCAACGAAGACGACGTTTTCTGGACTGGTGATACCAAGGCACAATGTCAGACATGGGGAGATGAGAGAGAGCTGGAGTCGCCGAAGGAAAACATTTGGCCACACTGGAAGCCGGACTGGAGGAAGGGGTGGCAGTGGCGAGAGGTTGGTTGCGGCGAAGGAGAAGGGCGGAAGCGGGACAACAAATCAGAGATGGATGAGTGCTGGTGCTGTTGCTGCTGAGGATGACGGTGTGTGAGAGGTTGGCGACGGACGTCTCAAGGATAGAGGTCGCCGACGTTAAGAGAGAGAGAGGGGCAGCGAGTGACTGCTGCGCTGGAATAGAGGAGGTCGAGCTGAAAAAGGATACATCGACGCTAAAGATGCGAGAGATTTTGAGCCTACATAGGAGAGAGAGATGACCGGATTTAATGGAGATCGCTGGTGTAGGTTGTCATGAGAGCGGGAGATAGAGTGCGTGGAGAAGAGAAAGGGGTGGGTTGACTCTAAGGGTTTTTTTTTTTAATAATTAATAAGACCCGGCGCTAAAGACTGTAGGGGTACATGAAATTCCATAAATGTCCTTAACCAAAGTCACATGTTGGGCACATGACAGACTTAACGAAAAAATCCTAACGACATCCAACAAAAGGACTAAGCGTGTCTAATTTTGATACTTAAGGGACTAAAATTTGAAAAAAAAATTGTTAAGGGACTAATGGTGTAATTAACCCTATATATATATACATATATATATATATATATATATTTCTTTTCTATAATCATAAAACACCTAATTCTTAGTTTTATTTAGAAACGGATGGATTATATTTTATGTATACAAAACTACAACTAATGAATTGGGTTATCATTTGTTACTATAATATCTTCTTGATTTATTTTCTTACAAGAACCAAATATGATTTAAAAATAAGAATACCTATTTACAACCCCCTCAATCTACTAAGTACACCCCCTCCCTAAATGGTAAATTCGTCTAAATACTAAGTACACCACCTCAATTTTTCATTTTACCCCTCCCTTCCTTCTCCTTCCCAGCAGCCTCCTTCCCATCAGCCCCCTTCCCCCCTTCCTTCTTCTAGCAACCCCCTTCCACCCTTCCTCCTCCCCAGCAACCTCCTGCAACACACACACACACACACACACCCTAAACCCTTTCTCATGTCAAATTTCAATCCCGAATCTTCCAAAACAAAAATTAAAAGACAAACATAGACCCTAAATTGATATGCCTAGTAATAATGTCAATTTCTCTCCCCTCCTAACTTATCACACTAAAGAGAACAAACGGAGAAAGTAAGGGGTGTTCGGACATGGTTGACCGAACACCAATCGAAAACCTCTAAAGGTGTTTGGTTGGTACCGAACATCTCTAAAAGTGTTCAGTCATTAATGATAGAATACAATTAGGGTTAAAATTTATAAGGGCAAATATGTCAAGTTTTATAATGATATTTTTGTAATAATCGAAGGGGTGTACTTAGTAAATTGGGGGGTGTGAATAGCGATTCTCTAAAATACCTTAGTTAAAATGTTAGCCCCGTCTTTATTTCAATCATTGAAATTTGTTGCCACTAATTTTTCTATTTCTTCATTCTACATGTATAACTCACTTTGTCCCAAAATAGGTGTGTACGTTGTGTCATTCCAAATAAAACGGAGTATTAGAATATGGTATTGTTTGATTTAAATTTACCATACCAAAAATCCCATTTAAGATGTGATTTTTGGTGTGTGTTAATCAATTTTTATATTTCTTAAATACATTAAATCAAGAAGATTTTGTGAGTTGTTACATAAAGATTTGTTGTATATTTAGTATATATATTAGATTGATTTGATTGGTGCTAAATCTTAGGAATTCATTGGTAAATATAGTAGTGTATATTCCTATCTTATAACAATTCTCTGTATAGTTTCTTTTCCATATTTTGTAGGTCTCTTCGATGTCTATATAAAGAAGATGAACGTGCTCTTTCCATGTACAAAGAAATACACAAGGTTGGAGAGTGAAAGAGGAGTTCGCACTTGTTCACCAACCCTAAGTGTTGGTAAACAATACCAGCCCTCTCATTGGTCCAACTAATTTTGGTATTGTTTTAATATTTGATATTTTTTTTATTTAAAACTCTAACAATTTTCAACTACCTAAAATACAAATTGAAATACCAGAACATCAATTTAGATACCAGAACAGCAATTTAGGATCCTAAAAATTGGAATTCAATCACGATGGTTGGAGAATTGATCAAATATCCTAAAAATTAGAATTCAGGTTTTCGTATCTAAATCAGGGTGAATACAATTTGGAAAATTGATGGCCGGTCCACTTTGAAAAGTTTGTATTCTCTTCAGTCCACCCTTTTTTTTCTTAACTGGAAAAGACACTTTCATAAAATTGTTCCTAAAATACCCTTATTTATTCCATAACTGTTCTGTCTTCCTCTTATCAACGCTCAACCCGATTACTTGAATACTTTCAATTATGCATCAATTGCTTTGGCAATGAATGAGTATTATTTCTTCCCGTATTTATAAACGCAGAGCAGAGCACACAAAATTTATCACCTAAAAGTTGTAATGATGTCTTCGTTTGAAGAAAAAAAAACTTTTCTTTTCAAAAAGTGGTATGAGTTGACGGGACTTAATCACATGGGATGGATGATTGTGTCCAACTTTTTTGAATTGTTGAATTGTTGCATTAGGGCTTTTGGTGAATGAGGACATCAGCTTTTTGAATTGTAAGAAATATTTTAGGCATCGCGATGATGGACTTAGGCATCGCGATGCTTTGATTATGCATACCGATGCCTGATAAATTTTTACTTGGGCATCGAGATACCAATATGATTGAATCTTGATGCCCAATTCTTGCATCCCGATGTTCAAATTAATCTAAGAAAGTGACACTGCATCCCGATGCCCAATTGTTGCATCCCAATGCCCAATTATTTGCATCTCAAATTAAATTTTGATGCCCAATTCTTGCATCCCGATGCCCAAATTAATTTGAGAAAGTGGCACTGCATCCCGATGCTCAATTTGTTGCACCCCGATGCCTAATTGTTTGCATCTCAAATTAAATCCTGATGCCCAATTCTTGTATTCCGATGCCCAAATTATGTGTTGGAGGTATCTACTCCGATGGAAGAGTGCCTAGTCGCTTCTGATGTTTATCGTGCATGTGAAGTTATTATTGATGGTCATGTTTTATTTGTGGATTTGGTAGTTTTACCCAACCGTGATTTTGATGTTACATTGGGTATGGATTGGTTGCATACTCATCATGCTATTGTTGATTGTCGTAAGAAAGTTATCACTTTTGAACTGCCTAATAGGGAAGGTGGTTAGGTTTGGTTCGGTTTGAGTCAAAACCGCAAACCGGACCGCCCCCTAACGGTTCCACATATTTCAAACCGAACCGAATCACCATAAACTTCAAACCGAACCGAACCGAACCGATCGGTTTGGTTCGGTTCCGCGTTTTAATTATTTAAATATTTTAAAAAAGAAAAAACTTTTAAATATCAAAAAAATACTTTTAACATAAACTAAATAATTAAAAGTCAAAAAATTAAATTTAAAATTACAATAATTCAATCAAAATGTAGGCAAACAACAATAATTTTCTTATTAAATTCAATTACTAATTACTAATTACTAAATAATATAAATATACAAATTAAAAAAATAAAAATTAAATGGTGGTGGTTCGATTCGATTCAGTTTGGTTCGGTTTGGCACCAAAAACCGCAAACCGAACCGAACCGCTCGGTTTACAAAATTTCTAAACCTAAACCGAACCGTCCTAACCCAAAACCGAACCGAACTGGCCGATTCGGTTCTATTCGATTCGATTCGGTGGTTTGGCGGTTTGAACTTACACCCCTACAGTGCCTAATATACCTTCGTTTATGTTTGAGGGTGATAAGTGCATGGGTGGTATTCACTTGATATCAGCTTTGAAAGCCCGAAAATTATTGTCATATGGGTGTACAGGGTATTTGGCTTGTGTAGTTGATAAATCGAAGAAAGTAGTTGTGTTGGAGGATGTTCCAATTGTGCGTGAATTTCCGGATGTATTCTCAACTGAGTATGATTTGCCACCGGATAAGGAGTTGGAGTTTTGTGTTGAATTGTTGCCAAGTACCGCACCGTTGTCAAAAGCACCGTATCGCATGGCACCGGCAGAGTTGAAAGAACTAAAGGTACAGTTGGAAGAATTTCTTAATCGGGGTTTCATTAGGCCAAGTGTATTGCCGTGGGGTGCATCGGTATTGTTCGTCAGGAAGAAAGACGGTTCTTTGAGGTTGTGTATTGATTACAGGGAATTGAATCAGGTAACTATAAAGAACAAGTATCCTCTTCCACACATTGATGATTTGTTTGACTAACTTCAGGGCTCCGTTGTGTATTCCAAGTTTGATCTTAGAAGTAGTTACCATCAATTGAAGGTTCGGGCAGAAGATATTCTGAAAACGGCATTCAGAACTCGTTACGGGCACTTTGAGTTTATGGTGATGCCGTTTGGGTTGACTAATGCACCAGCTGTGTTTATGGATTTGACGAATAGGGTATTCTTGCCTTATCTGGATTGTTTTGTGGTGGTGTTCATCGATGACATTCTTGTGTACTCGAAGTCTCGGGAAGAGCATGAGAAGCATTTGAGGCTAGTGTTAACAGTGTTGAGAGAAAATAAATTGTTTGCGAAGTTTAGTAAGTGTGAATTTTGGCTTGAGGAAATATCTTTTCTAGGCCATGTTGTATCGGGTGATGGTATTTCGGTAGATCCAATCAAGATTGAAGCGGTAGTGAATTGGAAGAGACCCGAGTCAGTAACGGAGATTCGAAGCTTTTTGGGTTTAGCGGGTTATTATCGGCGGTTTATAGAAGGGTTTTCCAAGATTGTAACTCCGATGATGAATTTGACGCAAAAGAATAAACCCTTTGTATAGAATGATAAATGCAAAGCGAGTTTCCAAGAATTAAAGAAGAGATTGACTACGGCTCCGATCTTAGCATTACCGAATGGACACGATGGGTTAGTAGCTTATTGAGTTTCGATTCACCCCGTTTCGTGTTTATTTGTTTTCCTTAGATCAAGGTCCGGCGAGGAATTCTTAGTTCGCTCGTGCTCAGTTCCGGCTTGTCGTCTGTTCTTTTGGGTAGATGCACCTTATGCCTTGTATTTTCTTTTGGTGAGGCCGAGGGTGTACCTGTTATATAAACAATGTATTGTTGGGTAGTTGTCTCGTTTGATACTTGTTATATTCTTTTGTTGCCGGCATGGTTGTCGTGCTTTTGTAATTATTATTTTATACTTTACGCGCACTCTGAAATAGTTATGTATTTACCGAGCTCGTTTGCCTGTGGTATTTGTGGCTAGCTAATGTGTTGTTTCTCCGGCTTGTTGTTTTGCCGTTGAGGTTTCGTTTGTTTTTACGATCTCGTTGTTTTTAAATGAAAACTTGCACTTGCATTACAGGGTTTTCACATGACTTTGCATTTCATTTTAAAAAGGAATTTTTGAAATGCTATTTTCGTGTTCTCGTCATCGCGCACCGAACGAGATTCCACATCGAATTTCGGGTCGGATTGCAACACATACCCCATTAAATAAAGTAACTTTATATTTGTTCAGCTAATGGAGATATACTTATTTATTTTATTTCAACAAAATGTTTGAGTTTTATACGTTAATGGAGCGCTAACTAATTCTTTTACAACTTTCATAAGTAAATTTGTTTTTGTTGACTTGTTGAAACGAACTGATCGATTTTATCTATCTAAAATGTCACATTAAGATTGGCTTCTCTCTCTCTCTCTCTCTCTCTCTCTGTTGGATCGTATGATCCGGTAAATCTTTTATTTTTTGTTTTGCCTTTATTAGTCTTTTTAGTTAGTATTTTATTTTATTTATTTTTAGTTAATTTTCGGATTCTTGGAGAGAAAGAAAAAGAGAGCTTATTTTGGTAAAAGTTTTGAACGTGTTCTCCTAGGAAATAAGTAAAATTTGATTTACTATAGATAAGATTGATTGATTAGCTAAATTGTAGGGATTGATATTTATTTAGGTATTATTTGTTTCCTAATCCAAATAACTTTCTTGTTGTATATTTGTGTACATCTTGTTGCCTTATTTGATAGGTCTCTTAGAAGGCTATATAAAGGGATGGCCAGCCTCTTCATTATTCACGTCAAGAATTGCATAATATCACAAGAGAGATTGTAGAGAAAATTTCAGCAAAGATTAAACACTTAGTTCGTGCTGTGTGGTCCAGAATGCCGTTGGCATTTTGACTCACATCTACCTACGATCCTTTGCTTGGAAAATTTCTGTTCACCCATCTGTTTTCTTTTGTTATACAGATCGAGTCATATGCTTTTGTTGTTGGGTGAGTTTAGTTATATTAGATAGATCTACTTCATAAAGAGTTTTTCATTTGATTTTCACTAGTATTTGAGTCAAATAGTTTGTATTGATCAACAAAGATTTTTCTAGTGAAAGTTTCGTCATATTGGCACAGCTACAAGTATATTACTTGTAGATAAATGTTTACATCTTGTGTTCTTTTTCTGTTTCCGTTGCAAAATGTTATCTGGAATGTGATTCACATCTGTAATCACATTATAGATCACATCTTAGACGACATTTACTTTCTGCGAAAACACTTTAAATATCGACCCTTGCAAATCTTTCACTCTCTCTCTCTCTCTCTCTCTCTCTCTCTCTCTCTCTCTCTCTCTCTCTCTCTCTCTCTCTCTCTCTCTCTCTCTCTCTCTCTCTCTCTCTCTCTCTCTCTCTCTCTCTCTCTCTCATTAAGACATTGCATTCAAATCAAAGATTTAGGCATTGATATATGAAGCAAATCGTGATTGATCTTAATATTGGTTGTAGCCTTGAAGGTCTATACTGTTGTTTTTTTAATTATTATTATTATTATTTTGTTTTCCAGCATTCTATGAAATGATAACATCTTGTTTGTTATTTTTGGATAATTGAAGCTAATTGGTAATACGAAGGAGGGTGATATTAAGAGAGGTCAAAGAGTGAGCCTAAGGGCTTTAAATTAATTTTCATTTCTCCTTCAAAGTGTAAAAGAAAAAATAATAAGGTTGGACTTTAGGGATTAAAAAGTTTTGAAAGTGGACCGGCCAACAATTTTCCGTAAATGTTTACATCTTGTGTTCTTTTTCTGTTTTATTATTCCGCTGCGAAATGTTATCTGGAATGTGATTCACTTCTGTAATCACATTATAGATCACATCTTGGACGACATTTACTTTCTACGAAAACACTTTGAATATCGACCCTTGCAAATCTCTCTCTCTCTCTCTCTCTCTCTCTCTCTCTCTCTCTCTCTCTCTCTCTCTCTCTCTCTCTCATTAAGACATTGCATTTAAATCAAAGATTTGGGCATTGATATATGAAGCAAATCGTGATTGATCTTAATATTGGTTGTAGCCTTGAAGGTCTATGAACTGTTTTTTTTAATTATTATTATTATTATTTTGTTTTCCAGTATTCTATGAAATGATAACATCTTGTTTGTTATTTTTGGATAATATATTGAAGCTAATTGGTAATACGAAGGAGGGTGATATTAAGGGAGGTCAAAGAGTTAGCCTAAGGGCTTTAAATTAATTTTCATTTCTCCTTCAAAGTGTAAAAAGAAAAAAAATTATTAAAAATGCAAACCAGAAATAAATAAAGAAAGAAAGTGATGGCTTTGATTTGCAACAGTACTTGTGCAGCAATGTTACACACAGGACAGAAGAATTCATGCATGCGGACACAAAAAATAAAGAAAGAAAGAAAGAAAAATACAACAAAGAAACGGGATCGAAGAGACAGTTTGCAAGCAAAGGTATGGATCAGTAGTGCAAAATCGTAGCCTTGAGCAGTTCAATAGTATAGTTGGCAGAAGGATAGTCGTGAATGGTCGAAAAGATTACAGATCCCCGAGCTAGTCGAAAAGCCCCAATTCCTCCGGTAATAGGCAACTCACGAGTATTTAAAGCAGTTGGATCGTAACCGAGTATATTAAAAGAGCTGCCACTGTACTTTCCAGCTTGAAAAACAACAGTGACGCCGGTAAACAGGCTGAAGTCACTCAAGGAGGAGGAAGAAGCAAAGAGGCCGTGGGCTCGGCCAACAAGAGGAGACCCTGGAAAGGGTCCCGTAGTCAAAATATAGTCAGCTACGTTAACCAATCCGAAAAGATTGGGTGGACGAGTAATGTTAACGGCACTAGCCACGTTGACGTGGTATCCGTCGGAGCCACCTGGTCTGACATAGAATTGAAGTTGGGTGAGCTTCTCATTTGGTTGACGTGCCTTGTGAAACCACTGATCACCTAGTTCCCTCGCAAGACACTGGGTAACGAAAAGGGAAAAGATTATTACTAGAGCCATTGATAGCCTCCCCATTTTGTGTGTGTGTGTGTGTGTTTGCTTTGCTTTGTATGTGTATATATATATGTTGCTGCTATCTTAATTTGGAGTGTGTGTTTTGTATGTGTATGCTGCCTTTCTAGTTTGTGACAACAAATGGTCGACTAAACGAACCTTATATAGACATTTAGACGGATGCTCGGTCAAAATTGGGCAAATACACAATTTGAATAACCGTACAGTCGTACACACCTTTCGAAAAATTAAACAAGAGAATTGAATTTGTCAAACACCGACTTTAGAGTTAAGTTTACAGAAAGGTGAGCTGTCCCCTTCATCCAACGAATAAATATATTATTAACCGTACCGTACAATAATTGAATGAAGAAAGAAAATAATAATACTCCCTCAATCCCTTAATTATTATTTTATTCGATCCAATACGCGGATTAAAAAGAAAATATTTGACTTGATTATTAATATTGATATAATATATAATTTTTTTTAATGTTCATGTGTATGTAGCTCATAAAGTAAGGAAAAAAGTAAGAATAAAATAATAAAAGTAATACCTTAAAGAAAAATTTTTAAATAAAATAATTATTTTAAAATGAATAAAAAATAATAATAATTTAGGAATCGAGGGAGTAATACTATTTACATGTTGAGGCGGAAGTCTTTAATCAATCACTTATATGTTGAAAAAGTCTAGAATTTAAAGTAAGGTTTATTCAAGGTCAACGTGACCTATATAAAGATCATGCGTGTGAGACAAATTGTGTAGCCGAGTGAGAGAGACATACGATGGACAGGTCTTGACCCGCATTTGTTGCTTGCCTTAGTGTACATTAAAAACCCGTTTGATCGAGCGTTTTGATTAAAATATAGGGATAAAACGCAGTTTATTTATAAAAATTATGTTTCAATGCTGCGACATAAAAAGTTACGTTTATAAAACGCAGCTACGTTTTAAAACGTAGGTCTTTTCTTATAAATAAAAAAAGAAAATAATACTACTTCTTATATCCTGAGGTGCAAGTCTTAGAGCCCGTTTGGTGCAGCGTTTACAAAATGCAGTGTTTTAAAAACGAAGCGTTTTAAGAGCCCGTTTGGTGTAGCGTTTTAAAAATGCAGTGTTTTAAAAACGCAGTGTTTCTAAAACGCAGATTATTTAAAACGCAGTTTTTTTCTTTATAAATGTGTTTGGGATATTATGTCAAAACGCTGCTTTTTATTCCCTACTGCATTTTGGGAAAAAGCTAGGAATTTCAGCGTTTAAAAACGCAGCTGCGTTTTCTAACGCAGCATTGAAACGTTAAGTTAAGGAATAAGCTGCGTTTTAACCCTGCGTTTTGGCCAAAACGCGCAAACAAACGGGCTCTAAGTGTTTTAAAAACCTAGGTCTTTTCTTATAAATGCGTTTGGGATATCACTTCAATACGTAGGTTTTTTTTTCCTTGCAGCGTTTTAAAACCTGTCTATCTTGAGTGGTGATGAGAACCATGGTTCGAGCCAAGACTCAAGGCCCAAGTCAAGTGAATCAATTCTAATCGATTGGGTTCAAAGTCATGCAAGCCCATTCGAGGCCCAAGAGGAGGAGTTCACGTATGTTCTTGAAGCTCTCATGACACTTGTACACTCAATCAAGACCAACACAACTCAAAACAGTGACGGACGGATCATATGTGTGTTGGAGGGACGTTCGTATGAAGAGTAGAGCTTTCTGGTGTCAGAGCGATTGCCCTATTCCTTTCGAAAGCGATCGCCCTGGATTCTGCCCAGCAAGCGATCGCCCTGTCTCCTCCAAAAGCGATCGCCCTGAATCGCTGTAAAGCGATCGCTTTGTGTCCAGAATATCAGTAACGCGCTGTTTGACGAACTTTTATCAGTTTTGGTAACTTTAGGATATTTTAGGTATTTTATTTCCTAATAAACGTTTCTTAGGTTTTAGTAGGTTTGTTTAGGTCTATAAAAAGGCTTCTTTTTCATTGTAAAACAGAAATATTGATATTGATTAAATTAAATTGAGTTTTCACTATATTGTGAGTTTTTGAGAGATTTCTTGGATTAGAATTCTCAACCCTTGAACTTATCAAGTTTGTTGAGCTGCAGGCTTGTGGCGTTCCGTGATCTTGATTCCTAGTCAATTGCGATTAGTGGGTTAAGGTTGCGCCCCAAGGTTCTAGGGATTAAATCCGCCCTAGGGTTGAGGGAAGCTCCCTATCTTCTAGTTTCAATTCGTTGTTTCTGTTTTCAATTCGCGTTCTTGGTTGGTTCCGCTTTGTCACAATCCTTGGATCACATCAAGTGGCCCCTTTTTCTTCGAATTCATATCAAAGGGGAAAACCTTTTACTTTATATCTGAGATCTAGCCCTTTCTCCTCGATCGGCCAAGAGTGAATTATTACTGAAACTGTGATCAATTCCATTCCTCCCATCTTGATTTAAACTCTTGAAAAGAGAAAGAAGGGAAAAATTTCCTATCACAGTCGACGACGAATTGACAACACCGTTGTTTAATTTGCCATCATCTTTTCATCCTCAGCGTCCACTCCGGTCAATTCATCATCGTATCCTTCGAACTCGCTACATTTACTAAATCTGGATCCAAAGTTTGGATTATTTAACAGGCAACTATAATGTTACAATTGATGGATTTGGAAGATGAGGTGGGTCTAGGTAGAAAGAGAGTGTAGAACAAATTTGTAGCATGATTTGGACCGTTAATGGCAGTGGCGGTGGCGACACTGTCTGTGAAGTTGAGAGAGAGAGAGAGGGGTAATGGTATTGTTGGCGAGGGGCCAAACTAGGATCTCAATGTCCCAAGGACGGAAATGACTAAAATAATCCTTACGTGACTCTCACGTGTCAACTTCCGTCAATATTTTTAACGCCCGTCACGACGAGGGGGCAAAGTGGGATAATTGGTAACATTATATACTCAGGTGGAAAATATTTTATTCTGGGCACCATTATGGGATTGGGTGGATACTTTGTTGGGTTTTTCATATTTTGGCCTATATTGACATGTTCTACGATGGCTCAAAATGAAGAAAATCTAAAAATTGAGAGGTTTTACTCCCGGAATTGGGATACTCTTGGGAATGTTATGTGTGGAGATTCCAAATTCAGGTGAATTCTTTGAGTGGACAGATTCAACAGGGGATTAGGGTCTGCATGTTTAAATTTTTAAATTCAGGTGAATACTTTGGGAGGTTTTTTTTATTTTAAATATCATCCATTGTCGATGCAGTTTAATACTCTCAAATGCATAATTTTAATTTGTTGAAGTCAGGACAATGCTTTGGTTGTTAAAGACTTTAATATATACTCTTCAAATGCATAAATAATTAATTTGTTGAAGTCAGGACAATGCTTTGTATAGACTTTAAGTGTTATTAAAAAATACACCAATTAACATGGGGTGACGACCTTCCTTTAGGAGAATAATAGAAAGAAGTGAATGAAACCCGATAAGAAGCGATGAACCCCGATCCAAAGGTGTGGGCAACTAATAGTGTTGAGATTTCTTAAGTAAGCAATTTAAAAAAAAAAACAACAACAACAACAAATGAACTGCTTGAATAAAAAGATGAGGATCAGAATATTGATAGCAAACACTTTTACTAGCTTCAATACTAATGAGAGATATAGAAATTATAGTGTTATGAATTATAGATATAGAAATATTAGTGTACAGATTATGAATGAATTTTGGGATAAGTTATTAGTTATACACAAGAGAGAGAGATTTAGCATCAACCAATATATATATATATATATATATATATATAATATGTAATATTAAATGGAGTATCTCATGGTAAAAATGAGAGAGATGATTAAGGTGTTGAGGATTCTCGCCCAAAAGATTTGGTCACACTGTAATTTATTTTATTATTTTTTTTGTTTTTTTGTTTAGATGTAATGTTGTGTTTAAATCAGTTTGTTTGTTCGCACCTCGACTAATTCATTTCATTATGGCGGTCAAAGACAATCCATCCACGACTAATCAACCAAAGGTGGCGGTCAAAGACAATCCATCCTCGCACCTAGCTAGGATATTTGGAGAAATAAATTCCTTATTGCCTTGCCCAAAAGGGGGCTCGAATTCATTTGGTCACAGCGTTAGAATGAAAGGAGATTTCATTCTTCAATCCACTAAGCCGACCACTACAATTCACAATAAACAATTACTTCCTCCGTTCTGGGTAAAGAGTTCACTTTTTTTCTTTTTATCAATCAACATGCATGTGGCTAAATCAAATCAAAATTTTACTTATATACTTATGTTTTCGAAAATAAAATTTCATTAATTAAAATTTAATTTTCATAATTTAATAAAAACAACTAAATTTATGTAAATTATCGGTCAAACTTTTACTAACTTAACCAAAAAAAATCAAAGAAAACTATTTGCTTGAAACGGAGGGAGTACTTCATAAAAAGCACTTTCATCATTAGATCATAACTAGTTTTACACCTGTGCGTTAAACGCACGGACACAAATCTTTTTTAATTAAATAATATTGAAGCAAAACGAAGAGGCAAATCAAAATTAAAAGAATAAATTAAGAAAAAGTAATATTGGAGGCATCATATATTAAATAGAAATACATCATTGTATTGGTAAAATTATAAATTTTGAAAACGTTTTTTATACACAACATTTGTCGTTTTATTTGTAAGCTTTTCATCTTCATCGGATATTAGTATCTTCAAACCATAATAATTCAAAAAACTTCTATATATATAGAGATTAAATACATTAAAACTTGAAAAAAATGCTCAAATCCATACAGATTGAATTAATATCGGGCTAATAATAAATATAGCCCACACTAAATACACCCAATTAATTTGGGCCCAAAATAAAAACCTAATACTCACTGTTTACGTACATAAGTCAGCTCCATCAATAACACACCTAAACGGCCGCTCTCAAACTTAGCTTCTCTCTCTAACCTAAATACAAATCCGACAAACTCTCTAAGTCAAATAAACAGCTGGCCTTTGTCGATCTAAAGGTCAATCAAGGTCTTCCTTTCTTACTTCTATACAGATTTAACCAGACAACCTATGGTGCATCATTTCTGATCACTCAAAAAAGGCTGTAGGTGACCACGTCTGATCCACGTGTATAGTCTAGTAGGATTTCGGTTGACATTGCTGGCATTGCTCTTGAAGAAACGAGATTTAAGACATGTGATCAATAGAAGACACCATAAGGGGGGCTGGGTTGTCCCAACAATAACCCTCCGACGTGAGAATTAGCAATACTGCAGAATATAAGGTTCTAGCAAAGTATAGCTTCAATAAGTAATTTGCACGTACCATTTGAGGCCTTTGAGGCTGTTATTTATAAGAGAATAAATCACAATCCTTATCGATTTCGGACTTGGAGTGATATGATTAAATCCCGTGTCTTGCGGATCATGATTGCGGGTTTGCTTGGGATTGATAGAGGTAGAATTGTAGTAGGATTCTACCTAGTGTGTGAGATGATTCCAGGTATGACTCTGCTTATGCCGAGCTGCCCGGGGGTACTATCGAGGTCGGCCTGGCTTATGTCCAGGTCGCATGTTACTCTCGTGGTCGGCCTAGGATAGACCCAGGTCGCATGATTGAGCGGTGAGGTCGGTGTCCTTGGCAGGTATGTTGAGGGGATAGGCGACCTGGTAGATCATGGTTACCAGGTCGTCGTATCCAAGCTGGCCCATGTCATTTGGCTTCTTATATCACCTCGGTGTTGTCTATCTGGTATACCGGGGGTCGCGGTGTCTGCCACGTATAAAGATTAAAGCTGAGGTTGTTCAGTAGCCCCCTACTTCTCAGGGAGAGGATTTATCCTCGAGGTGTGAAGTAAATTTGCCCGTTTGTCGAGCTGAGATGTTCCCCGCGAGGTCGTGTGATCTTAATTCGGCTCCCTTTTGGTGGGTGACTGTTGTACCTTCCTTGGGAAGCGTGTGTATTTATTGTCGTGAACACCGAGGTAGTCTAGGTAGCGTGTCTTTTCAAATTTCAAAAATTGGCGGTACAACTTCTTGCTTAAAACGTCATCATGCCAAGGTAGTTGTTAGGTGGGTCGACCTGGCCACTCCAGGTCCCCTATATAAGCGAGGTTTCCACCGTTCATTTCACTTTTACCAGAAACTTCTCAAATCTTTCGACGATTTAAGCGATTTCCGGCGACCAGTTCCGTCTTCACAAGCCCAGATTTCAGGCCATTTCCTTGTCATCCCTTACTTCCTCAAGCTTTAGGTTAGTCTCCCTTGTTTCCTTGCTGCGTTTTCCTTCATTTCTTTGCATTTCCAGTTGATAAATTAAATTTTACCTCGCAAGTGCACGAGTACACCGGAGTATAAGTGTGCAGAAACAAGGATCAAACCACAGCGATAAGAGAATGATTGATTTCGTTAAACCAACAACTAAAGTAGCAAAATAAATGACAAGGGGTTTTGTTTTTTCTTTAAACTACTGACAATAATTAAACTAATTTATCAACTAATTAACCAACTAAATTATCGAAACAATTAAATAGAGAATTTACCAAATGTGGAGAGAATCTAGGAATTTGATTTCAATTGTATCGCCTTCTTATGCTCATGTGAATAAAGTATCAAACAACATCAAGGACAATCACATAAATAAAGATTGGGACGTTTGGGTCACGGTTTGCAATCTTAGTACCCTCAAATTGTTATACTTTCTTGGTCGGTCCATATAACAATTCAAGAATCCTTTAAGCACACAAAGATTATGAAGCCTAAATCCTATCTTAGCATGGTCATGAATCAATAGAATTTAAATAACAACAGAGATGACACACATATAGCTTATGTATTCTGGTCATACAATTCACTATATCCAAATAATCAAAACGGTAGAATACACGGGCTCGCATAAACACCAGAAGAGATTCTATTCTAATATTCCATTAAAACACAAGATGTTGAATGAATAATAAAGGGAAAATTATAAAAATGACCAACGTACTATCAGTTAGTAACTGATATTACCCCGTACTCCCAATATCCTAAAATTGACCAGTGTACTAACAATTTGAGTCCTATGTGCTCCCTCCCGTTAAATTTCCATTCAATTTTCTAACGGAACAGTTAATGTGGTTAACAGAGTTATTTTAAGAGGGATATTTTTTCCATTTCCTTTAAATCTCACTGCCCCCACACACACACACTCTCTCTTACTGGGAGAATTCATCTTTTTACTTCTCTGTCTATCCAATTTCATGGCTAATCTGCTCCTTCTCACGACACTACTCACCATCACACATCTCCGCCTCATCTCTGCCGCCACAGAGTCTCCTTTACCAGCCACTGTTCCCACCCTTTCCCCATTACTACCACCACCACCCACCACTCCCCCTCCACCCTTCTTTTCAACCTCAATTCCACCATCGCCATCATCTTCTCCAAGCTTCATTCACAGAAGTCTGCTGCATCGCGATTAACCGTATCGAAGGTGACGAGATCTGCCTTTCCATCTTCTATCTATCGCTAAAATTCGCTGATGGATCCATGGGTGACGAATTGGCAAGAGAAGAACACGAGATCTGGTGTGATCTCACTCTTCTTTCGGATCAAACAATGTTCAGTTGCACCTAGTTCCAAAGCCACATCCTTCAGTCATCTGTTCCAGTCACACATCCCTGAGTGCCCTAGGGGGTTTCTACTGCCTAAGCGCGACTCTGGCACTGCCTTTTCTTTGCAGGAGCTCTGTCTCACACGCCGCATGTTGGATTTTGCTGGAAGGCAACGTGTTGGATTCATTTGTTTTCTCCCTCTAACCTTCGATAGGGCCAAATTGTGTTTAGTTGCTGCTGGCGTGCTCCTTCCCGTTGTCTTGGCATGGGTTTGGATCAACGGGGCTGGTGTTGGTCATGTCTTGTGTGGTGGTTGTGGTGGGGTTTGTTGTGTTGGTTGTCTGGGTTTTTTACAAGGATATAGGCTGTTAATTCGGCCAATGTAAGTAGGCCAATGTAGGTAGGCTTGTGATGCGGTGAAGGAGGTCCTTGGGATGAATTCCCCGGCAAGAGAGAGAGTGTGTATGTGGGTGAGGGTGGTGATATTTGGAAAGAAAGGACAAAAATACCCCTCATAAAATAGCTCCGTTAACTGCCCGTTAGAAAATTGGATGGAAAGTTAACGGGAGGGACCACATTTGACTCAAATTGTTAGTACACTGGTCAATTTTAGAATATTGGGAGTACGAGATGAAATCGGTTACTAACTGATAGTACGTTGGTCATTTTTATAATTTTTTCAATAATAAATAAATTAGAGCATAAGAATTTGATACAATCTACCTCCAATCCCTAAAAAGATGAGTTTAGCTCATCATTGATTACAAAACAACACAATTCAATGGTGAAAACATACTTACAATTGCTCAACGGAATCAAAGATGAAACTCAATTCTTTCTAGCATAAAAACTCTCTCCAAAAACGTCCTACTTAACCCCAAAATGGCTGATTACTTATATACCAAGCAACAAGGAAAAATAACCCTAAATCAGAAATTACAAAACTGTCCAGAGCTAAAAACGGGACAAAGCGATCGATTTGCCTAAGCTAGAGCGATCGCTCTGCCTCGATATGGTTTCTCTGCCTGGAAGGCGATCTATCGCCTTAGAGCGATCGTTCTAGCCCAATTTTCTTCCTTTTTCCTTAAGCTTTCTTGATCTTACATCCAGGCCCCCAATCTTCCTTTATAGCTCCAAAATGCTTCTGATTTAGCCCACCTGACAATGAACTCCCTAAAACTTCCATTAAACACTAACAACCCATGTTAGTATACAAAAAGCCGAGAAATAGCCTAATTTAAGCCCAGAAAATACCCAATAAATGAGTATAAAACTCATTCATTAAATACCCGCAAACATAAACTAAAGCTAGTCCTCAAGCGAAAATAAGAAAACTAATAAATACAAAAGCAATAAAAAAATGTTTTCTTTTCACGAGTCAAAGCTTTTTGGCATAGGTCACCATATTGCCTTAGAAGATCCCACATCATCACATTATGCTTTACAACGCAAATTCCCAACATAGACTTTCACCTAATCAAATCAAATCCCTTCAAGTCTCCATGTGTGTGTGCAAAGCTATTACTTAATAGTATCAAAGTTTAAAATTCGTTATAGAGCCAAGTAGCACCTCCATTCCTTATCAAGACCATTGCGAACTTTAGCACATACATTCCTCAGAGTACTTCATGAAACATAAAAATTGATAATTATCTCATTCATTACTACAAACAAAAGTAGCAATACCGAAACCTTTTATATATATATTTGTTTTTCTCAAGGATGAGCCTTACTTGCCTTTTTACGCGACGACACTCATTTGTGATGATTGCACCCCGATTACTCAACAAGAAAAACATTAACCCCCTTTTCTTTTCTTTTTTTACGAGACAACCTTGTAGACTGTGCAATGTTCAACTCCCTTAAGCTTTCTAATTAACTCGTGTAACGAGTATTAGGCTAATGATTCTCAAACCAAATGGTTTTAAGACATTAGGTGTAGAAACGCCCCTATAAGCTTACTAACTCAAGTTAAAAAGGCTACGAAGCTAAACTATGTCTTCACAAAGATGCTCTTTTTCTTTTTCTTTTTTTTTCGTTTCGGATTACTTAAACTATGTTTAGGCGTAACTTCAAGGAGTAACAATAGTTTAAAGATTTCATGACTACTCTCAATTTCTTTTCAAAACCTTGACTCAGCGGAATGCTAGGTGTACTATAAACTCTATAAAGTCAGCTAAACCTTTCAACAGCTCAATTCATGGCATAGGTGCTCAAATGATTGGAGACCTAAAGTTCAAATCAGAGATCCAGTTATTATCTACATTGTTCCATTGCATCGATCCTCAGTATATTCAAGCTTTCCGAACCACGGGAATATCATCATGGGCGGTGAACCCCACACCATGCTAAAGACTTAGAAATTTTAATTTTTTTTTTTTTGAAACTTAAAACATGATACTCAAGCGATAAATTTACTCTACGAAAACAGTAAAAAGGTAGGTAGCAGAATTACCGACATAGAAGCACAAGAGAACTCTCAACCCAAAACTTACTTTCCACATCGTCCTCGATGCGGATCACATCCAAAATAGGGGGCAAGGAGATTCATCCAATCGAAGCCTAACTATCAGATGGAGGGGTCGTTTTCAGCTTCAATCTTCGATTTTCTTTGAAATTTTCCTGCTACTACCTGTGTATCAAACTATAATAATACCCTAACCTAAACACTAAATTAAGCATTAGTAAACCTCACTACATAAAAAAAATTAAAATCTTTTTGGAGGTTGACACTATGTACACTCTCTTGGAAACCAACAAACTCAGAGAGACCCAAAAAGGTGACACGGCATAAAACACATAAATACAACACTCAAAAGGCATCCACCCCCAAACTTAACACATGCATTATCCTCAAAGCTCGAACTGAAAAGTACGCATGCCAAAAGTTTGCGATTTTATCACATATTATCCCCTGATGCTCTCTAGAAGGTTTGGCACCTTCTTCGAGATGAATTCTATGCATGCACGTGGTGGGACTAATGCCCTTCAAGTTGGCTAAAGTCCAACCTATTGCTTCCTTGTGTGTCCTCAACATAGTTAGCAATCTTTCTTCTTGCTCGCTATTCAAATCAGAGGCAATAATCACAGGCAAAGTGTCTCCCTCCCCAAGAAAAGCATACTTCAGAGAGGAGGGTAATTGTTTCAATTCCAATTTGGGAGGAGACACCACAAAAGGGACCAACTTAGGATTGAAGTTCCCTAATGGTTCAACAGGGGAATTCTTAGGGACCCTTTCTTCGGAATTCTCAAAAACTGCCACGACTTCATATGTTTCCCTATCATCAACATCCTTATCACCATTGAGGATTAATGCAAGTTTATCTGTGTTGTTTTCTTGAATTAATTTTTTCTCAACTAAAGCATCTAACTCAACCACAGAAAAACATGCATCAACATCACTAGGCCTATTCATAAAATCAAATACAGATATTTCAACAGTTTCACCCATCACAGTCATAGACAACTTACCATTCTTAACATTGATTACAGTATTAGCAGTAGCCATGAGGGTGATTTTTGTTTGGTGGGTTTCTTGGAGTTGTTAACTCCGGTGATTGAGATCGGAGTTGGGGCTTGTGTGGCGGCCGATTTGAACAACGAAGTTCTCTGTCTCTCTCTCCTTGGCAAAACGAAATATGTGCTCTCTCTCTCTCTCTCTCTCTCTCTCTCTCTCTCTCTCTCTCTCTCTCTTCTTCTCACTGTGTCTTGATTGTGTGAGAGTGTGTGTGTGAGAGAGGATTTCGGGTTTAGAGATATCTTGGAGTCTTGAACTCCGGCGAGACGGTGGTGGTCGTGGTGGTGACTTGGGTTGCCAAAATAGCTGGGTATTGGGGTTGCCGGAGTGTGGCTGGAAAAAGCTTGAGATTTCACCTTGGACAGTGCGTGGTTTTCTTCATGGGTCACTCCGGTGGACTTGGTCGAGAACGGGAAATCTGAGTCTTGTCGTGACTTCGGTTGAGGCTTTGGCCTGTGAAACCATTGAAGAAGAGTTTCTCTACTTCACTGCTTTTCCTCCGTTATATATAATGAGTTTATTTCTCCATTTTTGCTTTGTACTAATTTATTTGGTATTTGCATGATACTTGGATATTATAAAGTATAGTATTAGAAATATTCTCATAGGTTTATTAATTTAAAGCTGTATTTGCACTTCTACTCCGCGTGCGCGAACGAAGGGAATATACTCAACAGATATATGAAGCAAATAGTGATTGATCTTAATATTGGTTGTAGCCTTGAAGGTCTATGAACTGTTTTTTTTTATTATTATTATTAATTATTATTATTATTTTGTTTTCCAGCATTCTATGAAATGATAACATCTTGTTTGTTATTTTTGGATAATTGAAGCTAATTGCTAATACGAAGGAGGGTGATATTAAGGGAGGTCAAAGAGTGAGCCCAAGGGCTTTAAATTAATTTTCATTTCTCCTTCAAAGTGTAAAAAGAAAAAAAATTATTAAATATGCAAACCAGAAATAAATAAAGAAAGAAAGTGATGGCTTTGATTTGCAACAGTACTTGTGCAGCAATGTTACACACAGGACAGAAGAATTCATGCATGCGGACACAAAAAATAAATAAAGAAAGAAAAATAGAACAAAGAAGCGGGATCGAAGAGACAGTTTGCAAGCAAAGGTATGGATCAGTAGTGCAAAATCGTAGCCTTGAGCAGTTCAATTGTATAGTTGGCAGAAGGATAGTCGTGAATGGTCGAAAAGATTACAGATCCCCGAGCTAGTCGAAAAGTCCCAATTCCTCCGGTAATAGGCAACTCACGAGTATTTAAAGCAGTTGGATCGTAACCGAGTATATTAAAAGAGCTGCCACTGTACTTTCCAGCTTGGAAAACAACAGTGAGGCCGATAAACAGGCTGAAGTCAGTCAAGGAGGAGGAAGAAGCAAAGAGGCCATGGGCTCGGCCAACAAGAGGAGACCCTGGAAAGGGTCCCGTAGTCAAGATATAGTCAGCTACGTTAACCAATCCGAAGAGATTGGGTGGACGAGTAATGTTAACGGCACTAGCCACGTTGACGTGGTATCCGTCGGAGCCACCTGGTCTGACATAGAATTCAAGTTGGGTGAGCTTCTCATTTGGTTGACGTGCCTTGTGAAACCACTGATCACCTAGTTCCATTGCAAGACACTGGGTAACGAAAAGGGAAAAGATTATTACTAGAGCCATTGATAGCCTCCCCATTTTGTGCATGTGTGTGTTTGCTTTGCTTTGTATGTGTATGCTGCCTTTCTAGTTTGTGACAACAAAGGGTAGACTAAACGAGCCTTATATAGAGCTCGTTTTGGTACAACGTTTATAAAATGCAGTATTTTAAAAATACAGCGTTTTAAAAAATGCAGTGTTTTAAAAACGGAGGTCTTTTCTTATAAATACGTTTGGGATATCACTTCAATACGCAGCTTTTTTTTTTTCTAAAAACGTTTTAAAACCTGCGTTTTGGGAAAAAAGCTGGGAATTCCTGCGTTTTGAAAACGCTGTGTTTTCTGCCGCAGTATTGAAACACATTTTTTGCAAATAAACTGCGTTTTGACCAAAACGCTCGACCAAACGGGCTCATAGACATTTAGACGGACGCACGGTCAAAATTGGGCAAATACACAATCTTCTTAATGTTATGGGTATCTAAAGAGTATTAAATTTTTTGCACAAAATAATGTGGCAGATAATGTGGTACAAAAAAACAAAATTAAAAATCATAACTAATGTATCACATCAGTTACCACATCAACTAACATATTATTTAGTACAAAAAAAAATTGATGCTTTTTAAATACCTATAGTATTACTCTTTGAATAACAGCCATGCGGTACAGACCTTTCGAAAAATTAAACACAATTTAAAAATTAAACAAGAGAATTTGTCAAATACCGACTTTAGAGTTAAGTTTACAGAAAGGAGAGCTGTCCGTACAATAATTGATTGAAGAAAGAAAAGAATAATAATAATACTTCTTAGTTCTTACATGTTGAGGCGGAAGTCTAATTAATAAGTCACTTATGTTGAAAAAGTCTCGAATTTAGAGTTAGATTTTTTGTGGGTTTTCCACCGGTAGAAGAAAATTGGGTGGGCACATGCCTGCCAGCTTGGTTATTACTTATTAAATTTAATTTAGGATCGTTAATCTTAATTAAATTATTAGGTTTAATCAAGGTCAACCTGACCGATATAAAGATCATGCGTGTGAAACAAATTGTGTAGTGGAGTGAGAGAGTCGTACAACGGACACGGAGATCGAAGGCCTCGAGGTGTTGACCCGCATTTGTTGCTTGCCTTAACGTACATTAAATCACGTAAATTTTATGTACCTTTTTATTTGATTTATTCAGTTATCTTTTCTATGTTCTTATCATTATTTTTTAAAATATTTGATATTATTATTTTCGATTGATTCGTTTTTACATTAAATATAAAAGTTTAGAATTTTTAATTAAAAAATATTCTAATTTTTATAACAACATAGTCATAGTATTAATCTATGGTCCATGGCATAAATATTTTACATTGAACGGAGAGCTGTCCCCTACATCCAGCGAATTTCGCCAAACAATAATTGAATGAAGAAAGAAAATAATACTTCTTACATCTTGAGGTGGAAGTCTTAGAGTCCGTTTGGTGTAGCGTTTACAAAATACAGTATTTTAAAAATGAAGCGTTTTCAGTGTTTTCAAAACGTAGCTTTTTTCTTATAAATGCGTTTGGGATATCACTTCAATACGCAGATTTTTTTTCCTAGCAGCATTTTGGGAAAAAGCTGAGAATTCCAGCGTTTTGAAAACGCTGTTTTTTCTGTCGCAGCATTGAAACATAATTTTTGCAAATAACCTGCGTTTTATCTATACGTTTTGGCCAAACGCACGACTAAACGGACTCTTAATTTATCACATAATAATAATATATCTATGTTCCCTGCCATAAATATCTTCTAATGAACTAAACACTAGATTGTCAACTCAAGGGTTGATGCAGTGATTTGATTATCGTTAAGTTCTTGTGTAGACGATTCATTTGATGAGATGTTGTGTTCAACTCTTATTAGGTGCAAAATTTCTTGACCCAGAAACAGGCGCAATTGAAAGAAAAATGAAGAAGGTTAAACTTCAAAATACCCCCCTGAACTATGTATGGACATATCCCCCCCCCCTTGCCCTTATCTTTGAACTCGAGTGAAAAGATCCTATTGCCCTCAACTCTCATTCTTGTAAAGTGAACAATATGCAGCTCGGTACCAACACTTTCTTTTTCTATTCTTGTAAGATACTCCCTCATTTTCAGGTAAAGAGTCCACAATATATTATTTTTGGATGTTTCATTTAAAAAGTCAACTTTCAAAAATTATGCTTACAATTTTAATAATGTTTCATCTTTACCCTCCACTTGTGTTGTAATCATCTTGATTATGTTTAAGTATTTTTGTAATTATGAGTTATGACCAAATTTAATGAAACTAATATATCCCTTAATAATTAGACTTTTCAAATATAGACTCTTTGGGTGGAGTGGAATCTTTGGGTGGAACTGAGGCAGTATTATTTTTCTATGTTGAACTCATTAGATGCACTTTAATCTCACATCTATCTGGCCAAAAGTGAGTCCATAAAAAGTGGCATTTCATCCAAATCTGTTAATTATATGACGGGGGTAAAGAGAATGGTTAAATTGAATGTCATAAAGATAATGCGATGGTTTAAGGTGGAATGGTTAAATTGAACGAAAAATAAAGTGTAGTAGTCTAAATCATAACTATTCCTATAATATTTAGTACTTTTTTTCTGAGACTTTTGTACCATTTGATGAAATTTCAGCAATATATTGATTGGCCAAAATATGAAAAAACTCCCAAAGTATCCATCCAATCTCATAATGGTACCCAGAATAAAATATTTTTCACTTGGGTATATAATATTACCAATTATCCCACTTTGCCCCCTCGGACACGTGAGGGTTATTTTAGTCATTTTCATTGTAGGACCCACCAAGGTGTTAACAGTAGTTGTAATTTGCAAGTTATGCACCTTGGATGAAAATCAACCAACCCTTAATCAATTCAATCGTAACAAAAAAAATTCATTTGATTCGACCTCTCATTCCATCTCATTCCTCCAATTTCATTATCACAATCAAACCCACAAGCCTACTTGAGACTCTTCCTTCACCGACAGACTTGTAGATACCGGGCTACGCGCACCTTTGGTATGCTGACGGCACCGGTGGTAAGTACAGCAGTGGAATCAACCTCTGAGACAAGGGAAAGCTAGGACTTGATCTTCTTAATTTGCTCGCCTGGAACCTATTCCAAAAAGCCTTCAAAGATCGGAGAAAAGACTGGAAAAGACTTTTTCTATTGCTAGAGGCAGGAGGTTATTCCCGGCTTTCTTCGAAGTTAGGTTAGGGTTTGGGCCAAAAGGTGAGAAATGCGAGAGAAAGAAAAGGAGAAGCCTTTAATTCTGTCTATCTTGAGTGGCCCCTTTTTCTTCGAATTCATATCAAAGGGGAAACCTTCCACTTTATATCTGAGATCTAGCCCTTTCTCTTCGATCGGCCAAGAACGAATTCTCACTGAAACTGTGATCAATTCCATTCCTCCCATCTTGATTTAAACTCTTGAAAAGAGAAAGAAGGGAAAAATTTCCTATCACGATGACGACGACGAATTGACAACACCGTTGTTTAATTTGTCATCATCTTTTCATCCTCGGCATCTACTCCGGTCAATTCATCATCATATCCTTCGAACTCGCTGCATTTACTTAAATCTTGATCCAAAGTTTGGATTTTTTGACAGGCAACTATAATGTTACAATTGATGGATTTGGAAGATGAGGTGGGTCTAGGTAGAGAGAAAGGGTAGAACAAATTTGTAGCAGGATTTGGACCGTTAATGGTAGTGGTGGTGGCGACACTGTCTGTGAAGTTGAGAGAGAGAGAGAGAGAGAGGGATAATGGTACTGTTGGCGAGGGGCCAAACTAGGATCTCAATGTCCCAAGGACGAAAATGACTAAAATAACCCTTACATGATTCTTACGTGTCAACTTCTGTCAATATTTTTAACGCCCGTTACGATAAGGGGGTAAAGTGGAATAATTGGTAACATTATATACTCAGGTGAAAAATATTTGGGTGGATACTTTGGAGGGTTTTTCATATTTTGACCTATATTGACATGTTCTACGATGGCTCAAAATTAAGAAAATGAAGAAAATCTTAAAATTGAGAGGTTTTACTCCCGGAATTGGGATACTCTTGGGAATGTTATGTGTGGAGATTCCAAATTCAGGTGAATTCTTTGAGTGGATAGATTCAACAGGGGATTAGGGTCTGCATGTTTAAATTTTTAAATTCAGGTGAATACTTTGGGAGGTTTTTTTTATTTTAAATATCATCCATTGTCGATGCAGTTTAATACTCTCAAATGCATAATTTTAATTTGTTGAAGTCAGGACAATGCTTTGGTTGTTAAAGACTTTAATATATACTCTTCAAATGCATAAATAATTAATTTGTTGAAGTCAGGACAATGCTTTGTATAGACTTTAAGTGTTATTGAAAAATACACCAACATGGGGTGGTGACGACCTTCCTTTAGGGGAATAATACAAAGAAGTGAATGAAACCCGATAAGAAGCGATGAACCCCGATCCAAAGGTGTGGGCAACTAATAGTGTTGAGATTTCTTTAGTGTTGAGGATTTTCGCCCAAAAGATTTGGTCACATTGTAATTTATTTATTTTTTTTGTTTTTTGGTTTAGAGGTAATGCTGTGTTTAGACCAGCTTGTTCGAAACCTCGACTAATAAATTTCATTGTGGCGGTCAAAGACAATTCATCCACGACTAATCAACCAAAGGTGGCGGTCACATTGTAATTTTTTTTTTTTTTTTTTTGTTTTTGGTTTAGAGGTAATGCTGTGTTTAGACCAGCTTGTTCGAAACCTCGACTAATAAATTTCATTGTGGCGGTCAAAGACAATCCATCCACGACTAATCAACCAAAGGTGGCGGTCATAGACAATTCATCCTCGCACCAGCTAGGATATTTGGAGAATTAAATTCCTTATGGCCTTGCCCAAAAGGGGGCTCGAACTTATTTGGTCACAGCGTTAGAATGAAACTCAAAACAATTGAAAGGGAGATTTCATTCTTCAATCCACTAAGTACAATTCACAATAAACAATTACTCCCTCTGTTCTGGATAAAAAGTTCTTTTTTTTTTAACAGTCAACATGTAACAAAATTAAATTAAAATTTCACACATATATATACTTGTATTTTTGAAAATAAAATTTCATTAATTAAAATTTAATAAAATAACTAAATTTATAGTATAAATTATCGATCAAACTTTTACTAATTTGACCCAAAAAAATTAAAATAAACTCTTTACTTGAAACGGAGAGAATACTTCATAAAAAGCACTTTTATCATTAGATTATAACTTGTTGATTCGAAGAGACATCATGGTAAAATTGCTACTGATATTGATATCAAGAATGAGCCTAAATCCAAAGGCTAAATGTAACTTAAATCAGATAAGACCCAAAAAACAAAAACAAAAAAAAAAAGTGCGAAAAAGGTACCAGTGCCGCCTATGTTACAGTTTCAACAATAAGACCTCTCCCAAAACCTACTTAATAGTACAGTATATAAATTAGCAAAAAATAACAAGTTAAAAATTGGTAAAAAGAAAAACCCTTCCTTCGTCACCATCTCACTTTCCCAAGCTATCCAAAAAGCCCTGCAACTCCTTCAAACCCTCTGCCGAAATACTCCTTTGCACTCTTCTTCCCCTTGGAGCAACCAAGTTCGGGGGTGGCTGGGACTGGAAGCACACCACAACAGCAGCTAAATTGTCACCGCTCTTCCTCTTCAAAGCTTCATCAACCAAATCCTTGCTACACATGACTGGATCGTTGTGTTCTTGCAGTTTCCTACGTGCAAAGTCTACTGCATTTTGGCTCATGAAGACATCCCAGAGACCATCACAACCTATGATGAGGAACTCATCTTCTTCTGTTAGTTTTGTGGTCATAAGCTCCGGTTCTGAACTAAGGGGCCCACCGTCCCTGCACTTCAAGCCTTCCATGTGCCAGTCCCCTATAGCACGAGCAACATTCAGTTGTCCGTTGAGATACCCATCGTCCACGTATCCTCCAGATGCTTCAATACGCTTGCGCTCTTTAATGCATTGTGGTTTGTGATCCCTTGACATCTCAACTGCTTTGCCCCGACGACATAGCACAGCTCGGCAATCTCCAGCATTTGCCACCACCAATGATCTGTCATCAAATGCAGAAGATAAATGAATAAGTCATGCTTTTGAATTTCCAACAAAAGAATTATCACTCAAAATACGCAAACAAATTATATTTTGAAAACAGAAAAAAATTCTAACCTCCCAATAACAAGAGCTGTCAATGCGGTTGTACCAGAAGCAAGATCAGCATCCAAAGTACAAGCTTCTGCAAACGCATTGTCTGTCTGCAGAAAGGCTGAAGCAATAACCCTCTCAATTTCCCCAGGAAAATCTTCATCCTCAACAATGAATCTTGGCAAATGGTAGCATGCAAAATCAGCAGCATGCTTCCCTCCATGACCATCAAAAACCTGGAACAACAAAGGAGACATTAATCACATTGCTTAACAATAGACATACATAAATACATGCAAAGGTTGTTTCAGGCTAGGTAGCAGAAGATGAAGATTTCCAATGGTTTCTGCCCTCTGCAGTTATCTTTGTCATTTTGGATACTTAAATAGCACATGATCAGGATTGCAACTAGTCTCATTCAGGCGCAGCTATCTTGTAATGGTTTGTGGTTTGGTGACGGGATTTGTAATTATTGTGCAGCTTGGTGTGTTGTTTTTGCATGGTCCTAAAAGAAATCCATTTAACGAAGTGGTGCAGGCAAAGAGAAATACCCCATAGAAAGCACCCGGTCCTTCAATGAAATTTTTTACCCCATATTCATGCACAAAATTGTCAGCACAAATATACACATCCTCCATGCTCGAGCGAAACCCCATGTCAGCCCATGCTCCCGAGCGAAGAATGGGAATAAACTCAGTCGTGCACACTTGGTCATCCGATGTTTGGTCGACAGATAGGTCTGATGTCTTCGTCTTCAACTGTTAAAGCACCAGTCAAAACATTAAACAAACAATAGAAGGATATCGACTCCCCTAAGGGAAAAGAATAAATAAGAAACTACAAAAAAATTCACAGAAAGCCTTCAAGGACGAGTATCCATTATTCCAAAACCAACAGCTCACGGTTAGGGAACATAGCAGCTACACAAAATACCTCAGATTGGTGGGTACAGACGTGGATATCAAGTTATGACAAAGATGCATGACATCAGAAACAGAAGGTTTCATAATCCAAGAAACGAGCACACTACAAGTAAATAGAAACTCTAATAACAACTTTCACGCTACCTTTTATAAACATTTCTTGATTCGACATAGATAACCAAACCTTAATGTAACAATGTTACGAGATAATGCACGAAGCACATGGTTCACATATACATGCATAGATATGACATACGTAACTGAACCTTTGAGTAGGTCACTTTAAGCATGTATTTCACATACCGCAAGTCTTCAATGCCATCTCCCACATGTTACAATCTATATTAAAACAGCCTATTTGATGCAGTTCACCATTGAAATAATCACTATCTCAATCGGGTTGCTTCAAACTAATTCCAGTCAACTTAGGGTTAATATTGCCGTATACAGAGAGGTCTTGCCTTTTTCTTCTTCTTCTAGGTACTGCCACACAAGCCCTGAAGTCTATTTCAAAATAAATCACCCACTATGAGGACTTATGTCATCTATGCAGCATTCAACGTAGAACCCTAGACTACTGCAAAAAGACGGGCCATGATCAGAAGACCAACACAGGTCTCTTCCAATCTAGTGATCCCAACATGATACTTCTGGGTTACAATTGTTTATTCTTGACTCTAAAGAAATCCATCTCAAACCTTGTCAATTAGGCTGGTCCACCCCCAAATCAGTCCCCTAAGGTCCAAACCTTTGAAATAAGGCCTCCTAAACAGTGACCACATTGATCTTAGGGTCACATACTAGGAGAAATATGAGAGAAGAAAAAGCCTTCTCTCATATACATTACCATAATTAAGGGGAACTGACCGAAAGAACATTGGCAATAATGTATAACTAAGTAGTCTATTGCGCAGATTTATTATGTAATTTTGGACAAAGGTAAAAAGCACTCTATACTGTTTCTAAAGATAACAATGTCAGCCTAATCGAAGAACATGACATAGATAAAAAGCTTTGACTACACTGTTTCTAAAGATAAGAAGCTCACTTTTCACTTCATCAAATACTAACATCGATATAGATTATAATAAAACACACTAAAGATATGCATTACAGAAGGAAACGTTTTCTTATTCTGTGGAAGAAGGAAACACATGAAAGCCCATAAAAGTAACAAGAAAAAGGTACCATCAATAGTCTCTATTGGGTCTAACCATGAAAAGAAATTCACTTTACACTTCTGTTAACTGCTAAAATCAGTATAATAATACGAATCCTACACGTGGATTAGAAGTTCCAAAAAGACCAACAAGTAAACACTTAATGCTCATGGAAAAATAGGGAAGCCAAACTATGCGGCAAACAAGTAACTCAATGACGGTTAAAGGTCTTAAGATGGCTTCAACCACTCAAGTTAATAACTACAAAAGGTGTTTGGATAGCAATTAAACGGCTTCAAATAATAACCATGAAAGGTCTTCGGATAGCAATTAAAAGGCTTCAAACTAATACCTTAATAATAAAAAAAAGGTCTAAAGGTAGCAATGAAGTAACAATAATAAAACTATGAACACTAGACATCTCTTGAAACTTGAATCACTAAAGCCCAAGCACACTCCATTAAAGAAAAGTAAAGATCACTAAGAATTAATAACATAACAGGCAGAATTTATGAAAAACTCAATTAAAACCAAAGCAGAAGAAACCACAACCACCAAGACAATAATGATTAGAGTCAAGAACATCACTAGAAGTAATGAATTAAATCAATCACAACCATAAATGAAGAATTAAAAGAAGCTATTAACACAATCAACCAGACCACTTAAATAAAAAAATAAACGGGTTTAAGTGTAACAAAAAAATCCTAAGTACAAAAAGCAGAAAAATCATAAATCCCAGCAATAAAAATACCAAATTTGGGAGTTTGAAAAAGGGGCACACCAGAGAGGGGTGACGAATAAGAGACTTCTTGTAATTAACCGGCGACTCCAGAACACAACGGGAACCGTTAAAACCACCGGCACCAGCCCGACAACCGATAGTGAGTGGATTGGGAGGCCTGCCGTCACCACTACAGCTCCCATTCTCTCGTCCATTAACAATTTTTTTACTTCCTTCCATTATCATTACACTCAACAACCATTACTTCTTCCTCCACTTTCACAAGACCAAGAAAAAAACTCCCCCAATATATGAAATGCAATTACTACAAAAACAAACTCGTTGTCCTTTTGATAATTTAGTTAAAAACCTAGGGTTTCAAACTCTGAATCGATTTGGGAATAACTTCAATTAGAGAAAAATCGAATTGCTCGATAGGGTCTAGGGTTTAAGGGGTGCGTGAGTGTGTGTGAAAATTGGGGTTGGATCTGGAGGGTTTGAAAATGGGGTAGAATTTTCTAACTGGTCGGTTCTCAAGGGGAGGGAGAGGAAGACACTTTGCCGTTGAGATTGTGGTTAGATTCGCACCCTATAGAATACTTAGGAAACGGTGTCGTGCCGCTTCGAGGATCGTAAACGTGTCCCCTCCCGTCGATTTCAACACCTTTTTGTGCCCCGTGAATCATGATGGTCTATCTTTAATTTTCAAATCTATCCTAATCCTAATTGACAGACCAAAATAGAAATTTTATCTAATTTTGGAATGGGAAAGATTTGGTTATTTTTGGATAGTCATTTTGATTGTTAGTACCATAGTTATCATAGTTGGATCAAATCCTCGAACAATCAATCAAGTTGTTTTTTGTGAAAATAATGACAATATTTTACATATAAATTATTGAACTTGACCTCGAATGACATGTTGTACAATACAAAGATATTTGAGCTCATATTGTACAACACAAAGATATTTGGATTCCGTTCCTCTTTGACGATTTTTGTGATTTGAATTTTTAGTTTTGAATTTTTTTCTCTTATTCGTTCCACTAACTTTCTCTCTATCTCTTGCTTACTTTTACTTTAATCATTACAAAAAAAAAAAAAAATTAACTTAAAGCTTTAAAATTTGATCACGATGTTAAATAGATCCTTAAACTTTCTATGGTACCAGTATTTAGCTTTTCTCGACGTTCAACGCAATTTTGTGTTAAAACTCCGCATCTATAGTTGGTTGAACTAGTGGTTAAATAACAATTTCAAGAAAAATTGGTCGGTTAAATTCGGGTTTTGATGATTTAATACTGTTCAATTGTAGAAATGGTATAGATAAGAAATTGTACTAGTCTATTAACCAATTCTTCAATTGGTTCAATCAAGATGGTTTATTCAAATGTTTAATACTAACTTTCGAGGTACAGTCGGGCTCTAACAGTGATCTTAATTTTTTGCTTAAGCGACTAAAAGTATTTTCCTCAGGCCAACCATTGTTAATCATTCTGGAGAACGGAGTGAGTTGGTGGGGTTACATGATACCAATTCAGATCCTGTGTGCCCCTCTCTGTGCCACAAAGAAAATTCAATATTGGATTTCGGTTGCAACCGAAATCTAATATTGAATTTTCCTTGTGGCACAGGGAGGGGCACGCATGTGTGGCATAGAGGATCTGAATTCTACAAGATGCTCCTTAGAAGTAAAAGAAGAGAATGAAAATGATGCTTCAAGAAAGTATTTACTTCATTTGTTTACATAACTCTTTCTCTTTTGTTTTATAAAAAAAATTAAAAAAATTAAAAGGTTGGTACTTTCTCGTCTAGCTAGCCTACATCATCTTCTTCTCTTTTTTTTTTCTTTTTTTTTTTTTTTGATTTAAAGGCTAGGATAGCACGACACCTTCCCTTTCTATCTTCCTCAAAATTATTTCAATCATTTTAAAATCTTAATATATATATATATATGCTTTCTCGCAAACCATGGTAAGGAGAGTTTTACCGTAAACTGACGTTGTAGGTCTACCATGGTAGGGAGAGCTTTAACACAAATTTTGTTAAATAAATTTACAAACTCAAAGGGTAAAGTGAAAAATTTTCAAAATATTACAAACTCCGGAGATAAAACTGTCTGGCGGGTTGCGCCAACAATTGGCACATGTCCAAAAGGAGTTGCGCCAGCCCTAGGCGTATGTCCTCTTGGACTTGCACCAATTTTTAGCATATGTTCTCTTGGAATTGCGCTAATTTATGACGCAAGTCATTTGATTTTTTTTTTTTTTTATAGTAATGTACATTATAACACAATAATAATAATAAAAAAATATAATTTAACATAAAATATAATTTAGTTAAAAGTTTTTTTATGTATAGAAGTTATGGGCAAAATAATCATTTTGTTTGGGAGGAGTGGCTGCATTTAGCAGATTGGGGTAGTTGCGTTGCTCTATTTTAAATTTTAAACTATGCAACACTTATTTTGAAGGAAGGAATACTGTCTACATAGTAAAACTTGTCCGATGCAAAAAAATTTAATAGGGACTTTTCAGTATTTTTACCTCGTTTACTCAGCAGTTAGTCGCACTTGGACTGGACGAGAAATTATCCCTTCTGTGTTCTTTGTTAGATCTCCAACTAAACTAATCAAGCTAGCTAAAAACCCGATTGGGGTGGGCTGATATATGTGGCTTCTCTCCTTCACGGCCTATGGACCGTTACGCATATTGGGCTACGCAACCTATCTGAACTGGGCTTTATCACATTACTAGTCTAAAACGTGCAAGCATGTACTACAATGTACTTCAGCAAAACAAACACACGATCCACATCACAGCGACGGCTTACCATAGAGAAAGGTCCACTTTTACACGCGTCCGTAGGAAAACTATTACAAGACGGCAAGCAAAAGAAGAAGTATCTTCTCCAATAATGGGCCCTGCTCACGTGGCCCAGCACAAAGGTCCACATTTTGAGTCCCTCTCTCTCTCCCGCCAACCTAAACTGACCAATCAACGACTCCAACAACTCAATTTCTAAATCTACACACGCACATACACACACAGTTCTCCCTATTTATTTACTCCAACAATCTATGTTCTCCTCGCTCGCAACCCAGGAAAAGATACAGAGAGAGAGAGAGAGAGAGAGAGAGTTTGATGGCCATGTCAGCCAGTTGTTGCTTCAATCTCTCCCCACGGACTCCTACTTCTAGCCCACTTTCCAAGCATGCAAACAAAAGTCAACTTGCAAGGTAAATAAATTTTTACAACAACTCATAGTATTATTTTTTGCTAACATGCGCCACCTGAGGACAAGCTATAACTTAGTTTCTGCTCCACATAAATTTTTTTCAGTCTGCACCGACTAATTGAAGGGCTCGTTACTTCATATATAAGCTAAGATCTAGTTGTCTGTTTTGTATTTGGACCTACGTGTTTTATCCGGAATACCACATGATTACCGGCGATCAATCCCGCTTAAATGGGTCTCCACATTCCTAGCAGTGTGGTTTATGTGGTGTCACATTGGTAGCGATTTTTGCAGTTTCGAACCTATAATCTCCAGGTTAAATATACAAATTACATGAGGAGAGTACCACTTGGGCTATCCTGACGTATTTTGTGTATTTTACTTGAAGGTTACAGGTTCGAGACTGAGGAAGTGCAAAAATCCGCTACCAGTGTGACACTACATGAACCACACTAATAGAAGCGAGGAGATCCCTGTGAGCGTGATCGATCGTCGGTCAAGAGCCCCTTGCGAGTTCCCGAACAATTATATCTCATCACCACAATCAACAACAAACGATCTCAACTAACAATATCCGTCATCTGTCTCTTCACAATTTGTATATCGTATCGTTGTGTACTTTTTCTCCTCTAATTACACACGGTTTTATATACGAGGAGTAGGATACATGGACCAAGGAGAAACCAAATTCTACAACAATAAAGATATTAATTAATGCGTAGTTTTCTAGTTTGAATATAACTTGGTCAACTACCCAATTACAAAATCAGTTACAAACCGTCACCTTCGTGTAACCTTTCTTCCTTTTACACATACAAAATTAATTTGCATTCCCTAAATCCCAGCACTAAAAAAGCCCGTGATTGAGACATTATTTAACAACTTCCTATTCATAAAAGTTAGAATTATTTAGTAATGTTTACATAAATTAGACATATTCAACGTAGTTTAATATGTAAGTACATCATAATAATATTTGTACATGGATCGTATTACTTGTAAAACACGTACGCACTGTCAAATCGAATCATGATTCGGATCAAATGAAGAGATTCAAAATCTCACGCTAATTATCTTTGTGCAGGCCTAGGAGGGAAATACTAGGAGGAGGGATAGCATGTGTAATAATGAGTTTACAAACGGGGAATTTGATAGGAAACGGAGAAACCGCCATGGCTGAGAATATGCAATCAATTGCAACTTCAAAGGAGAAAGTGGAAAAGAGATGGAGTGATAAACGAGCATGTCCACCATGGCAGTTAAATTCGTTAGAAACGATAGTGCCGGAAAACCTTCCAAGACCATCGTTCCACCGTAAATTTGACGCCGCTGGTTTTTCTAAAATCGCTCCACCAATCAAAGTTACCACTAGAATTAGTAGCAATTGTTTCTCTACGTAGAATTTAGGTCTCAAATTGTTCATATGATTTTTTACGTCTTTTTTTTTTTTATATATAAATTTTATACGTTTTCATCAAAGTTAGTGACAGAAAGAATGAAAAATGCATACGATATCATTGTGTTATATTTTCTGAATTTTAATTATGTTCTTAAAAAATTTATCCTGGTGTCTCGATCATAGATTGATTGGTTTAAAAGATTTGTGTCGATTTTTGATTGATTAATTTGAAAGTTTTGTATATTACAAATTAAATAAGCCTGACTTTCTGGTTTGAAAATTGTAACACTTTGTTGGTATTTGGTAGAAAATATTTGGCTTGTAAGAAGAGTTGTTAGCATTAAGAATATTACTATGACCCAAATGAACTATCTTGTAATTTACGTTTGTAATTTTATTTTATTTTATGTCTTACTCCTTTCGTCCGGATAAATGTTCCTAGTGAATAAAAACAGAATTAAGAAACATAATTAATGATGTTCTGTAAAATGTGTTCTGACCATAATACCCATGAATATTAATTGAGTTTAACTATTTTAAATAATTGAGTTTGTTTAGAATGTGTTATATTAAATGAAGCTTTAAGGGTATATTAGGAGGAATGGTAGAGAATAAATAGATCAAAAGTCTTTAGGAACATTTTTTTGGGACATCCCAAAATAGAAAGGATGAACATTTATCTGGGAAGGAGTATAAATTACTCCTTCCGTTCCCAAAGAGTCCACATATGAAAAGTCTAATTATTAAATGATATATTAGTGTCATTAGAGTTAGTCATAATTGCAAAAATACTTAAGTACAACCAAAATGATTACAACACAAGTGGAGGATAAAGATAAAAGATTACTAATTTTTTAAAATTTGACTCTTTAATAAAATATCACAAAATAGTATAATGAACTCTTTGTCTGAAACGGAGGGAGTAAATTTTTTCCTTATGTTATTTTATGTTGTGGCAGCTGATGTGGTACAAAAAAAAATTAAAAATCATAATTAATGGATCACACCATCTATCATAGGTGACACATCATTTGGTGCAAAAAAATTGATACTCTTTAGATACTCATAGCATTACTCAAAATGAAATCTACATTTCGAGCAAATTAAGTTAGTATATTTATTATCTCAAAACCAATTACAGGTGAATGAGATATTAATGCTTAATGTATGCAACTTAACATTAATATTTGAAGAGTTATGAAAATATGAAAAGTCATATCCCACATTGAATAAAAAATGTGATTAAATGCACTTTATTAAATGGCCCACTCCAGGAGGAAGCATTAAGTGTTCTCTTCCAAGGTGCAACTTGGTGATGTCTAGGTGCTCTTTAGGTGCTAAGGAGCCTTCAACTTTTGTCCCGCGCAGTTAGCTCAGGGATGACTCAGGTCCAATACACTCTGAGCTGATCTAGGTACCGTACACACTCGAATAGGTGCAACCCAGTGACGATTGCTGCATAACACCGAAATCCTAAGCACTAAGCTAACCTAGGTGCGGTGCACACTCGAATAGGTGCAACCCAATGACGATGGCTACATAACACCGAAATCCTAAGCATCCTGAGCATTTAATCTGTTAGTGAGAATTGTCATATTATGCATTAATTCCTTCTCGAGTCTAGTGACGATTGCTGCATAACACCGAAATCCTGAGCATTTAATTTGTTAGTGGGAATTATCATATTGTGCATTAATTCCTTCTTGAGTCTTGGAAGTTCTGAAACACCCATCAGTTCACCGGGAATAGGTGCAACCTAGTGACGATTGCTGCATAAACCGAAATCGTGAGTATTTAATCTGTTAGTGAGAATTGTCATATTGTGTATTAATTCCTACTCGAGTCTTGGAAGTTCTGAAACACCCATCAGTTCGCCGGGAATAGGTGCAACCCAGTGACAATTGCTGCATAACACCGAAATTCTGAGCCTTCAACTTTTGTCCAGCTCAGTCAGCCCATGGATGAACCAAGTACGGTGCACACTGAACTGACCTAGGTACGGTGCACACTCGAATATGTGCAACCTAGTGACGATTGCTGCATAACACTGAAAATCTGAGCATTTAATCTGTTAGTGAGAATTGTCATAGTGTGCATTAATTCCTTCTCGAGTCTTGAAAGTTCTGAAATACCCATCAGTTCGCCAGGAATAGGTGCAATCCAGTGACGATTGCTGCATAACACCAAAATCCAGAGCATTTAATCTTATAGTGAGAATTGTCATATTGCTGCATTAATTCCTTCTCGAGTCTTGAAAGTTCTGAAACACCCATCAGTTTGCCGGAATCTACGTAGTCAAAAATCGTTAGCGCTAGTACGAAGCAATTTCGTTTTGCAGAGATTGTGTTCAACACAAGCCTCAACTTCAGTTAAATAAATTAATTTCTGTTTTATCTTTATTTATGCACGTTGATATTTCCAAGAATAAAAGAACTTGAAGGTTACTTTTAGTAATAATGGACATTTATTTTGTTAGTGGTAATAAGCAATTAAAACTGGAGATAATTTTAATATTTGTAAATAATAAGACAGAACTTTATCCATACTTCGTGTTTTATAATATAAATAAATATATTATAGATTATTGGCAATTTCTGTACGACATGTAGTACAAAGTAGTATTTTCTTCGTTTTTAAATAATTGTTTTATTTAATGGACACAAATATTAAGTAAATTTAATTTACTTTATTATAAATATTAGTATAGTATGTAATATTTTTTAAAAAATCCTTGTGCATGTGGTCATAATTAAGATAAAAAGAAAAAATAAGGGTGAAATGATAAAAATAATTTTTAAATAGGAAAGATTAAAAGCAAGATAATTTTTTGACGGACGAAAAAGAAAATTAGAACAGTTGTTTAGAAACGGATGGTATGATTTATGGTTTGCCCAAAACTAAGTACACGGCAAGCTACGTATTAGTAGGCTTCCGATAGAATTGAATTATTGAGTTGATTTAATTGTATCTATTACGTCATTGTCTCATTGAATGGGTTAAATTAGATTTTTAAATTAAATTAATTGAATTCTAATTTTTAAAATTTTAAAAATTTTAAAAATATATATGTTTTACGAATGAACTAACTCAAATCTTATTTAATAATTGAGGACATAGTCATCGAAAAAATAAATAAATATATATAGTCCATTCAATATATGAAAGTTTAAAAGCTAATAGCAACGTCAATGCAACTATGCAATTGTAGATTTGATTTTATGTGGCTAGGTAATTAGAGCATTAACCAATACAATTGTAAATTTAATCACATGTGTATGTGGGTAATTAACATCATCAATCATATATGATAAATTTCATCTCTTCATTTACATTCAATTAAAAAAGATAGTTTCAATACAATTGTGGGTTAGGCACGGGTCCCTCCACTAGAAAGAAAATTGACAAAAAAAATAAAGGAAGCAAAAAAAAAAAAAATACGGCTAAAATGTATTCACGTCCACAGTTAAAATGTAAAAAAATCAAAAGTCTCATCGAGAGTGTGTAAAAATGGGTTAACACGTCATATTCATAAATGCATTGAAGAGGGTTTTTTTTTTTTTTTTTAAGGTGCAAATCCCATGTACACTTAATTTTTTATGCATACACATCTGCATTGGTGATGCTCTAAAGCCTTAACATATATTGGGACTCATCCTGTTGCTAGCCCTTTGTACGTGATCCCCAAACTTTCTAGACTAAGAGCATCCACAATGGACCATGTTATCAAATCTCTAAAACTCATTTTAGAGTTTTTTACCAACCCTTTAACCCACAGTAGACACTCTACGCCAATCTCTTCCCCTAAAATCAACTAATACCCCCTCTAAATCTGGAATCCTTTTTAGCTGAATTGGAGACGTCACTCCACCCGTGTCAAAATTCCTTGCCATTCAAATTTGGACACCTTTAATTTTCGGTCACATTTGAGAACCCCACAGCCACCAAATCCCTTTGTCTCTCTTCAGTTTATGAAGGAAAATTAAATAATAATTAGGTTTATTAGTTGAGATGAGAGAGATTTAATTTTTAGAGTGTTGTATAGATGGTGCTTATTGGAGTGAATTTTTTTTTAAGGGGTTGAAAAAGTGAAATAGAAAACGAGGTGTTTAAAGTATGGCATTGGGCAACCCTACTGTGGATTCTCTAATCCCCGCTTCATCCTCTAACGTTTCCTTTCTTTCTCTCCCTCCATTACCATAGTTGTTTAAGCCATCATTTTTGATAAATATCGACACAATTAAATCTCTCATGTGTTGTGTATTCCCGTCTTTTGTGCATGCGGATTAGAAATACAAATACAACTTTAAATTATAAAAGCCTATACAACCAATCTATAAGGATTTCACCAAGACGCTCAAATAGATTACAAAAGGGGTGGGGATAACACTTCATCTACCCTATGAGAATATTTCTAATACTATACAATATAATCTCCAAGTATCTTGCAAATACCAAATTAATTAGTATAAAGCAATAATGGAGAAAATAAACAAAGTATAGAAATATTCAAAAAAGAAGACACAGTGAAGAAGATTCTCTTCTTCAATGGTGTCACCGGCCACAAAGGCCTCAACTGAAATCAAGGCTCAGATTTCCTTTCTCGACCAAATCCACCGGAGTGACCCACGAAGTAAGCACTACACAGTTCAAGGTAAAAGGCCCAAGCTTTTTCCGGCAACAATTCCGGTAACCCCAACAAAATTCGGCGATACAAAGTTGTCACCGTCACAAGCCCCAGCTCCGTTCTCAACCACCGGAGATAACCACTCTAAAATACCACCAAACTGAAATCCCTCTTTTACACACACACTCTCACACAATTATACACACTCACATAGAGTAATACATAGTGAGATCAGAGAAAGAGAGAGAGAGAGAGAGAGAGAGAGAGAGAGAGAGAGAGAGAGAGAGAGAGAGCAAACTTGTGTGTTCAATTGGCTATAGCAATTTGGCAGTCGGGTTCCTTTGGGAGAAGGGAGAGCCTGCTATTTAAAGGGAGGGGAGAGCTGTTGGGAGGAGCTCACGGGATATGGAGGGGAAGGAAATCGCACCAGGCTTGAGAGGGGGGGAAACCAAGGAGTTGGTCAAACAGCACATGGGCAAAAATAGGGAAGGAGTCATCCGGTTTGTGCAATGGAAATGGGTGGGATGCTCGGAAGTTGGGCTGTGGGTTTGGGCTAGGTAATGGGTTGCCCGATTGGGCCTCCAACATTCAAACATCATGAAAGTCCTCGTCATTCCGACCAAATCCTAGATCTAACCAGATCTCTCGATTACCCACCTATCTCTTAGTAGTTAAGCGTGGCTAGCTCCTTGTATCCAGCAGCAAGTTGCTCAATTTTGTATTTGATTTATATCCCTTTGATTCAATTTTATTTCGAGCGAACCAAACATGTGACTTAACTAAAATTGGAATTGGAAGCACAATTTGAACACGGAACTCAAATTGTGCATCCAATTTCAATTCCAAAGCATGGTATTGAGTAGCCAAGCATAACGTAAGGGTATGTTTGAGAACTCCAATGCCATAGCTTGGAATTGGAATTGGAAGCACAATTTGAATTTAGCGGAGCTCAAATTGTTCATTCAATTCCAATTCCAAAACATGACATTGAGTAGCCAAATATAGTCTCACCATTTCAATCCCCTTAATTTATTCCGTCAAACCAAACAACACTTGTGTAATATCTTCAATTTTAGGCTTAAGTCGAAGACATTGGGTTCAAGCTCCAATAAAACTAGGTCAATTACATATGGGCTTCTGAACGAGCTCTTTTATGCATCAAAGGTGCTAAATACCACCCTTCCCCCCTTCCGGTAAGTGGTGTGTAACATTTTTGGGGAAGGGGGGTGGTATTTCGTTTTTTTTGTTTGCTAAAGTATAGGGGGTGGCGTCAACCCTAGCTATGTTAGGGGGTGGGGAGAGGCGCCAACCCTAGTTACCTGTGTAGAGTGAACATGCACCAACTTTTGATGTCTTTTTTTTTTTTTCCCTCTAAATTAGTTATGAGCAATATGGTTATTTCACCAGCGAGGGCGTGTATTTAGCACCATTCTTTAATGCAAAGCCTTAATAGAAAGTATAAAAGCATAAAACTTGACACAGCTGATCGATAAGATCAAAAACTTTGGACAGATTAGTTTCAATTCATAAAAGCTGACCCATGGCCTTTTATATCTAGTATAGCCCAAATCTTCTTTAGATGCCTTTAAGGGTTTTCAAAACCGGTAACACGCGTATACCCAACCCAAATAGATTGGGCTTCTTAATTCAATTCTCACTCACTTTTAACTAAAATGATTATGAAATTGTTGGCCTGTTCATTTTCTGGAAAAAAATTTCTCTCCAATCCATCCCTTTTTTTTTAACCGCTAAAAGGCACTTTGAAAATTTTCTTCCTAAAATACCCTCAACAACATTGTTGCTTCAAATTTGAGATTCGAATCGATGTATAAATGATTTCATGTTGTTAATATAGTTTTTCCTCATGTTTGGGTATCAATTTTCATGCATAAAACACGAATTTGATCAAATTCAAATTTTTTTAGTTAAACTCGTTTTTCTTTGTTCTTGGGCTGTTTTGACCACTTTAATCTCTGTTTTAAGTTTCGAATTTGTTTAAAATCAATCTCATATTGTTATTCTAACTTAGTACTGCATTTATACACAATTTTTCTACTAAAAAAAAAATACTATTTTCGATATCAAAATCGAGCTTGATAATGTGCTGTTCGAAACAGAGGAGATATTCTTGGACTGATTTTGGGACTTTAATTAATGATTTGAGTTTTGTATAATATCAATATCATATGTTATAGAAGTCAATACCATGTTTGTATGTAAATTTTCCAACTAAAAACAACAATTTTGATCAATCTTGATATTATATTAAATTGGGTATCGGGATGCCTTTAATTGGCCAATCGCAGATCTTGGGCAAGCAACGGGATCGATCTAAGGTAAACGAAAATCAAGTTCCTCCAGCGATTGAAATTCAAACGTGTCTTCGTTGCTCATTGCGATGCCTTGATTGTTTATCACGATGCCTTTGTTGTTCATCACGATGAGTAACGAAATGCTTTTGTTGCTCATCGCGATGCCTTGGTTGCTCATCACGATGATTAACCCACCCTATGCCTTGGATTAATCATCGCGATGCCTTGGGTTCGATGCGCGTATTTTTTTTCATTAATGGCATAATCGTTTTTCGCCTCAAAAATCTCTTTTCCAGTTTTAAAAAAGATGAATGGACTGGAGCGATTATAAATGTTTAAAAGAGACCACCGAATTCACCCTAAAATGATTGCTGGATTTGAACTTGTTTTGCTTTTTTTTTTTTTTTCATTTTCATTTAAATTTTGTGATTTTTGATTGAGTTGATCTTTTTTACCGTAGCTATATTTCATAATTTGACCAAATAAATAAGATAATATTATGATCTCATTTGGTGCAGCGTTTTTAAAACGCAGATTTTTTCAAAATGCAAATTTTCCAAAATACCATTATTTCAAAACACAACTTTTTTTACTTTTTTTTCTTAGCATTTGGAATACTATTTCACAACAATGTATATCATTCTTTAGACTTTAACACTCCACTCGCGTGTTTACTCCGAGGTACACTTTATATAAGTTAATACGTACCATTTGTAATATATATTTTTTAGATAAATGGAATCGAGATGATTTGAACCCTTGAACTCTAATACCTTGATAGCAATCAACTCATTTAAAATTTTAAATTATTAGAGTCTAGCACAATTATATATATCATACTTATGCTTTACCAAAAAGCTGAAAATTTCAGCCTTTAAAAATGCATTTTACTAACACAAATTATTCAAAAGCTATATTAAGATGGATAGACAATGAAGGCGCAACATTTTTTATCTGTGCTCTGACTAAGATGCACAACTAAACACATTTTACAAAAATGCTAAATACAACACTTCAAAAGGTTAAATTTTACACCCTTAAAAAAAAATACCGTTTTGCCCTTCATTTGATGTATATGAGTATTTACACCAAAACCTCCTCTATTTTGTATTTAATGCAAATGGATCCCCTAGGATGGAATTTGGGGTGGCTGCCTAGGGGTGGCGGCTCTTCTGGTGATGGCCGCCTAGCGTTGACGGTTCTACCATTTCCTATTAAAATTTTAACGAATCTATTTAGGGGTTGAAAGTGTAAATTTTTTTGACAAAATAGTGGATGGCCGTCTGCACTAGGTGGATGTTTGAAATATGGCTGCCAAGGGGTGGCGGCTTTGTCAAATTTTTCTGTTTTAAATTTTTGTTTTTATTTTTGTATTAATAACACTTATAAATATAAATTTTCACCAAAAAATTATAAACAAAATAGTAAATTTGCCAAAAAAGATACTCCCTCTGTTCCTAAATTATTGTCTTCTTTTCTTTTTTTATCCATTTCAAAATAATTATTTTATTTGAAAACTTTCATTTTTAGGACATCACTTTTACCATTTTATCCTTATTTTTTTCCTACTTTAATTATGAACCACATACAAATGGGCATTAAAAAAATTATATATTATATTAATATTAATAATTAAGTTAATTATTTTTTTTAATTTGTGTATTGAATCAAATAAGACAATAATTAAAGGATGGAGAGAGTATTATATTTAGTAATTTGGGGATGTTGTATTTAGCTTCCTCCTAAGTTAAGTTAGAGCCCGTTTGTTCGCACGTTTTGGTCAAACGCAAAATTAAAATGCAGTTTATTCCTTAACTTAGCGTTTCAATGTTGCGGTAGAAAAGATGTGTTTTGAAAATGCAACGCATTTTAAAATGTTGGAATTTTTAAATTTTTCCCAAAAAGATTTTAAAACGCATAGAAAATAAAAACAATATTTTAATATAATATCTTAAATACATTTATAAAAAAATAAATACACTTTAAATAATTTACGATTTAAAACGTTGCGCTACACGGGCTCTTAATATCAATGGGATATATAAAGCTTATTGACATCTCAACTCTAGCTAGTAGCTACTACAAGTACTTGATAAGATCACTAGAATCTTAACGTGGTCCTACGTGAATCATGATTAAATGACTCAAACTTTGACCAAAATGCATATATATATATATATATATATATATATATATATATATATGAAGAACCAGAATGCATTATATAAATCTGAATCCCTCGTTTCCTAAATGATTATTTTGATTGACGGTTACACAAATTAAGAAAAATTTATTAATTTAATTATTACTATTAATATAATATATATATATTTTAATATTTATATGTACGTAGTTTATAATTAAAGTAGTAAAAAAAAATAAAATAATAAAAATAATATCCTAATAAGAAATATTTTAAACAAGATAATTATTTAGAGATCGACAAAAAAAAAAAGAAGACAATAATTTAGGGACATAGAGAGTACATATTTTCTATAAGATGGATATTTTGACTAAATCTATCATGTGTTGATGGACCGATAAGAAAATAAGACTTCATCTTACAAATTAGGATGTATAAGACGATCTCACGAAAAACCTACTCACGATTTAGATGTAATCTTTAGCAAAAACGAATACTCTATTAAAGCACTTATTTATACATAGGCACTAAACGCAGCCTCTCCCTAAACGCTAAACGTAGCCCCCTGCAAAATTATTAATTTGTCATCGTCTTTTTATACATTGAAAATATTTAACTTAAAATTATTACTTTTATTTGCTTCGAATGTGTATATTTTTGACATATTTTGTATTAAATTTCTTAGTAGTTCGTTTGTCAAATGACAAAGATAATTGTGAAAACGTACTCTAATCCGTGAGAACATCGAAATCGTATATTTATTCGTCCGAAATAATGTTTGGATGATAAAGATATTAATGCCTAAAGTAGGTGGGTTGAAATTAGATAATAGAGTTAATCTTACGGTAGAAAGAAAGCAAAGGCAATGCTAATTTATACACAAGCTCCTTTCTTGTAAGGAGTAAGGTTGTATAGCATAGAGGCTCTCTTTCACGCGCGCTCCCGCAGAGGGGGTGCAAATCCTAGTTCGATTCAAGGTACGGACCAAGAATTGGTGTGCAAGTGCGACTCTGCGGATACGAATGTTAGACCAAATCAAGTCCCTTAGACTAGCCCACATTTTGCTATTTATTTTTTGTTCTAACAATTTTTTAACACAAAATACATCAAAAATATATATATCCAAAATATACGCATCTGAGAACAAGTTAATAATTTTATTAGAAAGACTGCATTTAACATGCTATATATTTACATGCTTTAAATCTTCTATCTGAATCAACATTTACATTATACTTTGTCTCGAGAATTAATTAATGACATTAAAACTAATGGTTAACTAAACAAAACTTATTTATTATATTTACGTTTTTAAAATATGTACTTAAAATACATACTTATTACGAAACCAATAAACATTATTTCAAGCTTATAGGCTTATTTGATTGGCGAGTCATATATAAACAATTATTAAGTCCCCATTCGGAGCGTCATCATCAATGCAGGAGTTGAAATTTCAACAAGGGCGTGCGTGTTGTTTCTGTGTAATAAAGTCTGCATGGAAGCAAATGGACTACTCCTACTATGGAGTATAAGCTATCATGAACCCTAAAAAGCCTAGGGTTTTAGTGTCTTTGATTTCTTTACCTCCAGATTTTCATTGGAAAACTCAAAATCCATGTGTGTGTATATATATATATATATATATATATATATATATATATATAAAATAGTAATAGTAATAGTAATTATAATTGAAAGTACATAGTTTTAATCGGTTTTGGTTTTTGACCAAAATTTTAAATAATAACTGATTTTATTGGTTTAAACACTGTTTATTAACGAATACAAATTTTTTCAATTTCACCTATTTCAAAACAATTTTTCAATTTTCAAAATGTGAAATGCCTTTTAAAAAAAATTTTTAAAACGCCTTTAAAAAAAAAAAGATGTATATTAAGTGATATCCCAAACGTATTTATAGGAAAGACCTCCGTTTAAAACACGCGTTTAAAACAAGGAAAAAAAAGATGCATATTGACGTGATATCCCAAACGTATTTATAGGAAAGACATCCGTTTTAAAACCGCGTTATTTAAAACTGCATTTTATAAAGTCCAAACGAGCTCTTAATCGGTTTTGGTCTCGATTTGATTTTTGAAGGTATATAAGCAAAATTTTAAATTAATAACCGATTTTTTCAAATTTTAAACACTCGTTACCAAACTATTAACGAATGGACAATATTTCGATTTCAATTTCACCTATTTCAAAACAATTTTTCAATTTTCAATTTCATATTGATATGCCTATCTAACAACCAAGAAACCCGTTTTAGTTGTGCCACTTGGTCCTTCAAAATTGGAAAAATTGTGGGTTGTTACACTTTTTTAGATATTTAACCGCTAAAATTTATTATATTTATTTTAAATTGCTAAAGTTTATTTCATGGATAAATGAATAAATTTCTTTTAAAATACCCCCAACAACCTAAAGACGATTCCCTTCTCGCCAAACGCCAAAGCTAGGGCAGAGATTGGACTTCCCTTCTTCGCATACCAGAAAGAGGAAGAGATTTTCTTCATTTCAGTCCATTCATTCCTGTGAGTCCTGGATTCGATTACTACGTTTAGTTGCGGTCAATTTCTTAGTCAAGAGAAAGTCTTTTTTTTTGCTTGATTCAAGCCTTCTTTGTTTTTGCTTTCCTTGCTTTGAACTGCTAAGGCACCGGGAGCAGAATCGAGTCAAAGATCGATAGGGAGAAAGAAGTTAATGGCTCTTCCTTTCCTCCCGATTGGCAATGAGATCTTTTTCTTCCGTCATTGCGAGACAAGGCAGCTTCCTTCGTTCTTTGATTGGTCTTTTTTGCGATGAATCGTGTGGTGAGTGTTCATAATGGGCTTTGTGCATCGCGATGCACGTATTTTTTAAGGGCATAGAAGATATTTCACAACAAAAGTGTTCTTTTTCAATTTAAAACAATTATAAGGGATTAAAACGGTTAAAAATTTACTAAAAGGTACTGGTCCAAATTTCTCCCTTCAAAATATCTCTCTCTCCATGGCTCTGGGCACCATGCTATTAATCTAGGTTCATAGTTAGTAAAATACGGGACATGTATAATACGTTAAAAAAACATATAAATTTTATACGATTGTTTTTAAAAGTTACGGCAAAAAAATTTAGTATAATAATACATAAATGGTAAAAATATATTTATACCCTTATACGAATATAATACAAATAATATTGAAGTGTATGAGACTAAAAATATATCATATTCTGTATAAAATTCCTTATATTTTTATCATTTTTAGGTTTAAATATCTTAATATTTTTACATTTATACACTCTCAAAGCTATTATTTTCATATTATTACATATTTATGACAAAGTAACGATGTGTTAATAGTTAAATGAAAGCATGATTAAACATATATACTCTTATGTGTGTACTTCAAACAGCATGCGTAGTACGTAACAAATAATATTTTTTAGACTTCATAATTATTTTTTTCATGTTAAATATCTAATTTGATCAATTAGAACAAAATTAATAATATAAATTGAATAATTTAAATAATAAAATTATATCAAAATTTGGTATATATCGAGTTTTATACGTGAAATACAATACGTTTAAAGTTCTATATGTGTACTATATGTGTGACTTGTGATTCTTTTGAGAATATTAAACATGCAGTAGGCCAGTGACAGATTTCCTAGCAAACAAGGGAGGAATGGTGAAACTGGAAGGCGTAGACGGTGGACAACAAATGAGCAAATTAAGATGTTTCCAAAGCTTAAGTGCAAAAAATATTGTTGGAAAGATAATGGTTTATTTTTCTTCAAGGCTTAATAAAGTGGAGTTAATATAGTTATTATATATATATATATATATATATATATGTAATTATGAAGGGCCTAAGGCAATTACCTCAATTGCCTATTATATAGAGCCGCCTATGCATATAGCCAACGATTCTAGTTTGTTTTGATTTTCTTTAGTTATAAAAGTAATATAAAACTATTTATTTAGCTTGATGTCTCGTGTTGTTCGACTTCGCTAATATAATTTTTTAAACTAGCAACATGATTAATATAACGAACATAGATTAGTCTCAAACACAATATAACTTAAGAACAACTCGTGGAAGAAAAAAAAAAAAACTAATTGAAACCAAGTAAATATGATATACACAATGTGTGTTCATGATTTTCTTTCCTTAATAGTAATTTTTTAAAGCTATTTGTTTTAAAAAATATGCTCCCTCCGTTTTCTAATAATTGTCTTGCTTCCTTTTTTTGTCTGTATGAAAAAATTATCTTATTTTTAAAATTTTTTTTTCAAAAAAATACTTTTTAACTTTATTCTTACTTTTTCTTACTCTAATTATGATCACATGCTTTAGTTGTGGGAAATGGCCAAATGGGTCGTTATTTTGCAATGGATCATGTAGTAGACCGGCTATTATTACTAGATGGAGGGCTTTTTTCTTATTTGGAAAACGTGACATAACTTCAGAAACACAATACTGCATAGGAATTTATGGAGTATTATGCTCAAAATAAAATTATTTTTTTATAGTTGGCGTAGAATCTGTTTAGTATAACGTTTTCAAAATATTAATTTTTTTTAAATGCTGATTTTTTAAAATACATTATTTTTCTTTATAAATGCGTTTAGGATACTATTTCAAAACACAGTTCTTTTTTTTTCATCATCGTTTTAAAATCTAAATTTTGAGAAAAATTTAAAAATTTCAGCGTTTAAAAATGTAACTTTTATCAACCACAACATTAAAACGCTAAATTGATGAATAAGCTACATTCTGATCAAAACGCAAAATCATACAGGGCTCTTGACCGCTATCCCTTTATATTTATGGTACAAACAATTAAAGATGTTAAAAGGGCCACGACCCGTAGGGTTGGCCCGTTTAAACAAAAAAAATAAATAAATTAGGGTTAGGGCTCAATATTTTTGACCCGTTTAAAATCAGGGGTTTTTAGGGTTGGCCCGTTTAACCATGATGGTTAGGCTTTTCGGGGTTGGCCAGCATAATATTAATTAGGCGTAAAAATTTTGGAGATACGTAAAACAACACCATGAGAATAAAACCAACAACCTTTAATCAAAGTCAAACACATTTATCCTTTGCACTAGTCTTCTTGTGTACTTGTGAATAAATGAATAATAAACAAAATTTTGGAAAGAACTGCTAAGTAGAGCTATTACATTATTTATTTTGAAAATAACAAGTTGAAAATTATAACACATCGATGTAAAACTAGTTTATATTTCTTTGAAAAATATAAGACTATCAAAGTTATGAATGATTTATCGATTACTATTTCAAAATATTGTTATATTATATCTTTACTGTGATAGTGGCTTTAACCGAAACGCTTAGGTCGCAATATTAGTGACTAAAAATTGGACCGTTTAAACGTTAAGTCATAACCCATTAGAGTTGACCTAAACCGTTAGGACTAGCGTTTAACATCTCTACAAACAATAATATAGCATACACTAATTTTCTACTCCCTTCGCTTCAAAAAGATAATTTTACTTTTCTTTTTTAATGTGTTTCAAAAACAACAGTCTCATTTCTAATAATAATAATTATTATATATATATATATATATATATATATGTAACAAGACCTTTTTTTTTTTTAATTTTTTGGAAGAGGGGGTAGTACATACCAAGAATCCAAGATCATGAAATTCCCACTTTAGAAATTGAAAATTTTACATCACCCAACACTTTACATAAAGGGAAGTGATTCCCCTTATTTCCGTACCTCAGTCAATTGCATGATCATTCGCAGACTATCAAAGACGAGCTAAAATGAATGTGCATTTGGAAATTAGACAACCTTATACTCCCTCCGTCCCAAATAAATGTTCCTACTTTTTATTTTGGGATGTCCCAACTAATGTTCCTAAAATTTTTTATTTACCTATTCTCTATCATTCTTCCTAATATACCCTTAAAGCTTCATTTAATATAACACATCTCAAACAGACTCAATTATTTAAAATAGTTAAACACAATTAATATTCATGGGTATTATTGTCAGAATACATTTTACAGCACATCATTAATTATGTTTCTTAATTCATGTGTTTTATCCACTAGGAACATTTATTCGGGATGGAGGGAGTACATTAACATTTGGAAAATGTACTTGTGTATTTCTTCAACTTTTCAGATCCTTCAACTCTTGAAACTAACTCAGTTTTTGTCAATGACTTAACAAGAAGAAACAAGAACCCTAGAAACCCAAAAGCAATCGGGAAGATTAAATTCTTGATTCCGCCACTAAGCTTGCCTAAGAATATGATCATCGCAACAATTGGGGTCCCTTTTTGTCCGACGTTCACATATCATGGCTCCGTCACGCACTGAAGTTGCCTATGATACAACCATTACTAGCTAGGACTGAACTGAAGCCCTTATTTCGATCGGAAACATATAACCTCGCTATAGACATCGTAGATTTTGACCTGTACTTGTAATTAACTAATTAAAGTGATTGCTTTTTGTCTCGAATATACGAAATATCCTAGTTTTGCCACTGAAGTTGCTTAAGAATATGATGATTGCAAGAAGAACGAAAACAAAAGAGTGGTGCCTTGACAGAAGATAGTTGATATTTTTGGTTGTCACACCAGTACATGAAATCATTGTTATATAGTTCCATCAAAAATGGAAGGTATCCCACTTTGAAGAAGGCTACCCCTCCATTATACTACTACATCATGGTCTTAACTGTTGAAATCTGGATCCCTATAAAACTATAACAACAAAAGAAGAAGATTTGAGTGATCTGTATGCCATTTCAAAGTATATTCCCTCCCATTGAATCCTCTGACAGTAAATATAACTGTCTATAATGATCATGGTACGGACTGATTGCCAAAGATTTTTCAATCATCTTTGTTTCACAAAATATATTCACAGATCTTAATTTACCACATCAGCACCTCATCTATCTGGTAGTCAATTACAACTATTAAACATGTGAAGACTTGTGTTTACAAAGTCGGTTCATTTTGGTTAAAAAGTCGTCCATGTTACTCAAATGGAGGTTTCTTGATAAATTGTTGATTTAGTGATCTAAGACCACCTAATATGTTGGCTTAATTTGACAACAATGGGGCCTTATTATTGTTTGTATATATATCGCACATAAGTATCCAAGCTATATCATCGTAAATAATCATAATAAAGATTGTTTGATTATATTCTTCTTTTTCTTACATGGATTCTGGCAACAAGACATGAACTGAAGCTCCTATTGAGTAGATTATAATCGTAAATAATCATAACAAAGATTTTGAATATATTCTTCTTTTTCTTACATGGGTTCTGACAACAAGACATGAATTGAAGGTCTTGTTGGACTGCAGGGGCGGCTTTATAATTCAGGAAATTGATGGTCAGTCCCTTTTTCAAAATTTGTTCACTTTTTTTTAATTGTTAAAAGACATTTTTATAAAATTGTTTCTAAAATATCCGTTTCTTCTATGTATGTTTCAAAGCAAAAATGTCAAGAATTGACTTTGAATTAGTATTCATCTAGCAACCCGAAATTAGTACCACCTTTAGCGGTGAGTTATAAATATTTTTCGGTTTTAGCAACTCTTATTACAAAAATACAACTATGTTAAAAACACTCCCTTCTCAAGAATAGTATTCCCTTCGTCCCTAAATTATTGTCTTCCTTTTCTTTTTGTCCGTCCCAAAATAATTGTCTTGTTTGAAAACTTTCATTTTTAGGACATCACTTTTACCATTTTACTCTTACTTTTCCCTCACTTTAATTATGGGCCACATATACATGGGCATTAAAAAAATTACACATTATATCAATGTTAATAATCAAATCAATTGGTTTTTTAATCCGTGTGCCGGTCAAACAAGACAATAATTAAGGGCGAAGGAATACGATAAATTTGTATTACTATCTCATTTAAGCGTTGTATAAGCGATTGGTTATGCTAATGAAGTTCGCGACCTATTTCCGTTTTCTTCTCTTGTTTCTTATTTCTTAAAGTATTATTTTAATGATATTTGATGATCTTGTTTATCATTCCATGGTATTAATCAATATGAATGTGATGAATGCGTATTTGTAAGGAATTAATAAGTTCAACTATACAAGATGAAAATTTGTTAATCGCGATGCAGAGATTTGTGCATCTCGATGCCCCAATTGTTACATCTCAAATTGAATCCCGATGTACAGTTCTGGCATCCCGACGCCAAAATTAAACTGAGAAAGTGGCACTGCATCCCGATGCTCAATTGTTGCATCTCAAATTGAATCCTGATGCACAATTCTTGCATCCCGATGCCCAAATTAATCTGAGAATGTGACACAGTATCCTGATGTCCAATTGTTGCATCTCAAGTTGAATCCTGATGCACAATTCTTGCATTTCGATGCCCAATTGTTGCATATCAAATTAAATCCCGATGCTCAATTGTTGCATCCCGATGCCTTGGGATGCGAGATGCGTGCGTATTTTGGTTTTATTAAGGGTATTGTTGTTTTTTGGACCAAAAAGTGTCTTTTTCCAAAAAAAATTTAAAAATGGGTGGACTGGAGTGAATTAAAAAGTTGAAAAAGTGACCAGTCCGATATTACCCCTTTATAGTTTGGGCAATTGAGGCAATTGTTTTAGGCCCTCCATAATTTTAGGTCCCAATATATAATTATATATAGAAAGAGATAATTAAGGGATGGTATATATAGTAACTATATATTTTTAGTTAATCATATATTCACTTCATTTTATTAGGCTATGAAAAAAGGAAATCGTTCTTTTTCCTTTATTAAGTTATAAAAATAAAATGTTTCCATCATTTGGAAATTAGAAAAAAAAAAATCCATGATCAAAGCTCATAAATTAGTACTGATTTAATTTAGAGTTCCAAGAAAAGATAACCACTTCCCTACAATATAATTCGGCACACAACAGAAAGAATCACACATCTTCAATCTTGAACCGAAATCAAAACAACTTCAAACCAAGAAAAATTAAAATATAAAAAATGAACTAATAACTTTGCATTCAAAAAGCTAAAAGAGTGCATTTTAATAAATAAAAGGTTGAATAGTTATAAAGTTAACTGAATTAGGCTTTAATTTTGTTTACATGCACTCATGTTTAAGCCCTAATTTAAGTAGAGCCGCCCATGTGTTGGAGTAGATTATCATCGTAAATAATCATAACATACATTGTTTGATTATATTCTTCTTTTCTTACGTGGTTTCTGGCAACAAGACATGAATTGGAGCTCCCATTGGAGTAGATTACAAACACGATTCACCAATTATCGGAATTTTCACAAGCAACACATGCAATGTACAAGTCAAATTTTTAAAGATTATAACTTTTCTTGCTCAGTATCTTCTTCAAATTCTAAAATAATTACTATATTTAGAATATGATTTATTTTTCTTGAACAAACCAAAAGAAAAGAGGGACTATTTTGTTTTGAGACGGAGGGAGTATTAATGGTTGCCCATTAATAGGATCGGTGAAAAGAATTAATGGAGTTATCTTAAACCATTCAAATCTTGCATTCCAAAGACATGCCCAAGCGGTTTGAACCGCCGGTTCCAAAATCGTCGGACAACAAACCGTAATCGAACCGACAAATCACGGTTGGTTCGGCCGCTAAGCCGTTCGGTTCCAAACCGTAATTTTTAATTATTTTTTAAATATTTTTATAATTTTTTTTAAAAAAATTCATCTTAAAACTTTGTACAAAGCATTTTTTGAATTTTTAAAACTTTGTAAACTTTTCATCTTTGAAATTATAGAGTAAACAAGGTAATTTCAAAATTTAAAATTTAAATTTTGGTGATTTTTCACAGTTTGGAACCGGCGGTTCGGTTCCCGATTCCAAACCGGCGGTTCACGGTTTTGAGAAATTGAACGAAATCGAACCGTGTAACTAGTCGTTTCGGTTCGGGGACGGTTCCGGTTTATGTGGTTTTTGGCGGTTCGGTTCCGGTTCGTCGCCGATTCCAAACCGTTTGTGCATGTCTACATTCCAGACGTTTTCCAACCGATTCCTTTTTCATATCTATTAGGAGTAGGAAAGTAGGTTTTTCTTCTTATGGTAATCGAAATGCTATAATCAATATCCATTTTGCCTTGAATAAGTTAGTGTAAGATAAATGCGAGCACTAAAACTAGGCTAAAATATGACCACCAACGAGACCGATTGACATTGATGTGGTAGGACGAGTGCCTAACACCTTCCCGTCTCGTAACCTAGCATTAAAAATCTAGAATGATCTCTAGGCTTTCTTATGTAAGCCTTTGAATAAGAGCATAAGTGATGAACATTGCAATAAAATTTCATCACAATCCACTTAAAAGTCACCATTGCAATAAAATTTCATCACAATCCACTTAAATTTATTTAAGAAAAATACTAAAAATGAATGTAATGAATAGGCAAACTTTAGTCTTACAAAAAACAAAAATCAAAAATTGGAAATCAACTAGCGAAATTTCAAAATAATAATCCAAGTAAGAGTAATATATAAATATTTTTTGATTACCAAGGAAAAATGTCACCACGACAAGGCTACAGTTGATCCACATATGGAACTAAAACTACTACGAGGACTTGCCAACTATCCCTCGCCAATGAAGTGAGGCAAAGCCAGAAACGTAGTTTGCATGAATCGATTGTAGAAAATATGATTTATATTTATTACACTACCTCCACTACAGGAAAACGGTAATTAGCAACGAAAATTTTCGTCGCTAATCACGGGATCAAGTCGCAAATCTGTATTAGCGACGGAAACTGTCGAAAAAATTCCCTACTTGTAAACGGTGGCCTTTCCTTCGAAAATTAGCGACGGTAATTCGCTATTATCATGACCGTCACTAAATATTGTCCGTTGCCAATTAGCGACAGAAATATCGTCTCTAATTAGCGACTAAATATTTCGTCACTACATTCCGTCTCTAATTAGCGACGGGCTTTACACACGGAAGATTCTGTCTCTAACTAGCGACGGAAATTAGAGACGGAATTACATGTCTCTAATTTTCTGTCTCTAATTAGAGACGAGCAGTTCCGTCTCTAATTAGTGACGGAAGTGGGTTACCATATTAGCAACGAAAAGTTTAGCGATGGAATTGTCCGTCGCTTAAAAAAAATAAAAATATTTAAGAATTGTTTTTATTTTATTATTTTTTTACCGATTTCAACAAATAACATGATATTAATAAAAACTCTCCAAAAATTAAATCAAACCACAAATTAATTACATAATTTAAATTAAAATAATTAAAACAACGTCGACAAATAAATTGTTCAAACTAATCGTCATTAAGTAAATTTTGGGTTTAGAAATAATCAGGAGATGGGTAATCAGATGGATAGGGTTGACTCTGAAGGAAACGGTCAACGGTGACCTGCATCTGGGCCACGGTCTGTTGGATTTGAGTGAGTTCGGTTTCCAACCTCAAAATCTAGTGCGCCTGGTCAACGTTCGGCTGGGCCTCATTTCGTGCTGTCAACCCAGAGGCACGTGAAGCCATGGTTGTCACATACGAGGATCCCCGTGTGCGCCCATACCGTAAACCCTATCGCACCTCTTCGCACATCCTATTGAGGTGATCTCCTCCCATAGTGGTTGGCTAAACTTATTTCCGTTAGGATCGGTTGAGATACGAGTCTCATACTCAACCCGCCATAAAAAAGACAAATATTAAAACACCGTCATATCAATTTAATAGTAAACAATAATTTTAATACTTACATACAAAGCCTCACATGGGAATCAACCCACGAACTAGATCCATCCCGCGATGTGTGTACTCACAAATATATCGGGAATCGTATATGAGAACCATGTGTACGCACCTACAACTGTACATATTATTATTAATTTTTTTATATTCTAAGAAATAAGAAATGAAATTGATTATAGATTCTAAGTGTTTACACTTAAACCCCCCTTTATCTTTGTTAACCCAAATTTAATTATACATTGAATTAAATTACTTCTATGGATTTCATAGCATCAACATGACTTCCCAACTACTTTTAACATATATAGAGCAATAAATTGAATAAACAATAATTTTAAACTGCGTTACTAACATGGATTTCGAGTATCAACATGGTTTTCCAACTACTTTTAATATATATAGAACAATAGACGAATAAACATTAAAAATATACACTAACACCCCCTATAGATTCTAAGTGTTTACACTTAACCCTCCCCTTATCTTTCTTAACCCAAATCTAATTATACATTGAATACTACTACCATAAATTTCATAGCATCAACAAGGTTTCTCAACTATTTTTAACATATATATAGCAATAAATTGAATAAATAATAATTTTAAACTACTATCATGGATTTCATATAGCAGCAATTTGGTCAACTAGCCTATTCACCTCAGCCAACACATAAAATCGGTCGGGAATTGACCAAAAACTACATCGGGCCTCAAACCTCTAGCCCAAACCAGTTATAAGTTATCGGGCTTTCGGGCCAAATCGCCCAAATTTCTATCAAAACATATTTTTACAAAATTTTTAAGTTATCACATAAAAAAAAAAAAATGCAACTCATTACAAGTCTACAATTTATCAAATAAAATCTCTAAATAATAAGTCGTATCTTGATGATTAAAATACAACTATATAAATTGTTTGTAGACTCCTAGTGTAAAATACATTAAAAACATAAGAAACAATTAGTGAAAATTTGCATTAACCTCAATCAAACATTTTTCTAATTATTTTTAAAAGCATTGCACATAAACATAAGAGATATTTTCATATTATTTAAAAAAATAATTTACACTCATGTCCGTTCCCTTTATTAATCTTGGAAACATTGAACATAAACTTCATGACTTCAAATAACCAAGTCTTGGACTTCGAAGATACACTCGTCCGTTCCAAATAATTTACACTCTGTCCGTTCCTTTATTTATACTCCGTCCGTTCCCTTTATTTTTAAAGCATTGCACATAAACTTGTTTTGTACACAACATGTACAACACTAAAGATCACTTAAAGCGACAAAATTGTTTGATTGAAAACTAAATAAAAGTGTATCGAGTGAGTTTGGGCCGGCCCGAAAAATCGGCTTTTTTGCCCAGCCCAATTAGCCACGGGCCTATTGGACCGGGCCAAAATGCCCAATTTTTTGGGCCTTATAAATTGAAGCCCAAGCCCCCATAATATCGGGTTGGTTGGGCCGGCCATTGGGTGGGCTAATTTTGCCTGCTCTAATTTCATAGCATCAACATGACTTTTCAACTACCTACGTATCTCTATAAAGAGAATCAGGTCAAAACGTAGTTCAAATCTCTTCAGGGAAGAAATTTAATTTTTGGAATCTGCTGGGGATGGGCGACAAGGTCTGCCCTGTGGTGACCGGATCTCCAGGGGAGACTACCTACGTACCTCTATAAAGAGAATCAGGTCAAAACGTAGTTCAAATCTCTTCAGGGAAGAACTTTGATGTGAACAGCTGTGTGTGGAAATGGTTCATTTCCGGACCTCGCGTCTATACCCGTTGGGAAATGACCAAGAAAGGCGTACCAATGCAAAATGAGGCAAATTGCAGTTTAGGATAAGCTGTAAATTAACATAAAGTAAAGATACTATTTTTTTGTGGCATTCGGGGGATGGATTCTGGACTGTGTTGGACAGCAGGGCCGTTGAGCGGTTGATTTCCATGTGCCTCAGGCTCGAACTTGTGGGAGAAATGACCGGGTAGCTGGGTGTGCAAACGTGTGTGAATGCACTGCAAAGTGGTGTCTAGGGGACACTTTGTTGGGGATGATGCGCACGACCATGGGTAATTCTTTTCTTTGAGATATCTTTGGAGATGATGGATTGGACGACGGGGTCATTGGGAGTAGCTCATTGGGATTGCTCTTGAAAATATGTTGATGGCGGACTTTTGTTAGGGCGTCCGGTTAACGACCGTTAGTTGGACGTTAAGTTGCCGTTAGGAGAACTTGGAGGTGCGAATCGCAAAATGCTGAAACTTTGAGGAAAAAAAGGGAAAATCCCTTCTTCCTTAAAGGAAAAACACGGCAACAGCAAGCAGCAGCTTGCTACCATTTTTCTTCTTTCTTTTCTCTCATCATTTCTTCTCCGATTTCTTCAAAATTTCTTCAAATCATTCAAATTTTTCAAATTTTATCGCCCCAAAATTGTTTGTAGCGATAATGGCGAATAATTCGGACTCGAAACGAAATTCTGTCAATGTAGGTGCCGGTGACGAACACGCCGACGAGGTGATGATGCGGAATCGGTCTGCTATCCGTTCTCGAGATAGTAATCCGAACGATATTTATCGTGACCGGAGCGATCACATCTCTTCTTTAGATCCTTATGCGGGAGCGTCAGGGAAGCCGTGAACAAAACCGTAGACGCAATGCATGTTGTTGAAATTGGATTTACATTGCCGCTTGAAGCCTTGATGATACAATGTGGAAGGAAACAAGAATTTAAGAGGTGCACGGATGTTATTTACACTACAAGAGAGGACGAGTGAAAGGCATGTGAGTGGCATGTGTAAAGGGGCGGCTTGGAGGAGGGCAAAGGAAGGCAAAAACGTTTTTTCTTGTGGCCCATGTGAAACCGAGTTGTACCCATGTGAAACCAAGTTGTATTGTTTCCTAATTTGGTCAATGTTGTTTAGACTTATTAGAACTCTTTAGTTTCCTAGTTAAATAGGTATTTAGGTGTCCTAGTGTAATTAAATTTCCTAAAGTATTCATGTAATAGTTTCCTAGTTAGATTAGGAGAGTATTTAAAGTTTTCTTGTAGGAAATAGGGTTAGGGCTGAATTTGTTTTTCTTTTTAGACTAGGATTTTCGTTTTTTTATTGTTATTGTTCTTTTAGGGCTAGGAATTCAGATTTTTCATTGTTCTTTTTAGATTAGGATTTATTTTGTAAAGCCTATATAAAGGCCTAGAATTAGAACTTGTAAAATTCAGATTTTGTGTTATATGAAAAGTATTTCAAAGAACAAAGTTTTGTTCAAATTTGTTTATTGCATTCCTTAGGTTTAGGAAGGTAATATCCAAAGGGATCTTTACGTTAGGTGAGTGAAGCCTAACCGGTGAACCCAAACGGGATCTTTACGTTAGGTGAGTGAAGCCTAACCGGTGAACCCGTCATCTATCCTACTTTCCGCTGCAATTTCATTAATTTACATACAACCTTCATCCATAAATTCAACTCAAGGATTTCAAGATTGTGTCTTTTGAATTCAAGATTGTGTTTTTTATAACCCACGGTTTCAAGATTGAATCTTTGGTAGAAAATACGCATCAAATTGGTATCAGAGCTTAGGCCTTTCACGAATTCCATCTTCGTGAACGATCATGGCGAATGAAGAAACATGTCCCCGTGGATTGACGTTAGATCAAGTTACAACTCTACGACAAGATCGCGAAATACAAAAACTTCAACGACGTATGGATCGAGTATTACAACTATTGGAAGGACGAAGAAAAGATGATGATGACCGAGGCTTGAAACGTGATATTCCTGAATTTGATGGTTCCATGAATCCGGATGTCTATGCCAATTGGGTTCGTAGAACGGAGCGAGCATTCGAGTACAAGGGTATAGCGATCGAAAGAAGTTCAAAGTTGTCATCCTCAAACTTACAAGGTATGCTTCTATTTGGTATGGAAATCTAAAATCTCAACGAAGATACGAGGAAAGTCCAAAATTGAATCTTGGGAGAAATTAAAAAGTATCTTGACCGTAGGTTCTTACCAAGTACCTATCGACGAGATAATTTTTCCAAACCCAATCAAACAAAATTTGGTCTTGTACCTATATCTCTCAAGGAGGGTTATGAAGATTTAGTGTTATTACAAAAGAGAGAACAAGGGTTGATCGAAAAAGAGGGATAAAAAAGAAAATATCGAAAAAGAGAGGGTAGAGAGAGAACGAATTGAAAAGGAGAGGGAAGAAAGAGAAATCATTGAGAGAGAAAAGATAGAGCAAGAAAGAATTGAAAAGGAGAGAGTTGAAAGAGAAATAATTGAGAAAGAAAGGATAGAGCAAGAGAGAATCGAAAAAGAAAGAATTCAGAGAGAGGAGAGAGAAAAAGATTGAGAGAGAGATAATTGAAAGGGAGAAAGCTAATGAGAGAAAGTTGAGAGGGAGCAATGTGAAAAGGAGGAAGAGGAGATGAAACTCAAGGAGCGATGTGAAAGTGAAGTTGAACAAGCCGTCAAATACGATCAAGTAATTCCTATCTTACCTCAAGGGGTCGAAGGGCAAGAAAAAGATGATTAAAGAGGAAGAGGAAAGGAAGCTCAAGATGGTTCGAGAAGAATTGAAGTCGTTGCATACGTACAAGGATCCGTTTGACTTCAATGTTTCTACGCGATTTGCATCATGGTTCCTTACTCAACTCATTGAAAACACTTTTCGCAACCCGGTGGGCGGATTGGATGAACCTCGTTTCAAGGGCGAATCACCGAGTGGGTCGTAAAGATTCGAGGGCGAATCCTTTTCAAGGGAAGGGGAATGATGTGATCCTAAGGCCCAAGATTTGCTTTGCACAAGTGGAGAGGATTATTCGTCAAGCTTGGAGGCCATGGGAGGGTCTTAGTCTCAACAAAACTATGCTTCAAGAATTGAGGACAATTCTTTTCAAAGAAGGGGAGAATGATGCGGGAGCGTCAAGGGAAGCCGTGAACAAAACCGTAGACGCAATGCATGTTGTTGAAATTGGATTTACATTGCCGCTTGAAGCCTTGATGATACAATGTGGAAGGAAACAAGAATTTAAGAGGTGCACAGATGTTATTTACACTACAAGAGAGGACGAGTGAAAGGCATGTGAGTGGCATGTGTAAAGGCGGCTTGGAGGAGGGCAAAGGAAGGCAAAACGTTTTCTTGTGGCCCATGTGAAACCAAGTTGTATTGTTTCCTAATTTGGTCAATGTTGTTTAGACTTATTAGAACTCTTTAGTTTCCTAGTTAAATAGGTATTTAGGTGTCCTAGTGTAATTAAATTTCCTAAAGTATTCATGTAATAGTTTCCTAGTTAGATTAGGAGAGTATTTAAAGTTTTCTTGTAGGAAATAGGGTTAGGCTGAATTTGTTTTTCTTTTTAGACTAGGATTTTCGTTTTTATTGTTATTGTTCTTTTAGGGCTAGGAATTCAGATTTTTCATTATTCTTTTTAGATTAGGATTTATTTTGTAAAGCCTATATAAAGGCCTAGAATTAGAACTTGTAAAATTCAGATTTTGTGTTATATGAAAAGTATTTCAAAGAACAAAGTTTTGTTCAAATTTGTTTATTGCATTCCTTAGGTTTAGGAAGGTAATATCCAAAGGGATCTTTTCGTTAGGTGAGTGAAGCCTAACCGTGAACCCAAACGGGATCTTTACGTTAGGTGAGTGAAGCCTAACCGGTGAACCGTCATCTATCCTACTTTCCGCCGCAATTTCATTAATTTACATACAACCTTCATCCATAAATTCAACTCAAGGATTTAAAGATTGTGTCTTTGAATTCAAGATTGTATTTTATAACCCACGGTATCAAGATTGAATCTTTGGTAGAAAATACGCATCGATCCATCCGCGGTGAGTTTTGGAAAACCCATCTTTTTGCAAAGTATGCTAAATTTAAGATTTTTGTGTGATTTGCTGGACTCTTGATGTTAATACTGCATTTGTTAGTATCTAAGTAGCAAATATATGTTGTTGCATGTTGAATATAAGCAAAAAAAATGTGAATTTATGCAATATGTACATAAACAAGTATGTATGTTTTATGGATTTTACATGTTTAAAGTGCCTACTTTAATTGTAAATTTGAACATGTTAGGATAAAAAAATTTCGAAATCGAGAGCATGTATGTGTAGAGGGATGAACAAAAATGGAAACCCCCAAGTTAATTTTGTTGGGGTGGCTCAAAATGTGTGAATTTTTCTTGCTCAAAGTTGCGCGAAAGTCGCACACCAACTGTTTGAAAAAAAGCTTCAGTGAAGAAAAAGTAAAGGAAAAGTGGAAAACCTTCACTAAACACTTGAAAATATTTTATTTTGATCCCGAGATCCTAGGGATGAGATTTGGAGGATGTATAAAAAAAATAAAAACTTTAGTTTTTTTTTTTTTTTGCATGGCAAATATGAATGAATTGACATAATGTGCATTTATGAAATGACTTAAAAAAATGTGCACGTGTGCTTTGTGCTGACACGCTGGAATTTATGTTTGTTTCGCAGTCATGGAGGAAGACTACTCGCATCCGGGTAAATGGGGACATGGTGAGGGAGATCTATGATCGACTCCCTCGACTAATTCGTGAGAGAGTGGATGGTACCTGTCTTGGTACATTCATCCAGAACCTAGGCGGTTTCATCGGCTACAGCAACATCCATGAGGTGTTGCGGTGCTTCTGGTGGGCACTACCCATACCTTGCACTTTCCGTGGGCCGAGGTGACTATGATGCCTGCGGATTTTTCGGCGATCACGGGGTTACCAACTAGTCAGGGCCAGGCTATTGAGCAAGATTTCCAGCTGCGACATCGTTCTGATGTCGTTGCTCAGCTGTTGGGGTTCCCTCCTGTGTACAAGAGCTTCACGAGATTCCCGTTAGCTATGTCTGGGAATGGCTGCTCCAAAATGTAGATCTTGTCGACACGGCTGATCGATGCTGTATGACCCGATTCGTTCGAATTTTCTTATTCTTGGCACGGAGATCAACCTCTTAATGCTTCCTCAACCCTGCGAGTATCTCTACTGGGTTGTTTGAGGCGACTGCGCCATCTGGGCGACTTTGACTGGAGACAGGCTGGCCTAGCAGAGTGTTATTTCTTTATGGATCACGCCATTCGGAATGTCGCCAGTAGCGTCTACAACGTGGCTTGGGAGGTAATATTTGAAACACAAATCTTTATTTTAAAACTTGTTTTGTCATTTTAAAATAGACATTGACTCATTGTTTTTTATGTGACAGGCTTGGGCTTACGCGATGTTTCGCTTTCACCCTTTCACTCTCCGTACCAGGGTGATGACCCCGTCATTTGCGGTGAACTTCCGGACTTCAAGCCAGAAGTACGCTCGGAGGGTTCTTGATCGGCCTAACACCGAGGTGGTTCGGACTGCGATTATCAACTCCAGTCCTGAATCTCTCAGCTTCTTCCCATGGGATCAGATGCCTATTTCCTATGGTCCGGCCCAAGCGGCCAACGGTTGTCGCATTTTGATGGTGTCCATCATGTGCGATTCTATGTATCTGGGCGATCGGGTCAATCACCAACATGGGCCCAACGTAGGCCAGCCTCTGACACCGCCTTCACCACCCATCGGGATGATGACACCTGACGTGATGCCCAGACGTGAGTGGCATCTTGCGAGGGAAGCCATCGATCCACATAGATATGTGGAGATAGATTACGGGGTATTTGTGTAAACCGTATTGTATCCTCCTCCTCGCTCGAAGCGGAGGGTCCATTTCCCGTTTTTGTGGGAGAGATTGGGTCGTTTGCGGGGATACATTACCCGAAGTCCCGGACGATTGGTTATGAAGAGGTGAGAACTACAGGGATGAGGACCTGAGCGGTGGTGAGATTTCACCACATGATTATCTTCCACGAGGGAGAGATCTGGTATGTTTCTAACCGCTCTGTACACATACTATTTGTCTATTTTATCTATATATATTGATAAAAAAATTGGTGTATGAACAGGTGCCGGCTAGCTCCTATCAGAAGCTATTAAGAAGATTTTACAAGTTGTCCAATCTATATCGGAAGCTGAAGACCGGGGCCAGTGATTTCACTTGTCGAAGTGGTCGACGCGGGGCGCGTCGAGAGGTGGCGGGAGCGGAGACTCCGAGGTGCCAAAGACTAGAGTCGAAGAGAAGAAGACATTGATTTCCTTTCTGTTATTTTTGTTTTCTTTTATTTAAAGAGATGTATTTGCAAGCAAATTTTATTTACTCTATACATTGTTTATTATTAATGAAAATGCAAAAAAAAAAAAAAACTAGGGTCTCAATTCTAATTGCTTTTAATTACACAAATTGTGATGTGGGAGAAAATGGGTATTTGGCCGAGCGGCGATGGTTGATGCATAATTAGTGACTTTCGCACGGGAGGAGAAAACATTAAATTTGTAGCAGCAGATACACTGTAATGATAGGCTCGCTGCCTATTCGGTGAAGAATCACTCCTGGAGTGATAATTGGAGAATCTTTCGTCCGAAGAATATGGCTTGTGTCGGATGAAAGATGTGAACTGGAGGGCTGAACAATCAAAAGGCCAATGCATGGTCGGTGCACGGGAACCGGGCTTGGTGCCGCGCACCAAACTGTCTTTGTCTGTTGCTCAATTTGATGTCTGGGATATGCTACGTCTCAAATTTCTTTGCCTAAAAGCCTAGGCTGAATATGCTATCGGGAGAATTCTTCTCTTTACTTTGCTTCATAAGGCCATTTAGCCCGAACAACTTAATGCAAAGCTCTTTTCTTCTGTTTTCTCCAGACGACGTAAATCGCAAAGTCAACTCATTACGAAGACTTCCCTTTCTTAGTTCGAAGGTTTTTCTTGTATCTTTGTCCGATTCGTTTTCTTTGGTTAAATATCTTTCAAAAATGGATCATCCTTCTGGTTCTTTGGAAGATTTTGCTCGTTACGAGAGCCGTTTGGGCTCCATAGTTCGGCTTCTGGACAAGGATGATAAACTAATCATTGGTCAGGAGTGCGGCTTCTTGTGCGCATTTTGGTGGATTGATATTCCAATCAATTGGGACATGATACGAGCTGCCTCTTATTTTTGGTCCGTAAAAAATCATCTATTCAATTTCTCACTGAATGAGATGTGTCCCACTATTAAGGAATTTTGTGCTTTGACAAGGTCGGCATTTACTGATCAGATTGTCGTCCCTAATCTCACCCAAACACCCGAAGTAGCCGCATTAGAACTATTCCAATTCCCCCTGATGATACAAGGGCGATGGTCAAAGATAACCTTTTTGATCTGACTATGCTCCCTGACATTTTCTGGGACCTTTCCTATTGCCTAAGATACACCCGGCGTCGCCTAGCGGCTATTTTTGTGTGTTTGTTAGGGAAATTATTCCCGAGGAGCTACAACGATTTTATTGATGTACGACCACTCAACATGGTTCTACAATGTTGGGGGAGCCAAAAAAGCATTATCTCCATCATTTTGGGTGAGACCCTGCTTGGCCTGGACGCTTACGCAGGTGGTGAAAACTGGTTCCCATCCGGTAGTCCGCTTCTTCTACACATGTGGTTGGAAGAGCATTTCAACAGAATTGATCCTCCTCCTCAAGTTTCGGCATTTCATCCAGCTGGGTATGACTTAAGGCTACATCACCGGGGTAATTTACCTTCTGAGGCCATGTTGATTGACCATTTTTCTCGTGTAACCTCCTCTGACATCTTGTGGACCATTAGCCATTGGCGGATCCGGAGATTTGCATTGAAGAGCGACAGATTTGCACATGTAATCATTGCCAGACTGTGCACAGTTACATTTTATACTCCTCCCCATGTATTGCGGCAGTTTGGCTTGAAACAGACGATACCAGACCTGTCTCTGGCTGATGTTGAGGTCGGGGACCTTAATCCAGAGTTGTGTACTCTAATTCATGACATATGTGCAACCACCGTATATGGCCAGAACATTCCAATGGGATTCCCGCTGAATCAATTTCTGAGTCGAGATTATATCGCTTGGCTCGTGCCTTGTATGGGATCTCATTCATCCCATATTGCAGCCACCGTGGAACTCGTGCTTGGTCGCTCCGTGACCAATGGAGCAGATATATGGTTGCTAGAAATAGGGGATACGGCTGAAAATGCCGGTGTGGATACTCGTCCTCTGCCTCTATCTCCTGTTGGTAATAGGGGGAATGTGTTTCGGCCTAGAAAAAATTTTGACGATGCCGAGTCAAGCAATGGAGGGAGTATCCGGGGAGCCGAAAGTAGACGTGGTGGATGCCGTAGGAGATAGGGTGTAATGATGGTTTATGTATCTGTATGTGAAATAGATTAAGACTGAATATGAATGTTTGTAAGTCTTATCTATGTACTCCTTGGTTGCCAAACTGGGGACTTTGTTATAAATTAAGAGTATTTTATTATTATAATGTGAGTAGTGATTTTTTCCTTGTGTGATCACAACAACATGACAGGGAGCAAAACAAATATTATAAAATGTGTAAATAAATGACCGAACCCGAAGGCTGCCTACGTATCTCACGAAAAGAATCAGGTCGGATCGTAGTTCAACCCAGATTTGCGAGAGACGAAGATTTTTATTTCTTTTTCTCCAATGTTTTGTCTCTCTCATTTACTTTTTGAACTCTAATTTTTGCCTAGGCCACCCTTTCGGGTTTTTGACTTACCGAGTTATTTTTTAGAAGGGGGAGAAAAGTATTTATAAACTCAAGTAAAACTAAATACACAATAGCTGAGCGGGCAACTACGCGTAGTACTTCTTGAGCTTGTCCATGTTGAAGGGCTGAATGAGGTCTTCTCCATTTTCATTGGTGAGGAAGACTGCGCCGCCTGACTGTATGAGCCTGACTACGTATGGTCCCATCCATGGTGATTTCCACTTTCCAAAACTGTCAATGTAGCTAGGCGGCTTTTCTCGGAGAACCAAGTCGCCTACTTTGATGTCTCAGGCTTTGACCCGTTTGTTGAAGGATCGAGCAATCCTCCTCTGGTATGCTCGTGTGTGCTCTAAAGCCAACAATCTCCTTTCATCCAGGAGTGCCAGTTCATCGTACCGATGCTTAAGCCAATCAGCTTCAGCCACCTCGGCTTCTATCATCACCCTCAAGGAAGGGATTTCAACTTCAATAGGCAGTACTGCCTCCATGCCATAGGCAAGAGAAAATGGGGTAGCCCCAGTAGGCGTACGAACAGAAGTACGATAGCCCCGGAGTGCTAATGGCAATTTGTCAGGCCAATCTCTCCGTGTATCTTCCATTTTTTGAATGTTGTTTTCCAATGTCTTATTGATTGCTTACAGCGCCATTGGCATACGGCCTGTAAGGTGAAGACTTGTGTCGTTGTACTTTGAACTCATCCAATACTCGGTTGACGTCTCCCTCGAAGTTTGTACCATTGTCGGAGATCATTTCAAAAGGTACCCCAAATCGGTAAATGATGTTTGTCTTGATAAATTCTGCAACCTTTTTAGCATTCAGAACTCTGTATGCAGCGGCTTCAACCCACTTTGTAAAGTAGTCAACGGCAACCAGAACATACTCATGGTCATTCGATCCTTTCGGGTGCACTTGTCCTATGACGTCAATTCCCCATGTCGAGAAAGGCCAAGGTCTTTGTAGAATTGTATAACATGTGAGGAGGCGGATGTTGTAAGTTGGCGAACCTCTAACACTTTTCGCAACAACGCACCCATCCGATGCAGTCAGTTTTCATTATACTCCAGTAATAACCTTGCCGGATTACTTTCTTTGAGAACATGTGTCCATTCATGTGCGGACCACAAGTGCCGTGCAGCTGATTCATGATTTGCTCGGCTTTCGCTTGATCGATGCAAAGAAGGTTAAGTCCTTGGTAATGCCTTTTGTACAGATTGTCACCACTGATCACAAATTAGGAAGCCCATCTTCGCAAGGCTATCCTACCTTTTCTCTCAGTGTTGGGTGGATGCTCACCTTTCTTTAGCAAATTCCAAACATCTAGGTACCTAGGCCCATCGGCTCTTTCTTGGTCTTTCTCAATGGCAAAACAAAATGCTGGTGTATGCTTCGTCTCAATGACGAAGGGTTAGACATTGAACTCAGCGAGGATCTCAACTAGCGATGCCAAAGTTGCCAGAGCGTCCGCGAAGTAATTTCTATCTCGGGGGAGATAGTGAAATGATATGAACTTAAATTTCTCTGCCAATGTTGTCAAGCGGGCATGATACAAATGCGATCTAGCATCCTGCGTCTTGCTTTTCTTTCAACCCGATTTATAATCAAAGCCGAATCACCGTATACTTCCAATTCTTTGGCACCCATTTCCAAGGCTTCCTCCAAGCCAGCTATACAAGCTTCATACTCGGTGGTATTGTTGGAACATTAAAATTTTAATTGTACAGCCAAAGGCGTATGTGTATCCATGGGATCAATTAACAGTATTCCTATATCGTAACCTCTCTTGTTGGCGGCTCCATCAAAGAAGAGTTGCCATTTACACGTGCTGTCCTTAATCTCAAGAACCCCTTCATCAGGAAAATTCGGTTCTTCAAACTCTTCTACTTCTATCGGCAGGTCTGCCAACTGATCAGCTATTATACTTCCTTTGATTGACTTTCCCCTTGCATAAATTATATCAAACTCATTTAGTAAGAAAGACCATTTGGCTAGCCTACTCGAAAGTAATGGCTTTTCGAGTATGTATTTGATCGGGTCCATCTTGGAGATCACCTTTACAGGCAATGTTTGCAAATAAATCTTGAGTCTCTGCGTCGCCCATACCAGACCTATACAATGCTTCTCAAGTGCGAGTAGTTCAATTCGCTGTCCTGCAACTTTCTACTGACAAGTATTTGGCATTCTCAGCGTGGGAATCTTCTTTTTCTTGCGCCAACATGGCTCTAATCGCGGTGCCCGTGACGGTTAGGTATAACAATAAGCTCTTTAGTTTGTGAGGAGGAGCTAGAACTGGCGGACTAGCTAGGTATTCCTTGACTTTCTCAAATGTTTGCTGGCACTCTTCGTCCCATTCTCTATCTGTGTCCTTCTTGAGAAACATGAACAGAGGTTCACACATGGATGTCAGCTGCTGAATAAAATGACTGATGTACTGTAGTCAGCCCAAAAAGACTTTGACTTCACTCGGAGTTGTCGGCTGCGGTATATCTCTGATGGCTTTGACCTTTGCAGGATCCACCTCGATTCCATTGTCAGTTACCATGAATCCCAAGACTTTTCCTCGGGTAACCCCAAATGTACACTTGGTGGGGTTAAGTTTGATCCGGTACTTGCGCAATCTCTCAAAGAACTTGCGAAGATCTCTCAAATGAGCACCGTCTGTGTCTACTGAATGAATAATCATATCATCCACGTACATCTCTACTTCTTTGTGAATCATGTCATGAAAAAGCGTGGTAGCAGCTCTTTGGTATGTAGCCCCAGTGTTTTTAAATCCGAAGGGCATGACTGTATAATAGTAGGTTCCCCAAGGGGTGATGAAAAAAGTTTTCTCCGTATCTTCTTTCGCCATCTTGATCTGATTGTAATCGAGCATTACACCCACAAAAGACCGTATCTTATGTGAAGCTACTGCGTCTACCAAAATGTCAATGTTGGGTAGGGGAAAGTCATCTTTCAAAGATGCTTTGTTGAGATCCCAAAAATCCACACAGATCCGAACCTTACCGTTCGGCTTCGGTACTGTCACGATGTTAGATAACCATATCAGGTATTCCACTACTTTGATGAACTTGACTTTCAACTGCTTGATGATTTCTTCCTTAACTTGCAGGGACCATTCAGGCTTGATTCTGCGGAGCTTTTGCTTTATCGGCTTGGCGTCGGGGTATAGTAAAATCCGATGATCAATAATTGCTGGATCCAACCCAGGCATATCTTCGTAAGACCAGGCAAACACATCCTGAAATTCTGTCAACAGGCTGATCAATGCTGTTCTTTCCTCATCTTGTATGTAGCTTCCAATCTTGACCTTCCTAACTTCATCATTCAGCCCCAGATTAATGGTGGACAAGTCTTCTTACAGAGCTTCAAATCGGCTCTCCCCTTATTGTTTGATCATTTTAGCTAATTCAATTAAAAAGTTTATCTTTTGGATCCCCGTTATTAATCAATTCATTATTAACAAGATAATTTATCATATTTTCAGTTAATTCATCTTTTAACACATCAGCAACCAAGGAGTACACAAGAAACACTTGCATTATCATTAATGAAAGGAAGGGTTACAAGGTCAACCACCTCATCGAGGTCCTCATAGGTGAGATCCTCGATTTTGGCGTCGGGAATAGAACCGATTGATGACCAGTTCCTAACAAAAGGGAAGAAGTGGGCAAGGTATATCCGAAGCGCTCCACCAGTCCTCGGCCTTCAAGCGATCTGTAGTAGTGTACCGGTTTTGAAGCGAATTGTATGCCACTGTCTCAAATTCGCTACGAGTCCTCTGTCTTTGTCTGTTGCTTCATCGATCAATCCGACTGTCTCCCATGAAGTCTTCTCCGAATAGGGCCATGGCGAGATCTTCACGATCAATAGTCCATGTGTTCTCGGCCGTCACTACCTTGTAGAGGCGTCACGAGGGCCAATAATCACTTTTCTATTTCTTACGCTATGAGGCGATGTCGTTGAAAATTTCTTATTCGGGGTGCATCTTTCTATTGTTATCCATCCATGGTTCAGGGAACATGAAATAAGCCATGGTTTCTCCATGCTTGACAAAGTAACCATTCAGGGTCTTCCTGTAGGGGTTCACGGGAGGTTTCGTGTATGGCTAGTTCTTCTGAACTGCTCTGTTTCTCTTGCGCTTCTCTACCATTACTGTCGCTACTTCTGCAGGTATTGGCTTGTATCTGAGCCCAAAAGGTGGTATGCATTCTTTGATGTCATCTTGTATCAGGTTGATTCTGCCTTACTGACTCTTGCCCAACCTCAGTCTTGGCATGTAGCCTATATTGCGGATCATGCAATAAGGGACTATCTCTCTAGGTTCCACAACTTTCTAGTCACTGATGTTGGTTTCTCCTGCATGCTGAATTGCATTCACCCTCGCCTGAGGGATTACTTCGAATCTGCTAAAAAAGATTCCAGTGTCATCCTGCTCAATCTCGAGAATAAGAACATCCCTTTTCTCTTTTGATTCCATGAGTTTGTTTGCCAAAATAATGACTATGTGATCCTCATGGATAAACTTCACACATTGATGGAGTGATGAGGCTACCCTTTTCATGCCATGAATCCACGGACGGCCTAACAGAAGACTGAAAGTAGAAGGGATATCCAATAGTTGGAACTCGAGGGGCATTTCCAACGGGCCAATGGTTAGCATAAACGTTACCACCCCGAGCCATGTCGACTGGTGTTATCATAAGCTTGCACTGACTGCGATGATGGAGCTAGGTCCGAGATCTTCGTTCCCAGCTTGGCTAGAGTTGCTGTTGGACATACATTCAATGATGAACCGTCTACCAGAACCTTCAGTACCCTCTTTTCTTGAATACCGACAGTAATATGCAATGCATCAACATGGTCGACACCTTCTAAGATATGTATCTTCAGTTTAGACCCTTGATGTTGATCTAACGGAGCGTTGTTTGTGTGTTGGACGTCATTAGTCCTATTGTATCTTCGAGTTTGACCCTTTATGTTGATCTAACCGAAGTTGTTGTTTGTCGGACGTTGACGATCCGTTTGTGTATGTTGTTTCCTTAAATGATCATAGAAACGTGTGTTAGTACGTTTGTAAATAAACAGGTTGTTTATTGGACAATTCGTATAATGTAGGTGTACAGTGCAGGTGTCTACAATGTCTCAAATAAATTCCAGTCAAATTCATTCTAAGTGTGTGACCCAATAGGTTCCTAAATTACGTTGGCAATAATTAATTACTATATATATGAATATATATAATTAATTATAAACAATGAGCGGCATGTAGCAATACATCATTGTTACCCAAGTAATAGGAGTTATCAGTGATTAACATAACTGAATATGACCAAAATAATTCTTGTCCCTTTATCCTAATATCGATTAAACAATAGGCATAGAACGTGACATCCTTATTATAGTTTAATCTAGGTTTCTTGATCTCGAGTAGACTTAATTAGTAGATAAATAAACTCAATATCAAATATTGATTTATTTGAGCACGACCATGCATTTACTTAAGTCTCACTCATCAAGGGCCCACGATATTATACTCCGTTATGTAGGAGGGACAAATTTTATCTACATCGTTCATATCCTCGGCATAATTCGTGGCATATCCAACATTCGACTTCAAAGTATACAACTCCTCATCTAAGTATATAACGACTTCAAGTCAAAGGACAACGAACACAATAGTCACTATGAGAATCGCTTATGACACTCACGTAACGATCCACGTAACATTCTTATGCGGGTCAATCCAGTACATCGTTACACTTAACACGTACCTATGTGTAGACTGATATTAGCTATATGAGTCTCAACACATACTAGTCTCAATGCATTATTATTGCCCTTATTAATAATAATATAATCGACCGGGATATTTTGAATAGCACTTTTATTCAAAGAGTTTTATTATGCATTAATATGAATAAACAAATAATACATAATAAATAAAAGTCTTAATAAATAAAGATATATCGTAAAATAGATTTGCCTCTAGGGCATACACCAACATTTATGTCTTGTAATCCCATTATTGTCTATATGCTTTGTATTCAACACCCAAGAAAATTTTGGCGGCACCTCCCATGGCTCTCCAAGTGCACGACCTAGACAGGTTGAGTCATTAAAACCCATATCTAGTATACTCCCAAAGAACAATAGGAAATGCAAACAAAATATCTCAAATATCAAATACATTACCAATTATAGTAGACAACAATGTCTTACAAGTACACACACCGTGAGTTTCCAAACTATCCAAACGGACAATTCAAGAACCAATAGTACATGTTGACCGCAACACGAACAAAAAGTTCGTGTTGACTACAACACCTACTAAAGGTTCTCAAACGGAAGTTTATTTCCTAAAACTACATATAGAGAAGAGTGTAACATAAATGGCCAAATCTAAACAAATATTGACTCTTCCCCTCTTTGGCCCTTTTTATTCAAGACTAACTCAATTATAAAGCGCTACTTTTCTTATACTTTATTTGTTGAGGCCGACTCGGTTATAGGCTACAAATTTTGTTTCAAACAACGACGTATCTCCTATATATAGGATAACTAGAAGGAACAATGATTTCTACTTTTGCTACGAAGGAATTCAGTCTCGTTGCTCATGTATCGAACTCCAAAAACCCTTACTACACCTTTAGGAGGTGGAGATTCATCTCCACATCATAAAGATAGAAGAAAGGTGTTAGGTGTTCAAAATGACCAACAACATTTAATTATTTTACAACAAAAATAAAAACTATCATTTTTCTTTGTAATTATCAAACAAGAGATATGTCTGAGTCTAAATAAAAAGTTGTAACTAATAATAAAGGAAATCTCAATAGAGAGTAAGTAGATAGTAGCAGCTTAAAAGCATCCAGGGACAGTGCAGTTGAAAAACGAGGAATTCTTGATGTACGCTGTCCCTAGATGCTTTCAAAAAGAGTCTTCTACATTTTGGTCGATTTCAAAACAACTAAATCATCCTTTAGTCTAGGGAGTTCTTTTTGAAGAATAGTGCATTTATGCACATTTCAAGGGGTCAATCATCTCTCTAAGTTCCATTAGGGATTAGGGTTTAGGGTATATACCTATAGGGTATAGGGTATTTATAAATATATAGGTTGGGTTTTGGGGTATATATATATATATATATATATATATATATATGGTTTAGGTTATATGTATTGTCTTGGGTTACTGATGTGCACGTATTTTTTTCATTAAATTAGGCATCGAGATGCCTTGGGTTATGCGCGCGTGTTTTTCTTTTATTAATGGCATGATCGTCTTTTCATCACAAAAGTATCTTTTTCTTATTTAAAAAGAAAAATTTAATAGACTGAAACGATTACAAATATTTAAAGAGGGACCGGCCTATAATTCATCCTAATTATTAACATATATAGGGCCAGACCGGGTCAATTTTCGTAACACGTTCACAAAAATAAACTCGAACTCAGTATGTTTTGAAAATATCTTACAAGTCGATTCATTAGGAGCGGATCATTATAGTTCCCAATGGATCTCAAACTTTTTGTCATCCATAATCGCAGGTAATGTTTAAAAACGGTCGAGATTAACTTTTAACTAACGTTATAGCAATTTCTTACAAAATCCGCCAAAATAATTGAAAAATACAGAGTAAAAAAATCCGAGGTTTCCTGCTCTTAGGGCATCCACAATGTGGAGTTCTTAACCCATAAGAACTCAATGGACAGGTTCTTAATACATTGGGAGAGTTCTTATTTTGGTTCTAAAAAATTTGAGTTTTTCCCAGATCTTATTTAAGAACGGTTCTTATCTGAACAAAATTTGTGTGAGATGTCTCCACCTTGCTCTCTGCGCCCCCACCCTTTGAGACGCCACTTTCTCAAAAATGAATTAATTTATTAAAAAATCAAGAAATTTAATATATAAAATATTAATCAAGACAATAAAAATATTAATTTAAAATATACAAAATATATTAATTAAAACTATAAAAATTAATTTGTATGAAAAGTATAAAATAAATGAGTTAGTGAGTGAAAATTTAAGTGGCGTTGTGGAGTCCTTAAGAACCAAGTTAAAAAACCAAACATTGGGAAGGTAAGTTCTTAAATGGGATAGTGAGTGAAAATTTTATATGAAATGAAGCACCTAAAACTAAGAACCAGAACTCTATGTTTTTATGCTCTTACAACAGGGAAATGAATGGACGGTGATTAAGCAATCAAGAACCCAATCAAAGCGTATGTCAGCAAAATAGTCTAGTAAGAAAGTCAAACAACGCGTCGTACGGATGGCTGACGACGACGATGATGCCATGCCACTGCAGGCCGCCGCAGCCGGTTGATGAATTCCTCCTCCGAAGTCCGCGTGATGCGACTGACTCACACTCTCTCTATGTATCGACGGTACAACCTGTGGAGGACTAAACCCAGAGCTGATGAGTGAGCTCTTTTTCAACTTAACAGTCAAAAATTTCCAAACATGGCAATTCACTACTTTCTGCTAAATCCCGTTTCGACACGTGGATTTCTCATAAATGATTGTCTTATCATTACTTTACTTGCTTGTGTTTCTAATTTTTACAAAAAGCTGTAACGGCCTTTTCTTCCGTCAAATCCTCTGAAGTTATATCTTCAGTTTCTGATTGTTATTGTAAAAATCGTATTGGGAATGCGAATTATATAGCAATTTGGATTTTTATTTTGAATTCAATGAATATTTGAATCGCCGTTGATGGCGGTTTGGGGCCCGCATAGCCGCCGGAGAAGGACAAAGGCACGCCTCGTAAGTTTTTGTACAAAATTTACAGTTGACTCCCTACACTATCAAGATCCACATGTTGACCTATGGATTCTAGTAATTAACAGATTAGCCCTTGCCTATTGTTGTCGCTGCATCTATGTACATATTGTCCTCTTTGTTACGATCTTGCGCACGCACTTACTATGAGTTTCACAATTGTTGCTAATTGACCCTAATGTTTAGTTAATTGCCACTAAACATAGTTACTAAAACGATTAAAAAGTTTAGTTAAGATTAAAAATGAACCCTTGTTTTACGATGAAGAAAATATTAGCTTATACCTTCTCCGTCCAAATCAAAGAATGCGTTCGTATATTTTTTTTTTCATGACATGATGAATATATTTCTTTCGAAAAGTATTTAATACCTAGTAAATTGGAGGAGTAATATTTATAAAGTAAAATTAACTAAAATAATTAAACCGTGACCAAACACAATGACTCAATGAGTATTTTGTAGTCAAATATTTTAAATAACAGTATGTTGTACTTTTGAAATAGGGGTGACAATTCATGTTATCGTATCGTGTTCATGTCGTACTATCGTGTTTTTATATTATTTATCTTATTTGACCAAAAATATAACAATAAATATTATTTTAACTACATTTTTAATTTCTTCCCGTGTTGTGTGTTTTATCGTGCCATTTCTCTATATAATTCGTAGTATTTATAAGAGTGACGCTAAACGCAGCCCCCCTTAATGCGCTAAACGCAGCCCCTACCTCGGCAAAATTACTAACTTGCCCTTTTCTCTATTTTATTTTTTAAATCTTTAAAAACTAAACCTTAAATTACAATTTCTCCCCTATTTTTGGAAAATTTAAAACCACCCCCTGAGCCTTTTTAGCCTTAAAGCTGCCCCCTTATAACTTAGGCCCCTAAAATTTTAAAATAGCCCCCTTAAATTTAACACTTAGACCCCTTAATTTTTTTTTAAAAAGGAATGGACAAAAAAAAATTTTCATCTACTATCTATCACTCTGATTACTCTCTCTCTCTCTCTCTCTCTCTCAACACTTTAATTTTTTTTGTCCAAATGTCTACTAATTCGGCTAATAACTCGGAAGGGGGATCCAGTTCAGACAATTCAGATGTAATTTTGTTTAAATTATTCAGTTAATATGTATGTTTTCGACTTTGTGTTACTTAAATTGAGTGCGTTGAGTTATTTGATTCGAAATTGTATATTTTTGGCTTAGTTATTTGTGTTAAATATACAAAAAAAAAAAGGGACACATGCGCCTGGACCATGCGCATGTACAAGATGCCATGCGCATGGTACAAGCGCATGTTGCACGATTTCTTAATTTTTATTTTTTACAAAAAAAAAGCTACATGCGCCTGTACCAGGCGCATGGAATCTTGTATATGCGCATGATATGGCGCATGTACAAGTTCCATGCGCCCGGTACGGCATGTAGCAATAATTTTTTTTTCACTTTAACCCTTATATTTGTCTATTTTTGAAACTATTTCAGTTCACCCCGAGTTTGTTAGTTTCGTTAAATTGTATGAATATTTGCATTTTACCCCTTGAGATTGTTAATTTTGTTAAATTGAATGAAAATATGCAATTTACCCCGAGTTTGTTAATTAAGTTAAAATTTTTAGGTTTATGAAAATGTTACACTTTCAATAACATTATGATTAAATAATTATTAATATCTTAATATTTAATTTTTATGTGATTTATTAATAAATTTTACACTTTTACTCATTGCATTATGCTTAAATAATTTATCTTAATTTTATTTTTTTATGTGATTTATTAAATGTTACACTTTGTTCCCAATTATTGCATTGTGCATTATGCTTAAATAATTATTTAGCCTCAAATGTTACACTTTATTAATATTTAAATATTGACTTTACCCCATGAGTAAGTTAGTTTCGTTAAATGTTTAAGTAAATAGAAATTTATAATTTTTCCCCTTAATTTAACTTTGTTAACTTTTATGTTACATAATTATTAGTTTTGGGTCTATTAAATGAATTAATATTATTAGTTGTATTATTTACATTTTGTTAATTACTATTAAATGTTGATTATAATTGCTTAAATAATTATTTGTGGCCTATGTTATTTGTTTGGGCCGATTAATTGAATTAATATTAATATTAAATTTTGCTTACACACGGTTAAATAATTACAGGATTGTTCCCTATAGATGAAACAATTTATCCGGATGTTAGCGGGTGCTTTGTTACAGAAACAATATTTCAGAGTTTAGTGCTGGTGGGGAATGGATTCTTTTTACAGGACACCTAAATAACATGCATATGATAATTAAGCGGCATAGAAGTAGAAATGAAAAGAAAATTGTTTGTTTTGGTTGCGAAAGAAGTGGAACTCCTAGAGTAACTGGAGATGCTGATATAAGTCAAAGAAAAAAGCGCGTTCAAGAAAATAGGATGTCTATTTGAGGTTATTGCAGTTCAACAACTTGGTGGTAATCTTTGGAAAGTGCACGTTGGCAAGAATCGTCGACACAACCACCCACTTACTAAGTATGGACAGTGGCACGATCGAGAACGTCAAAAGACGATTATGAAGTCATTAAACAACTTACACATGACAATATGAAGCCGAATCAAATTCTCAATCATCTGCATAATACGATCCCGATAATGTTAGCTCGCTACGTCAAATGCGAAATTTGGTACGTAAAATAAAAGGGATGGCATGGGTGAAGCAACACAAATGCAACATTTCTTCAAACCGATGTATGACAATAGCTACCACCATTGGGAAGAATTTCAAGATGATGATGTTACTCTCAAACATGTCATGTTAATGCACCCAACATCAGTGGTTTTGTTACAAAAGTTTCTTTACGTTATCATTTTGGACTCAACTTACAAAACAAATAAGTACAACTTGTCGTTGTTGGAGATTATTGGGGTGGCACCTACCGGTAAAAATTTCCACATTGCTTTCGCCTTCATTCATGACGAGACCACTGATTCTTTCATGTGGGTTTTGGGAACGCTGCATCAGTTGTTTGCACTTTTGGAGATTTATCCAAAGCTTTTTCTCACTGACAGGGAGTTGGCTTTAATGAAAGCAATTCAGCATTTCTTTCCCGATGCCCAACATATGTTGTGTAAAAGACATATATCGAAGAATGTGGAGAAGCATGTGGTTCAGTGCACGAAGACTAAAGACTTTTCTCCAGTATTTATGTCTAGGTGGCATAAAATTGTTGATGCAAGAACAGAGGAGAAATTTGAAGCACATCTGGCTGCGTTGGTAGTAATATGGGCTAACAAGTATGGGTTAGTGAATTACGTGATGAGAGAATGGTTGGTACCATACAAGAAGAAATTCTGTTGTGCGTGGACCAAAGATATTTTACATTTTGGGAATACTACGACAAACAGGTATTATATTTAATTTATATAAACTGAAATGAATTTTTCTTTATTAGAAGTTAAAATATATTATACATTTTTATCATCTCGTATTAATAAATGTGTCCAATATTTTGTCATCTAGGGTCGAGTACTCATTCGCAGCTAAAGAGATGGTTAGGCTCGATTGGGGTTTCGACACAATATTCCCGATGCTACACAACAATATTGAGTTACAGCTGAACGAAATAAAGGCTCAATTCGAGCAATCGCGCACAGTTGTCCATACTCTAACTGAAAAAAGCTTCGTGTTTCGACAACTTGCATGCAGTGTATCTCATAAGGCTTTCGAGTTGATGAACGAGGAGTGGATTAAGCTAGAGACACTAAAGGAGGCTAACAAACTCGAAGGGTATGACATCGATCGATGCATTTTGCGATCGTCCCACGGCTTACCATGTCTTCATGAGATGATTGAGGCGCAACGCAACCTAATCCCGTTTGATCCTACAGATATCAATATTTTCTGGAGGACTTTAGATATGGAGGCGACTGAGGAATTATCCACAACAAGACGCAGTGGTGATGATTTGATCAGAGATCTGTTGTCTGATATCGGTCCACAATCAGATATTGACAAGGTCGTGCTTTCTACCAGGATAGGGAATGTCATTCGTAGACACGCGTCTGAGTTGGGGGAACATGATACAGATAAGAAACACAAATGGCGCCCTCCCAACAGGAAGTCAACAAAGAGGGACCCATCTGATTGGGAATATGTTGATAAGAAATACTCAGGTAGTCAGCGACCAGATCCCATGTCAACTTCGATTCCAGAACCTAGTGAAGGACAAGCTCGTAGATCTATGAGAACTGATGCAAATACATTTAACACAGTGGCAAAGGATTTGTGATCCAGACATCTAGTGGTGGGAACATCTATGGATTCCTCAAAAAGATCTCTACTGGTTTGAGTTGAGTCAAACCGTATGATATTTTGTTTGTTAATGAAATCTTTTTAAAGTCATATTCCGTTAAGTAGTTTTTTTCTTAAATAAACTTCATTAGATACAATAAAGGAAGTCCTTAAACTAAAATATTACATCAATCCTAACATTTTAAATATAACTACATCCAATCACGCAGGTGGTGGCATATATCTATGATAGCTCTATCAAACTCTTCCTCATCGTAATTCTCGTCACCCCGTACGCGAGGCATCAAGTACTGTTGAGCCTGGTTACCTAAATATTGCATTCGCTGTAATACAAAATTAGACAAGAATAGTCAAAACAAATATTCGTAACAATAAATAATAAATGCGCCATGAATATCTTGAAGATTTTAATACTCACAGCTGCTAGAGGCATCCGACTAGGTGACGGAGGTCCTTCATCAACGACATCACTGGAATCAGGTCTGACAACCCGAGGATGAGATCGGGGCCTAAACCACCTCATATACCCGGGCATCGTATCACTAGGATCAATACACCTAAATAACCCAAAACGTTCGGGCGAAATGCAGTGGGCTTGCCACATATCCCAATTTCTCCTGTTTGGATCGTGCTCCACCACATATAACTTTGGGTTCAAACCCAAATATACCTTGGTAGGGACTTGAGGAGCAGGCGGGATTGTCTGAACATACCCGAATTGTCGTAAACACCGCTCGGGCATGTATGCCTCCGTAATAGTCCTATAGTGGATGATACCGCAAAACAGACTAATCGGGATGGTCGTTGTCGGGTCATGGTGATACGGAAGCCATACAACCTGTATTAATAACATATAATTTGAATAAAATAAATTAACATGTTAATAAAAAATAACTATATATTAACATAATAAAAAAATAAAAACTCAATAATTTAAATTTATAGGGGTATTTTATCTTACCTCCGAGCAATATCTTGATCAAGTCGTCTCCGTACATATCCAAAGTACCGATGGGCTCCTATTTCTCGACGTGGCCGTGCGCCAACGAGCTACGTAGGGACTTGCCGTTGTCCAATTTTCTACATGCCCAGGGTGAACTCGGGAAGTACTCATATATCTAACCCTAATCGAAAACAATTTAATAAATAATAAATTAAAATAAATACAAATGATTCCAAATTAATAAATTAAACCAACAAGTAAAACTTACTTCCAATGAGTCGACATCCATCTATCTGCGTTGTATCTCGACGAGATGCTATACCGAGCTGACGGTATAGATATGCTAACACAGCTGTGCCCAAAGCATAGTTTTGCACCTACCCCAATGGGTCCAAGAACGGCAGAAGTTGTGAGGTGACTGAAGTTTTTGATTTGTCGACGAAGAGTGACGCACCCAACGTCCACAACAAATATGCGATCGCTGTTCGGACCGACCATTGGCCCGCTCGTACCACACTCTCTTTGGATGGTGTTAAGCTTGATCAAATGAGTCTTGAATTCAGCATTCACTTGATCGCCGTCCACCCTAATAGACCCCTATCCTCGGCCTCAACTCAGATAAGCTGATATCTCCCATGATAGGAAACCCAGCTACAGGTATCTGTAAAAGATACCAGACATCGTGGAGAGTGATCGTCATCTCCCCAAATGGAAGATGAAAACTGTTGGTCTCTGAATACCATCTTTCCACGAAAGCAGAAATCAAAGGCATGTTCACGTTTGGAAACATGCATTTGCAAATGCGCCAAGCCCGTTGCTTCATACTTTTCCGTGGCCCTAAAATTGTTTAGACTCCACTTATACATCCGATCGCCACCGTGGAGTCCCAGTAAAGGAGGTCTATTCTATTAAACATAGAAAAAAACGTAAATACATATTAGCATCAATAAAAATATAATTTCTATGTAATGACAAATATAATTCGAATTAAGTAAAAATTAGATATAGTAAAGTCATTATTACCATATGTCGGGTCCATAAAGCACATGAGATATGCCCAAGAAAACCAGGCAATAAGTCGATGATTTGGGGGCCTCCGTCTTGTGGCTCCCTCAACCTCCAATCGTCACTGCCGCTCATTCCACTACTAGTGCCAGCTCTACTAGGGTTAGGGCGACGACCACTACTAGGGCCACGACGACGACCACGAGGAATAGGTTCAGGTAAGTCAATATCCGGCTCAATATTATCGTCCAACTGTCGAATAAATTCTTCGTTAAGACGATCTTCCTCATTGGTCGTTGCGGGAGAGTGCGAGTAATGTTCACCCCATGAAGCTGAATCTCCAACTGAGGAGGTTGCATCAAAACCTACCCCAAACGGAACCGGAGTAGGCTGATAGCCATGCCACTGAACAGGAGTCGGGGTAAGTAAGATAGGCGGGACCGGCTCCTCATCCATCAAAGCCTGTCGCTGTCTCCGGCGTTCCTCTCTCGCTCGGGCAGACGCAAATACACGTCGATCCTTGGCCCGCCCTTCGTAATCCAAGTGTTCTCCATAACCCTCTCCACGATCATCGACATCTACATGAACAAAAAATTGATTTTAAATATATATATATATATATATAATATTCTCATAATAATATATTAAGCATAATGCAATTGGGAATAAAGTGTAACATTTAATAAATCGCATAAAAATTAAATATTATTAATTATTAATATTTAAATATTAATAAAGTGTAACATTTAATAATTAAGATATTATTAATAATTATTTAAGCATAATACAATAATTAGGAATAAAGTGTAACATTTAATAAATCACATAAAAATTTAATATTAAGATATTAATAATTATTTAACCATATAATGCAATTAAAAGTGTAACATTTTCATATACCTAAAAATTTTAACTTAATTAACAAACTCAGGGGGGTAAATTGCATATTTTCATTCAATTTAACGAAACTAACAATCTCAAGGGGTAAAATGCAAAATTTCATTCAATTTAACGAAACTAACAAACTCAGGGGGTGAAATGAAATAATTTTAAAAATGGACAAATACAAGGGTTAAAGTGCAAAAATTTAAAAATTTAAAAATTTGCCACATGCGCCTGTACCAGGCGCATGGAATCTTGTACATGCGCCCAGACCATGCGCATGTACAAGACTCCATGCGCCGGGTACAGGCGCATGTGGTAAAAAATTTAAATTTTAAATTTTTTTAATTAAATTCGAATAAATCGTGCAACATGCGCTTGTACATGCGCATGTCATCCTGTATATGCGCATGATCCAGGCGCATATGTCCCAAATTATTTTTTTTGTCTAAATGGTACATTATAACACAACAATAACAACACAAAATTCATATTTAACACAAAAATATGCATAAATCATATATATTCAAAACAAATAACTAAATAAAAAATTTATTTAATACAAAGTATATGAAAAACATACCTTTAATGCAGAAAACTAATGAGAGAGCTGAAGAGCTTTCTAGAGAGAGAGAATATGTTGAGTTTAGAGAGATAAACTGAAAATTGTGAGTTTGTTAGGTTGGAAGTCCTTTCTATATATAGAAAAAATCAAGGGCAATTTAGTAATTTTTTCGGGTGGATTAGGGGGGCGGCTGTAAGGCTAAAAAAGCTCAGGGGGGCAGTTTTAAATTTTCCAAAAATAGGGGAGAAATTGTAATTTAAGGTTTAGTTTTTAAAGATTTAAAAAATAAAATAGAGAAAAGGGCAAGTTAGTAATTTCGTCGAGGGAGGGGCTGCGTTTAGCGCATTAAGGGGGCTGCATTTAGCGCGTATGTATTTATAATTGTGTCGTATCAGTTATTGTCACCCTTATTTTGAGTGAAATCTATTAAAAAAATAGTCCCTCCAATTTATCCAAAAGTTCATATTTAAAAATTTTAATATTAAAAATTTTAAAATATTAAAATTTGTCATAATTAGAAGAATATATGACTATAATTAATATATTTATAGCATTTGTAGAGGGTTTCGTTAAACAATTTATAGTAATTTTTAAAATAAACTTTTAACTAAAAATCTTAAATAAATTAGTGTATTATTTGCATTTCCATGAAAACGAAGGAAGTACAATTGTTTAGTATTCATTGGCGCGTCAAAAGGTAATCAAGGGGTTTCAACTTTCACGTCCACCACAAAGTTTGGAAACTGCAAAATTTTCTTATGAAACTATTAAAAATAATTGCTTGACTCCATAATATTTTTAACCCTTAATTATTTTTTTATGCCGGACGAATTGTTATAATTCTAAGCATATAAAAATACGCCATTAAACTTCTTAAGAAATATATTTTTTCATTGAAAATTTATGCAAAAATAAAAAATTAGCTACAGATCTATACAATTTTTTTGTAATATTTTACTATCTCCGTTCTATCCAAGAAGCTCACGTTTGAAAAGTCTAATAATTAAGAAATATTCTACCTCCATCCAAAAATATTATCGTTTCAGTAATATTTTTTATTTCCAAAATAATTATCGTTATAGGATTTCAAAAAATATTTGTACATATTCTACAAACACTGCCCTTATGTACTACCCTCATTAAAGAGGGTTGTTAAGAGAAAAGAAAAAAAATACTCTTCAACTTATCTACAATAAATGAGCTTAAACAAGGGTAGATCAGTCTTTATGTAATATTACTTATTTCGTTTGTAAATTTTTAAAATGACAATTATTTTTGGACGGAGGTAGTATAAATAGTACTCCCTCCGTCTCTAAATTATTGACTTACTTTCATTTTTTGTCCATCACAAAATAATTATTTTGTTTGAAATTTTTTTTAGACAATAATTTTACCATTTTACCCTTTATATTATAATTATAGGTTACATGCACATGGCTATTAACAGAATATTAAACTACACACTATACTAATATTAATAATTAAGTTAATTATTTTTTCTTTATCTGTATGTCTGATCAAACAAGACAATAACTTATTGACAAAGAGTATAAAAATTAATCATGATTACAAAAAAATTTAAACATAATCTAGATATTTATAACATATGTAAAGTTAAAAAATTTATAAATATTGTAGCCATAGTTTTTTTAAATGCACTCTTTAAATGGATATTATCGTAAATTCCTCTATTACAGAGCGACGAGGCAAGAGGATGTGCTGCTAAGCACAGGGATGTCATGGAAGCATGACACACTGGAAACAAATTCTGATTGAGATGTAAGATACTCTCAGTCAGTTGCCACGTGACTACTATCAGGGAGGGAGTGACTTAACCTGACGTCACGTGATTCTGATCACTCCGTGCACTCTCTCTCTCTCTCTCTCTCGACTGTAGCCCTGACGCTAGCTTGACTATGGGCTTCACCAGAACGTACCGTGCATGCTCTCCTATCTCCTTCCATTCTGTCCATTGTCACGGCCCGTCTAGAGACTTAGCGGTGCCCAAAACGATTTAAACCACTGGTTCTCCAAATCACTATTATATACTCCTTCCGTTTCAGATAAAGATTTTACTTTTTTTAAAAAAAAATAACTAAATTAAATTAAAATTTTATATACTTTATTTATATTTAAAAAATAAAATTTCATTAGTTAAAAATTACTTTAAGAATACTATAGATTACAATTTTCATAACTTTGTAAAAACAATTAAACTTATGTAAATTATTGGTCAAACTTTAACTAAGTTGACAAAAAAAATTAAAAATGGACTCTTTGTCTAGAACGAAGGGAGTAAGTCGTAATCAAATTATATATGGCTGGTGCCGGTTTTGATTTTTCGATTTCCCTAGTTTTTTGTTTTATTTAAAAATAATTATTATAAAGTGTACAAAGTGTTATATATATATATATATATATATATATTTTGCAAAAGCTATAAAGTGTACAAAATTTTTTTTGTAATGATAACAAAAATTTGAGAACTCAAAAAAATTTACAATAAAAGTTTAGAAAGCGAAAAAAATAAAAAGTAAAAAAAAAACAGGGAACCGAAGAAAAACAGTGAAAAATAAAAGTTTTGGAACTCAAAAATTTAAAAATTAACTACTTTGCCGGTTTAAACCGTCGGTTTGGAACTAGGATTGAACTCGCAGATTAGAACTGAAGAAGAACCGACGGGTTACAGTTTTTGATAAATAAAAACCGAAAACAAACCGTGGAACCAATTCCGATTCGAGGACGGTTCTGGTTCGTCACGGTTCAGGTTCAAACCGCCAATTTCGAATCGTTTGGGCACCTCTAGGCCCATCTAAATCCAGGGCATTAATCAATTTTAGGACAAACTCCAAAATTCACCTATGTACTTTTTGATATTTTGGTATTCGTCCTTATACCAAATTTTTTTTTTTGAAATTATCCTTGTACCACAAACATTTAGCATGATTGCTCCTTCCGTCCAATGACGTTAACTTTTAGCCGTTAAGTGTTAATCACGTGCATCGCACGTGATTTTTGCCTGGGGATAAAGTTGGCAATTCTTAGTCTCTCTCTTTCCTCTTTCTAATCTCACATCTAATCTGGAGATTTACAAAGAAAGATAGCATGGGAAGCTCTTCTTCCAAATCCTTTGAAGACTTGATATTGTTTTCTACGATCATCTCCACCATTGACTGTTTAAAGTCTTGCTGCGGATTCTTCAAGGACTTGACAACAGTAAAACTGTTGGTTCACCTCGAGCTCAAGTTGGGAATCGACGACACGCTTTTCCAGTGGTTTACTTGAACTTCTTGGCTTCCAATTCTTGAAGAATTTATTTTGAGCTTCATCCCTGATGAATTCACTAATTTTTTTTTAACAGGACTCGTCCTTTGTTCTTTCGAGGAAATGCCAACTATGTCCTCCTTGAGAACTTTGACTAATAAAGACCCATATGCATTTCTTCCCTCAAATTTTGTTGAGCTTCTCCTAATTTGGGTCGGTTCAGTTTTCTTGGTTATGATTTGAGGGAGGTTAAGGTTTTCGAGCAAATCCACAATTCCCGGTTCGTGCCTTCTATTAACCCAAGTTGAACGTGAGAGATAAAGGGAATAGAGATTTGATTTCCTTTGAGATTGAAGGAGAGAGAAAATTATAAATCTCAATTTGAGATTTGAGATTAGTATTGGGAGAGAGAGAGAGAGAGAGATAAGGGAAGGTAAGGGTGATCGGGTGAACACTGAACGGTGAACAGTGATGAATGGTGGTGAGTTGAGAAGAAGATGGTTGTGGGTTAGGGAAATTTTTTTATTGGAGAAAATTAACTATTTTACCCCGGTAAACATCACGTGGAGTGTGACAAGTAAGTGCAACTCAGGCGGTAAGACGCTTCACCTACAACTGATAGGTTGTGTGTTCGAGTCACCAAGGGGTAGGTGGGGAACCACTATTGATCCCAATTTAAAAGAAAAAAAAAAAACATCACGTGGAGTGCACATGTTCGATTTAACGGTCAAAAATTAACAGAATTAGACGGAAGGATCATTTGTGTTAAAGGTCCTCAGTTCAGGGACCATTTGCGAGGTGTAGGGACGATATGCAAAAAAACTCATAAACTAAAGGGACCAATTGTGTACTTTGCCCTTAATTTAAAGTTAAAAAGCACGTTAGAATTTACCAACTGTCAATGTCTGTTCTGCCCTTAACTTTGTTACCGGAAAATAAATCTAGGAACATAATTGATTTATAGATTTGGTTTAAAATAAGTATTTAAGTGTTATACTGTATATTTATTGATGAATTGATAAGGTGTATTGTATAACACTTCAATACTTACTATAAACCAATTATGTTGTTCTAGGGCTACTCTTTTGTTAAATATCAAACTTTAAAAATTAAATTACTTTATTACCCTTTATTTATTTTCAAAAAAATATTATTTATCTAATTACTATAATACCCTTCAACATATTTTTTGAAAAAAATGCAGGCTGGCTGTGTTGGCTATCCTTTGTAAATGAGGGTTGGGCGGCACTCCTTATGAAGATCGAAGGGTACGAGTGAAAAAAAATTAAAATAATTTAAAAATTCAAGGAGAAACATCTGTGACAATCAAATAGTCCACTTTTGATTTTTTTTGAATTAATCTGATTAAAGTTTAACCGATGTACATAAATTTATTTATTTTTATAAATTTATAAAAGTTGTAATTCATAGTTTTTTTAATATAGTTTTTAATTAATGAGATCTTATTTTTGAAAAAATAACTGAAGGACATAAATTTTAATTTAATTTAGTTACATATTAACTTAAAAAAATAAAAAGTAGACTCTTTCATCGGAACAGAGGGACTATTCAATTAAGAAGCATCCTAAAACTACCTAAAGTACCCAAGTAAATATCGTTAATAAACAAACCAAAATACTAGATCACCCTTAATGCTTAGTTATTATACTAACCTACCCTTTTTTTTTCTTTTTTCAGCTGGGAAAATTACATTTTCGACCACCATATTATTTCAAGCATATAAATTTGATCATCGTAGTATTCGATTTGACAATATAATCATGCTGAAGCAAGCATAGTGCAACCCACTCATTGCAAAAAAAAATTACACAGTTTTCTCTCTAGCTGGAAGAGGGAAAACGCTATCTTACTTATTTTGGAAGGAGTTCATACCGCCAAAATCAGAAAAGAGAAATTTGAAAGAGATATAACGCTACCTTACTTATTTTGGAAGGAGTTCATACTGCCAAAATCAGAAAAGAGAAGGCGTCTATGTGCGCGGTCGTTAATGGATGGAGAGTTCAATCAAATTTTATTTTGCGTTGCAGGATCTTTTTTCTCTCCCCCACATAAATACTTCATCTTCTAAAGTTTTATGATTAGATTTTGTATACCTTGATCAGGTCTTATACCGACCCTGACTTAAAGCCGGCGAAATCAGCCCGATAGGCAGCCCTGCCAACACAACATTAGGGCGGGCTAAGCTCTAATTTTGAAGGCCCAATGTAAATTTGGGTTATGCCAGGCCACCCGATGGGTTTACGTGCAGTGCAGGCTGACGAAAATGACAAAATTAATGAAAATAAGTCATGTTCGATGCGTTGGCCCGCGGACTAGCCGGTCCAACCCGATGTTGAGCGGGCTATACTTTAGGAATAATTGCTGGCCGGTCCCTTTTAACAGATTTTCAACCACTTTAGGCCCTCATTTTTGTTTCCATCCGCTTAAGTACATTTTAAGTGATAAATTGACAAATATATTATTTCAAAACTGTCCCCGTAACAATCTAAACAACATTTTAATCATTGTTTTCCTTACCTTCATCTCTCTCTCTCTCTCTCTTAGTTTCTTTCCATGTCCAGTTCATCATAAAAAATCAAGATTAGTATAATTTAAATTATTTAAATTCTTTGTGTCTTTATTGTATCAATATTAATCGTCAATTGCCGAATGCTACTACAACGAAACGGGGATTGGGGGCAATGCCCTTAAAAGTGAAACGAATTTCAGCCCCATCCCGATGTGGAAATTCAAAAAAAAAAATGACCACCTTTTTAGAAGTGTTTGGAGAGTTCATTTACTCTTTACTTCCCTAATATTTACATCATATTGTGCATCGAAAATAATAGTTGTCCATTGTGATACATGAAAAAAGTACTTTTTTAGTACAATTTTGTGCATCACGATGTACACTTTGATTCATCGCAAGTGTAACGTTATGCATCGCGATGCACAAAAATAGTACAATTTTGTGCATCTCGATGCACACTTTGATGCATTGCATGTGTAATGTTGTGCATTAGTACTGTTTTGTGCATTGCAATGCACTTTTGATGCATCGCAAGTGTAATGTTGTGCATCGCGATGCAACAATTTGTGCATCGCAATGCATAAATTTGTGCATCGCGACGCATCAATTTTAGAACGGGTGTGAATGCCAAAATTATAGGCGTGAAGGCCAAAATTATGGGCGCGGTGCCCATTTTAAACTGTTAAGGAAATTTCATGCATCGCAATGCCTAAAAACAGTAGTTTTAGTACAATTTTGTGCCTCACAAGTGTAATGTTGTACATCGCAAATGTATTCTTGTGCATTGCGATGCATCGATTTGGTTTACGATGAATAGCGTGTCGTTTTATGGTTTTTACGTGCATAGATGACATTTCATAACAAAAGTGTTATTTTTCGGTTTGAAACAATTATATTAGACTAAAGCGGTTGAAAATTGTAACCCGATTTTAAAATTTTGCCCGATAGATTCGGGATGGCTGACCCGCTTAGGCCCATAGTTAGTTCTAGATACCGTGTCATAAGCACGGGCACAAAAATCTTATATTTTAACAATAGATCTCTGAAATATCTAGCATGACCATTATAGCTTAGTCACAATCATCCTAATATGTTATAGTATCCTTGTCTCTCTTTCTCAATCTCAACTTGATCAATATTATCTCACTCTTTTAAAACAATCATCCTAATATGCTATATTCAATTATTTCTAAATCCCCTCATGTTACTTTTGTGAAAACAAGCTTATAATGGGCGGCCAGTTCTGATATTTATTTGAAAGGGAAGTGGTTAATCATTAACAACAATCGTAAGTGAAAAAAAAACAACATCATTAAAATAAAGTACAATAAACAAAAAGAATATGAAACTAAGTTTAATATTCGATGAATCTCTTAATCTTAACACCCTTAGATTTTTTTCCTCTATTAAAGGTCCTTTGAAATGATTAGCTCAGTCTTCATGGATCCCCAATATCAATCAGTGACATAATAATTTAGTGTTTGATGAGTTTGAGTTGTGATCTTGTTGTCCTTTTCTTGTCTCTTGTCACATGTACAAACTACTAAAGGAAAATACTAACCATTCGCAAATTGCCACTCAAAAAAGTAACGAAATGTTAAAGATTTCATTTTTATTTCAATTGTTTATCCCAATATTTGTTGTAAGTAGTGGTGGTAAATGGGTTGACTGAGTGAGTATGGACAGCGTTCATGTGAATAAAGGGAGCTTAAATGAGTGCAAGTTAATCACAATTAATGACATGGATATAAATGGGCGGGCCATAAATGCGTTTGGGTGCCCATGGGCCCAATTTACCTATTAATATAAAATTATGAATTAAAAACAAACATTACATAAAGTTATTCCAACTACCTATATATGTCTCTAAATCATATTTCATACGTAAGTCATTTAAAAGGAATGCATAACACTTTGAATCACATTGATCAAGTGAATGTGTGAGAAATTATGCCTAGAAAACTATCGGGGTAGAGTAAAATGGGATAACCGTTGGCGGGTGTCATTTTTTGCTACCCCGACGGTTCTTTTGGCATTATTTCTCGTTCGTTCTCTGATCGAAATTATTCAAAGTGTTATAGCTTTATTTTTAGAAGATCTATTAATAGAGTATGATTTCAAAATATATTTTGATTGTCCTTATATATATATTTTTTTATTTGATGGACTTTTCAAAGTTTTTTATGTCCTTGGACGCCCATTTATGCTCATGAGTGAAATTGAGCTTTTATGGCACTTACATTTATGACTATTTGAAATTTGTTGATGCCCATGAGCATTAAAATACAGACGGTCTGAGTGGGCGAATGGACATGGACACAAATTACCACCTCTAGTTGTAAGATAAGTAATTTATTAGTGAGTGACTTTACAGTTCAGTAAACTAATTTCTTTATAGTGAGTGACTTTACGTTCAGTAAAGTAATTTCTTACATAGTTTACCACGTAAATTATGATAAAAATTTAGTACAAAAGTTGAGATTCCTAAAATTACTCAAAAATAGAAATAGCACAACTCATAATTTAAGTGGATAATAGCAAGATGCTAATTCATCTGCACAATGTTTTGTCATTTAAAATTAGTAATTTCACTTCATAATCTCGTACTCCCTCCATTTCAAAAGATTATTTTCATTTTCAAAAGATAAACAGTTTAAGATGATAGTTTGCTTGCTTGTACCTTCTTTAGTTTGCACTAAAATTGTATCTTTCTTACAAATTAGATTATTCTTCTGAGACAAACAAAAACAACAAGTGAGAAATTAAAATTTTACATGATAATTCAATTTTGAATAATGTGTAAGTGTTACGGAAATGCCTCAAAAGTTAAACTTTTTTAATATTAGTAAAAACATTAAAAACGAGTCGAACGGAGGAAGTAATTATTTCAATTTTTCAATAGACTCCTAATAACTTAGAATTTTGGCTCAATTGGTAGACGGAAATGTAATCAATTTCGCAAAAATAGATTGGAAGATGATTTCTAAAAAATATTTGGTATCATAAAGAATGTGATTACTAATTAAGGCAAAACTATTTTGAATGCAAAAATAAAATTAAGGTAATTGATAATATTATCCAATATAAACAAGTAATTGTTAATGTCTTGCATGATAAAAATTAGATATTAACGTTATTACTGCTCCACAAAACAATAAGTTCTTCATTCTTTTTCAATTTTGATGAAAATTTTAAATTACCAAACATCAATAAAGTAAGAAAATTTTATTAAATAAAAAAAATAATGTTATAATGAAACTAATTCAAATAAAAATAGTTTAAACATTTAAAACAATTCGAGAAAAGTACGTGTAATTACTTATTTAAAATAATTACTATTTTATTGTCCTATATAGTTCCAAGCATATTAATCACTCATTCTTCTTTTTCATCATCATCGATTGTGAAAATTAACACTACAATCATAAATTATAAATTATTATTAACAAATTAAATCAGATGGTAAGAGTTAGAAAAACCTTTTGAAGCGTTGAAGAACAACAACGACGAGGAGAAGTAAAAAATAACGACCGTAAAATAGTTGAATTCAAATAAAATTATAAATATAAAAGAAATACTTCACATAATAGAGAATATTATTGTTCTTTTACGTGAATTCTAACTATTAAGAATCTAAACACCACTTCATCCATCAAGATTGTGATTTTTTAAATTTTAATAATCAATGCCAAAATTTTAATAATTTATTCATATTTTAAATATAATTCTTACAGTACTAAATGTTATTAATCAAATCCAAGTAATTAATTTCATAAAATCAATTTAATTTTTGTGTATCGGTCCGAGGCCTTTAAGACTTGTGATGTGGTTGCATGCATGTATGTGAACGCCATGTGCTGTTTCGTACAACTACGACCCCCAACAACTCTATGCCATTGTTCCTCCTCCCATTTGACAAGTACGCTTGCGAAAGATTTGAATCTCGCTAGTTTTGAATATATTAGTATTATGAAATTTGTCCCTTCCTCATTCCTTGTTTCTATAGAAATAATTGACTTTAGATACTTTTTTTCTTTTTCTATTTTTATCCAAACCTAAAATGGCAGCTATAAAGTAGAGGTAATCCATCTATTTTTTTACTGTATAAGATTTAAATATTAATTTCGTCACTCTAGTTTTATTAAAAATTTAATAATTTTTTTTTACTTTTTTTTCTACATTTTAATTATTTTATTTGAACTTTTTCAATAAATAAATTCATTAATTGAGTGAGCATATTAATTCTCCAGTCTAAGGAGAATAATTAAAGTGCGAGAAAAAAAGTTAAGTAAACTTAGAACTTCTCCAATGCAATCATCTATCAAGTAAAAAATACTAGACACGTAGAAAAGATAAATTTTCTCAAAAAAAATCTTCTCCAATGCAAACCTTTAATGATGAGGTGGAGATGATGTGATATTTCGTTAGTAAGACATCCTCTACATGATCCTGCGAGCTTCTTCAATTAACTAGTAAAAAATGCTATACACGTTGGAAAGATGAGTTTTCTCAAAAAAAATCTTCTCCAATGCAAACCCGTAATGCTGATGTGGCATTTAGTTGGGAAGACATCATCTACGTTATCCTCTACTTTTAAAGGGTCACCTAGAGGATATCTTTTCATCCACGTCATTTACAGTCAGTTTTTATTTTTATTTTTTACCGTCAATCAGTTACAGTAAGAGTAATTTTTATTTTTTACTTTTTATAATTAATTATAAAACAATGACACGTCTGAATGAATGTTCTAAAAGAAGTCTTGCATTGGAGCACGTTTAGAAAAAGACTCTTTATATTTAAAATTTTTTGTCACATATGAAAGAGGTCTTCTTGTTTAAACATGTCACGTAGGAAAAACTATAGATTGGTGATGTTCTTAATGAATTTTGGGTAAAAGTATTAGTGAATAAATTGGTATTTAAGTCTTTTTATGGTAGATTAGATTTTAGAAAAAGTATATTGTTAGATTTGATACACACGATATACTTTGAAGGATTCTATTTTAAATTTTGCGAAAATCCATAGTTAGACAATCCAACTTTTCAAAAAGCATGCAACGCGGCCACCGAACATCTAAATAATGCATTGAGGTCACTAAACTAAGTTTTCTGCCCCAATCTACCCCGTTTTGGGTTGACCGTTAAATTCTTCCATTAAATAAATACAAATTTTAACTTTTACCGTTACAAAATTGCCCAATTATTTAAAGTTTGGTGGCCTATATGAAAGGGTAAAATATATTTTACAACCATTTAACGAAAAAAGCCAACTGTTTTCCAAAGTTTGGATCTTTTTAAAATTGAGTTGAAGCAAACAGATGATTCGATAGCAAGATCCGGATCTGCATTATTATGTGGATGTTCAATGGCAGCCTTGAAAGTTTTTGAAAAGTTTGGTAGCTCGAATATGTTCTTTTGCCCTAAACGTTCCTCTTCTACTCTACACCCCTCCGGCACATAATTGTAAACATAAAGTATAAGTGTCTCAATATATGAATGTACGTGTGTATATATATATATATATGGTTCACCTACAATCGATAGATCGTAGGTTCAAGTTACAGGGATAAGTGGGAAACTACTATTAATTCTCTTTAAAAAAAATGGTTCAATGGCCAAAAGGAAAAACTACATATGGATCATGACTACGTAATCTAAATTCATCCTTAGGAATTTTCAATAATGAAAAGACCAAGTTCATTTCGAGAATGAGGTGCAAAGGAAAACATGGTATAAAAGGCTAACACCAAGATTCATCGTGAAGCTAATTTGATTGAAGATTGCAGCGGATTGACCAAAAAGACATGAGAAGTCCCACGTAGATCTCAGATTTGGAAAATTGTCATAACACTACCTTTCAAGTTAAATACAATAACATTTTATTGCTAGTTTTATCAATTTTGACCTCGTTCCTTTTGATCTCCATTTTAACCTAATTCAGATACAATCATATAATTTTCAACCTCTAAACTAATCTTCACCCTCTTTCAAATAAAATTCTAACATCACCAATAGTTTTAGACAATTAAACTCTTGCGCTATTCTTTTGGACATACCCCCTCAACACGAGGTCCATCTAATCCACTAATGAAAGTGGCTTATGAGCCATTTTTGTCATGCCCCGACCCGAGTTCCTATACGGACCCCCGAGCCGGTGCATGAACCAAACATATAACAATAATTAGCAATAAAAGTTCTGCTAAAATTGAACTTTAAGACATCATATATAAACTTGAGTCAATGATCTCAAGAAACATTTCATAATCACTGCTTAGCATTACTGATTAGAGTTACACAGCCTTACGACAACTTCTGTCGGCCCTGTCCCTATTCCATCTATGTACCTTACTGATACACAGTTTCATCAAACTATTATTCGAACCATTACCTGCACTGAATTCTGCTAAATGACCCCAAAATGATGGATACTACCGTCTTGTTAAGATCTAACAGTTTAAAACAGATACGGGGTGAGTCGAAACTCAGTAAGTTACTAGATGGATGACATGTTATCATGCAGCATATTAAACACAGTATATCACAACAACAAATAATTTCATACGCACGATAGGCTCAGGTGCCGTCAACCGTCCCATACCTGTTGAAGACTGCAACCACTTCATACATAGGAAAACATATTATAATATCATGCAATATTAGAGGCTCAGCAGCCCCCAACTGTCCCATACCAGTTGGAGACTGCGACCAACCGACATACATGGTTAACATATAACAAGTAACTTACAGTACTCTTATCAGTGTCGAGATATGCCTCAACATCCCTTTTACTTTTCGCCTTACTCTTCCTGTCGGTACATGTTCTGCTATTGCAGTGCAAGTTCCTGAATTACAACCTTTACTTATTTCATGGTTGGCTCCGCCTCTACGGACAACCCTTTCTTCATGACTGATACATACCATGGGTGACTTCACCTCAATGGGCAGCTCTTTCCCATGCCTCTAGTTACCTGACGGTAACCAGGGTCGCAACATATCATTGTCACCCTATTGGTTATGACAGTGAGCTACCCTCTACCATGGCCAGTGGCAGGATCATTACTGAGTCCACGGTTATTACTGCGCATCATGATTTTCATCATGTATACATTGCCCACGGTTGTTACCGCGCATCATGATTTTCATCATGTATTCATTGCATCAATGTTCTTCCCAGTAATTATTGGTTGGATCTCATTATTACAAACAAGTAGATATTTACTTGCAATTTCTTATCTTGCTTTAACTTCATAAATAAGTAGATGTTTACTTGTATTATTCTTATACTGCATTGCATAAATATATACGCAACATATTTACTTTAAGCGTTTCTTACACGTAATACATATCAGTATGGTCAAGTAGATGTTTACCTGCCATTAATTATTCTGTCAAAGTACTTGTGAATACTAAGCACATTACTAATCACATGCTATTACTCTTTATATGTCATAGTGTTATCATTTTAGGCAACTATATATCATTACTTTTTTACTTTACAGAACTACCTTCGTTCCTAGTTTACAATAGATCTCATCATTATCACGTCATACTCTAATGACATCAAACTATATTTTATTGGTGACGTGATACTCTGTATCTCGTACTCATTCCATATCCACTTTACCATATATAGCATTGATGACATTATAACTTTACTAATGTGTCTTCTTAATATTTTAGAGACATTTCATAGATCACCCGTTAATTATATTTAACTCTATTAGAGTCATTACTCAACATCACTTTATTATTTGATGTAATATTATTGCATCCTATTTGACTCCGTTAGAGTCATTATTAAACTTTGAATATGTCCGGCTAATCATATATAACATCACTCTATAATTCATGGTACTAATTTTAGTACTACTAACTCAAAGCATTTATTTAACCATTTCAAATATCTCATATCACATACTAACAATTAATACACATTTTATCATGGCATAAAACTATTTTTAGTTAATCATGCATATATCTCAAATAGGAGGGGTTAGTAACTTACATCCCAAGTAAGCTTTTCAAAAGAGTTCTTCTCAAATATATTGCTCCTACCAAGTTGGATCATCCAAACTTTGATCAACCGTGCGCCGAACAACTTCGTATCGCAACTAACGTGTCTAATATGAAGTGTGTGTTGTATGTATGATTTTATGAGTTTCAAGGCTGAGAATCAGCCTTATATAGGCCTCTAAACCGTGTTCAAATCATTGTTGCTGCTAAGTGTCAAGCCAGGGACAACGACAATGCAAATCGCAAGCTCGAAGTGTCGAAAACTGGGAGCAGTCGGGTTGGGTCGCGCCTGTGACACAGAGCAGCCGCGCCCGACATTGATTTTAAGCCTTCTGCCCCTTTAATGACGCGGTCGCGCCTCCCTCCCTGTGCGAGCCAACTGTTGTTCCGTGTATTGAGTTTTTAAATTTCATTCAAATTGATCCTAGGGTGTTCCAAAACATCTTTGGGGTGTATTATAAACCTAAACCAAAGTCTTTAAAATGTAACCCATGCTAAGCACCAATTCTTTTAGGGTTTTTAAACTTTAAAGTTTCTCAATTCTATTCCCGAATTAACTATAACAATAACACTTTGGTACGGGGTCTTACAATTTTAGTACCATATGGCTAGTTTTACAAGTTAAATATTCAAAAAGTATTGAGTAAGTTGGCCGACAATATTGAAACTTTGGTAAGCTAGTAATCATTTACCAAACACCTTCGTTTTTCTTCTTTTTCAAATTCAAACCTACCACGACTACATCTCCACCTCCATTAATAACCACCACGAACCAAACATCTCTCCCTTTAACCTAAACGTGCAATCACTCGTTCATCCTTTACCTTTCTCAAACTTATCTCATCTCCGATAAATGAGCATGTAATCGATTGTTCTCTTCAAATACCGCATCATGTGTTTGGTTGTTTTGTAGTGTTGTTTTCCCGAATTACTCCAATATCTACACAAAACTCCCACTATAAATGTTAGGTCAGGACGAGTACAAACTTGAGAGTACACAAGACCTCTCAATACCGACGCATACAGAATCTTCTACATTTATTTCTTGGTAAAATCTTTTTCGGTACTGTTTGGTACTTAACTTATCTCCCTTAGCAATGGGGTGTTTGAAGGTTTACGATCATTCAAGTTGAATCTACTCAAAACTTTATCGATACAACTCTTTTGTGATAACCGAAGAATACGGCAAGAGCGATCTCTGAGTATTTGGATCCCTAATATAAAAGAGGTATCACGAAGATCTTTTATTTCAAATTTATTCGTTAGAGATCTCTAAACTTCGCACAATAAGTCTATATCGTTACTAGCAAGTAAAATATCATTGACATATAAAACTAAGAAAATGTTTTTACTTCGACTGAACTTGTGATATACACAATCATCAATGACATTTGCCTCAAAACCATAGGAAGTGATGACTTGATGAAACTTGTGATACCAATGCCAAGAAGATAGTTTAAGACCGTAGATGAATTTCTTTAATTTGAAAACCTTTGACTTTAATCTTTAGATACAAAGTTTTCTGGTTGCGCTATATAAATCATTTTCTCAATGTCTCCAATGAGAAACATGGTCTTTACACTCATTTGATGTAGCTCCCAAATCAAAATGAGTTACTAGTTCATAATAATCCTAAAAGAGTATTTCAAAGATACTGAAGAAAAGGTGTCTTTATAGTTAATTCCCTCCTTTTAAGTAAAGCCTTTGGCGATAAGACAAGTTTTGTATCTCTCGATATTGCCCTTTAAATCCCTTTTGGTTTTAAATATCCATTTATAGCTAATGAGTTTCGAACGTTCAAGCAATTTGACAAGATGTCAAATGTCATTATTGTGCATAGACTCCATTTCATCCTTTATAAAATTAATCCATTTCTGAGAGTTGGGACTACACTCATGGCTTGTCCAAAAAGACTAGGTTATCCTGTGTCGAACCCATCCTCACATTCTTGGAGAGATACTATGTAATAATTCAAAATTGAATTTCTCTTTTCTCTAGTAGATCGCCTTAATGCACTTCTTAAGGTTGATGAGTTTGTTCTACACTTGATGAAGGAAGAATCTCATTGTTATCATGGTTTGGAACAATGTTTGGGACATGAATATAAACGTCATTTTCTATTACTGAAACCATGTCTTAAACAACTATAGGTATGGAAACCAGGTCCTTGTTAATAATAATTTTTTCCTCAAAGACATTATTCCTTGTGATATCTTCTCTCCCAAACTTAACATCCTAAAAGAAATCTAGCATTCCTTGTTTCAAAAAAAAAGTTATTAATTTGGGACTGTAAATTTATACTCACAGGAGTATTCAGGATAACTAATAAAATAACAAATACCTATTTTTGAGTCCAACTTTCCTTCATGCGGCTTATAAGGTCTTGCCTCAGGTGGACAACTCCAAATGTACAAGTGCCTAATACTGGGTTTCTTGCCCATAAAAAGTACATTAAGGGTTTTGGCGACTACTTTACTTTCTACCATATTTAGAATATGTACTACAATTTTTAAAGCCTCTCCCCAAAGTGACTCTGGCAAGAATGAATGTGAAACATACTACTTAACATATCTTTAAGAGCTTGATTTCGTCATTCATGCACTCCATTCATGTTAGGTTTCCTAGGGATTGTATATTGCAAAACAATTCTATATTCTTTGAGAAAAAGTTCAAAAGGTCCAGAACATTGTTCTCCTGATCTATCATATCGTTCAAAATATTCATCGTCAAATCTGAGATCCTTAATTTTCTTTTCAAGTTGAAGTTCAACTTCGGTTTCAAAGACTTGAAAACGTCTAAGGATTTGGATTTGTCTTGTATCAAATATAGGTGGTCAAATCTAGAGTAATCGACTATGAACATAATAAAGTATCGTTGTCCATTCCAAGATGTCGTAGGGAATGGACCACATATATTAGTATGAATCTAAGACATCCTTAGCTTTTTCATAACCTATTTTTCTTATGTTTGTTTTTTATCCTTTGAAGCACTCAACACAGACTTGAAAGTGTGTGAGATCTTGCGGATCAAGAATTCCATTTGACATGAGCCTTTGGATTCTCTGTTTGGAGATAACCAAACATGCCAATCCGATTCCAAAAACCGGAACCGACCTAAACTGTCATAAATCGGAACCACCATGGAAACGAAACCGTCCTAGCCCGGTTTGGTTCTGATTTGCCTCTTTTCCCCCAAATCGTGATCTGGCGATTCCAAATCGGCAGATTACCGCCTAGCATTTGAATTTTTTTTAATGTTTAAATGATAAACGACCCAAATTTCAAATTTTCAAAATTGTTGCAAAAATTTAAAATATTGAGTTCTTAAATAGTAAAAACTTTTTGAAATATTTTTTTTTACAATTTAAATTCTAAATTCAACAACAGATTTAAAAAAAAAAAGTTAAAAGAACTTTCAAAAAAAATGAAGAAGGGCAAATCAGGAAACCAAAAGTGGGATATGACAGTTTGGTTTTGGTTCGCCCCTCCAAAGTTTGCGAAACCGGTGGTTCAAGAACCGTGGGCATGTCTAAACATAACAACATTTAATCTAACGGCTATAGCACAAAAGCTTGTAATAGTTTCATAAGATCGAGCTTGTAATATCATACCTAGTACCCGCATTTTAACATGTGAACGTTAGGAGCAACGAATTAAATGCTAGATTAATGCCACCACTATATCAAAGTAGCATGCGTGAGGTGGAGAGAGAAACATTTTCTGAAACTGATTATGTAAGCTATGGAAGTAATAACATGTGGTCCAAGCGATAGAGTGTTAATTTGATGCTCAGACATGTCGATCCAGTTCTAAAAATTAAAATCGAATTGGAACCGACCTAAATCGTTACAAACAGGAAGTGGGTAACCGGAACCACCATGGAGCTGAAACTGTCCAAACTGGGTTTGATTTTGGTTTGCCTCTTTTTCCAAACCGTGAATCGGCGGTTTACCACCTAAAATTTGAATTTTATTTCAAAATTTGAATGATAAACGATCCAAATTAAAAATTTTGAGTTCTTAAATTTGTAAAAACTTTCTGCAAAAAATTTATAAAATTTATATTCTAAATTCAATAACAGTTTTTGGTGGAACAACTATTCTTTCAATCAAGAACTCGTCCTCGCAAATCAAATCACAAGGAGGGACAAATTTCACCAACATCATGAATTTTCAATCACGGGTCGTCTTTGGCACAAGAATACCAATGTTAGGTCTAACCAAGTGTGTCATAGGAATAGTAGCTTTGATCCTGAAAGCAACATATTCATCCAACTTGTTGACTAGTCAGATGAACGGTGTGCTTAGTTTCTTCAACACATTAAAACTTGACTTTGTGACTAGGTTGAATCTCTAAAAGTTCTTCAGTATCCATTGTTGTTTTGCTATCTCACCTGGAACGCTTCTTCTTAATCTCAGTCTTCTCTTATTATGATCTTCAAAGCTTGCATTCCACATCTATATATATAGCGAAGAGATATAATTAATCCGATTCGGAGAAGAAGTAGGAATCCGAAGCCTGCGGGCAAAGGTATTGGTTTATCCTTTTATGTCAAGGATAGGATGAAGCCCAATAGCCTTCCTAGGCCTAAACCTGCAAGATGGCAACAAGCCTATTTTGATTTCAGTTGGGCCAAGCTACCTTTTCCTACTTGACCCATTATGCATATTGAAAAAAAAAAAAAGACATCTGTCAATGCTGTTCAAATGCCGAAAGTGGGATATGACGGTTTGGTTTCGGTTTCCCCACGGTTGCGAAATTGGCGGCTCAAGAACCATGGGCATGTCTAAACATAATAACATTTAATCTAATGGCTCTAGCACAAAATGTAACGACTCGAGCCCGAAGCCCGGTCCGCCACGCAAAGCTCACGCACTGGCCCACTAAGCACCTGGGTCAACCGGCCCACCACAAGCCACCCAAAAGTCCATGGATAGGTTGGTGCTCAGTGGTAGTGGGTGACCACTTATAAGGCACACACAAGTCCCACATCTACCCGATGTGGGATATCACAATCTCTCCCACTTGAATCTTTGATGTTCTCGTCAAGACCCAAAGGAGGTCCAAAAGATCGGCACCCCAGGCGATGTGTTCCAACATATTTCCGACCGAGACCCGCTCTGATACCATTTGTAACGACCCAAGCCCGAAGCCCGGTCCGCCACGCATAGCTCACGCACTGGTCCACTAAGCACCTGGGACAACTGGCCCACCACAAGCCAGCCAAAAGTCTATGGATAGGTTGGTGCCCAGTGGTAGTGGGTGGCCACTTATAAGGCACACACAAGTCCCACATCTACCCAATGTGGGATATCACACAAAAGCTTGTAATAGTTAAACTCGAGTTTGTAATATAATACTTGGTACCCGCATTTTAACATGTTGATGTGATTTCGACAAGGATCGAATCGAAGAAATGCAACAGAAGACTCAATGAACGAAGAACAAGATAAAACGCAAAAATATAATTGATAGTTGGATCTCCCTTAACCACTATTCGCGATGAATAGGAACCTTGGGGTGCGATTGATACCCGTTAGACGCGATTGTCTAAGAACACAGATCACGGAACGCCACAAACTCGCGATCCTCGAGTTTGATAAGTTCAAGTATAAGTCTCTAATCCAAGAAACTCGATATACTCACGATTCTATCCGAAAAGTGAAATGAATAAACTCAAGGTCTAAAATTTACAATTTTCTGATTTTCTGAAAACTTCTGGGTATTTGCGCGCTAGGTCGCGGCTTGGGTCGCGCTAGGGCGCGGGTCAACTTCCTTTTTGATGAATCTTGAAGTCGTTAAGTTCCCGAATGTGCATACGAACTTCCCTTGACCCTCCAGCTCAATCTTGGCTTCATTTTGGCTCCAAATCTCTTCTACAAGTGTGACCAAAGTCTCTTGCATTTTCCTTGCATGCGCACGACTCATTGATCCTCTGGATATGATAAAGGCCTTGGCCCGATTCACATCACATGTGAACGTCAGGAGCAACGAGTTAAATGCTTGATTAATGCCACCACTATATCAACGTAGCATGCATGAGGTGGAGAGAGAAACATTTTCTGAAACTGATTACGTAAGCTATGAAAGTAATAACATGTGGTCCAAGCGATAAAGTGTTAATTTAATGCTAAGACATGCCCATCCGGTTCCAAAAATTAAAACAAAACTAGAATCGAAACTGGCCTAAACCATTACAAACAGGAACCGGGTAAACTGGAACCGCTATGGAACCGAAACTGTCCCAACCAAGTTTGATTTTGGTTTGCCTCTTGATGAGCATATTTTGGACCGGCTAGATTGTATGGGCCTCACCCCAGCAAATGGGCCCGAAATGAATAGAGGCCCGGCCCATACAAGTATATATATATACCCTCTTCTATACCAAGCCAAGGTAGGCCCCATTGTATACAGGAAATACGTATTCTAATTGATGTTCTCTAGTGGCCGGTACTGATTATCACGCCGGAGGGCTTTGGCGGGGACCCTCCCCGCCCCTCTCACGGTGTCTTTTTTACAGATAAACACGTACCAGATATCCTACATCCGCGACGGTTCGGCACCCCCGGTGCCCCTGATTTTTTCAGCATCATCAGTTGATTCCATTGTCGGGAAATTCAATCAAGATTTTGGTGAAAATTCTAAGTAAAGGCAGCAGGGGAGACACATCCACGAAGACAACTCAAAGATTACGCAATTGCAAATTTGTTCAAAAAATTCACACCCCATTTGAGTTGGGAATCTTTTCTACCAAGCAAAGAGAAAGGAACAACACTACAGGAGAAAGAAAAAGGTTGCAATCCCATTGCTTCATCTGTCCACGTTTAATGGTCAAAAGGCAACCAAGATCATGGACTTTTTCATGCATCTCCTGGGCCAAAATCCTTTTAAGAAAGTAAAGAAGAGGTGGTGTGAAGAATTTAAAGCTTGAAGACAAAATTAAAGGAATCAAATAAATTAGTTTTCCCAGGAGACATTTTTGGCGTGAACAGATTTTGGGGATTTCCAAGATCGAGAAACCCCCCCAAGGAATAGCATTGGATTTGGGCAAACATGAAGAGCACGAGCGATCCAGCAACACGGAAGGATGCTTCTTACCAGGGCGACGCCGGCGACACAACCTCCACCGTCTGAAATTCTGTGTGCCCACACGCGCCACCACAAGCAGGCTGTGCGAAGACATTATTGACAAATCTTGGCTAACTGTGCATTTAAGTACTCCCTACTGCTGAAGGCCCCGTATATAATTGGAGTAGATTTTTGTGGGTTGGGAGGAAAAAGTTGTGCTTGTTGTGCAAATTAGCCAAAGCGAAAGATATAAAGAGATACCGAAGAGGGCCACCTTAGTGGGGAATTTTAACAAACAGCTAGTGGGCGCTAACCTTCACCCACTTCGACAACAGTACACCCATCACAAATTTCCCACACAAATCTGTCATGCATCAAGAAGAGACACCAAACGATTGTAGAAAGAGGAGATAGATTGGGACAGATTATTGGGATTTCAAGCAATGCTCAGCCATGGTAGATTTCACATCGCAATTCGTCCGAACTGGGTTACATGTTTTGGTCGTAAAGATCGAGCCAGCGACAAAAAATAGACATCGCAGGTGGTTTCACCCCACAAAGGCGATGCTGAAGACACTGAAATCGCCGCCATCGGAGATCGCGCGTGGCCCCACGCAAAGCTTGAAGCGGCTGGACTTGAAACGGCCGGGGTGGAAGAAGATGAAGCCACCAAACAGTTTCACTAAGTTGAAAAAACGTGGGTGAGATGGTCTACTCCACTACTGTGCATTGATGCCTTAAATTTCTAAGCAGTTACAGTTTGGGCTCTTAACTGCGGGCCAGTTACAAGTAGTCCCTTAACTACGAAACAGTTACAATGTGGTCCCTTCATGGCTGAAGTAGTTGCATCTTGATCCTTGAATTCAAAACAGTTATAGCTTGGCCTTTTTAATGAAGAATAGTTGCCAATGGACCCCTCCACTATCGGTCAAGCTTCGTTAAGTAACGGTCAAATCAAACGAGCCTCGCCGTTTGAGTATTACTCGCGGCCGAGTAGATTTGGTCCTCCAGCTCGAGCGCTACTCGCGGTTGAGTTGTACCCTGCGCCTTCCTGCGCTTATCCTCCCCGCTCGAGTGTTACTCACGACTGAGTAGATTATATCCTCCCCTCCCCGCTCGAGCGTAGCTCACGGCTGAGTAGATTATATCCTCCCCGCTCGAGCGTAGCTCGCGGCTGAGTAGATTTTATCCTCCCCACTCGAGCGTAGCTCGCGGCTGAGTAGATTTTATCCTCCCCGCTCGAGCGTAACTCGCGGCTGAGTAGATTATATCCTCCTTACTCGAGCATATCTTGCGACTGAGTAGATTATATCCTCCCCGCTCGAGCGTAGCTCGCGGCTGAGTAGATTTTATCCTCCCCGCTCAAGCGTAGCTCGCGGCTGTGTAGATTTTATCCTCCTCGCTCGAGCGTAGCTCGCGGCTGAGTAGATTATATCCTCCTCACTCGAGCGTAGCTTGCGGCTGAGTAGATTATATCCTCCCCGCTCGAGCGTAGCTCACAGCTGAGTAGATTATATCTTCCCCGCTCGAGCGTAGCTCGCGGCTGAGTAGATTATATCCTCTCCGCTCGAGTGTTCCTCGCGGCTGAGTTGATTATATCCTCCCCGCTCGAGCGTAGCTCGCGGCTGAGTAGATTTTATCCTCCCCGCTTGAGCGTAGCTCGCGGCTGAGTAGATTATATCCTCCCCGCTTGAGCGAAGCTCGCGGCTGAGTCGATTATATCATCCCCGCTCGAGCGTAGCTCGCGGCTGAGTAGATTTTATCCTCCCCGCTTGAGCGAAGCTCGCGGCTGAGTAGATTATATCCTCCCCGCTCGAGCATAGCTCGCGGCTAAGTAGATTTTATCCTCCCCGCTTGAGCGTAGCTCGCGGCTGAGTAGATTATATCCTCCCCGCTCAAGTGTTACTCACGGATGAACAGACTTTGTCCTCCCCGCTTGAGTGGTACTTGCGGTCGAGGACCCTCCCAGGTCGAGTTGATTCCTTAATTAACGTTTGAGGTCATTTGACTGCTCGCAGGTCGAGCTCATGACTTAGTTAATTTTAAGGCCTATATATTGTTATGCTCCCTGGTCGAGTTGATTCCTTAATTAACGTTTGAGGTCATTTGACTGCTCGCAGGTCGAGCTCATGACTTAGTTAATTTTAAGGCCTATATATTGTTATGCTCCCTGGTCCAATTGATTCCTTAATTAACGTTTGAGGTCATTTGACTGCTCGCAGGTCGAGCTCATGACTTAGTTAATTTTAAGGCGTATATACTGTTATGCTCCCTGGTCGAGTTGATTCCTTAATTAACGTTTGAGGTCATTTGACTGCTCGTAGGTCGAGCTCATAACTTAGTTAATTTTAAGGCTTATATATTGTTACGCTCCCAGGTCGAGTGGATGCACATCTCGGCAGGTCTGAGGCGAACACGAGCGAATAGTACTTCTCACCCTCGAGATGAATCTCGAGGAATAAGGAGTGGGGGGCTTCTGATGAACATATTTTGGACCGGCTAGATTGTATGGGCCTCACCCCAGTAAATGGGCCCGAAATGAATAGAGGCCCGGCCCATACAAGTATATATATACCCTCTTCTATACCAAGCCAAGGTAGGCCACATTGTATACAGGAAATACGTATTCTAATTGATATTCTCTAGTGGGCGGTATTGATTATCACGCCGGAGGGCTTTGGCGGGGACCCTCCCCACCCCTCTCATGGTGTCTTTTTTGCAGATAAACATGTGCCAGATATCCTACATCCGCAACGGTTTGGCACCCCCGGTGCCCCTGATTTTTCAGCATCATCACCTCTTTTTCCAAACCGTGAACCAACGTTTTACCGCCTAAAATTTGAATTTTATATCAAAATTAACATGATAAATGATCTAAATTTAAAATTTTGAGTTCTAAAAATTGTAAACTCTTTTTGACAAAAAATTATACAATTTATATTCTAAATTCAATAACAGTTTTTTTTTTTTAAATCTTAAGTTTAAGTATAAGTTAAAAGAAATTTCAAATAAAAAATCAGAATAAAAAATCGGCGAACTGGGACAATTTTCCCCTCCACGATTTGTTGAACCCGTGGTTCCGGAGCCGTGGCATGTCTAGATATGCCACAAAATAGCAGAATCCTCAGTAAATTTTCTCTTTGTACCTTTTGAAGAAGTATGCTATATAACGTTGGATTAATATATAATTTGGTCCCTGATCTTTCTATTTCCTGGTGATTAGGTACTCAATTGATAAATTTCCTACGGTGGTCCTTGATCTCAACATTTGAAGTCTAATTAGTCCCTCATAACGTTATCTCTAACAGGAACGTTAAAAAAATTCTTAAAATGACAAAATTGCCCTCAATTGTGATTGACTGGGATGGAATGCTGGAAATTTATATTTTATTAAATAAATAAAAAACATTTGTATATGAATTTAGTGGAGAAACTTACTTAAAATTCATTTTTTTTCTTTCTTTCTTTTTTCTTCTTCCCTTTCCCCTTTCCTCATTTTTTTCCATTTTCTCTTTTTTGTCCCCAACTACACAAACCATTCCCTCCATCATGAAAGCCTTTCCTTTCATATTCTAACCATGGCCGCTGCCTCTACCAAGAAAACTGCTTCTGCAGATCTCTAAATTAAATACGGGCGGAAATCGAGAATTTTCATTGCCGCTGTTCCTTCCCGAGTCTTCCCCGTCTCCAGCACTTCGATCTCCATCGTCCAATAGCCTCTGTATCCTTTTAACGCCATCAGTTCCTCCATCACAAACACACGCGCGCACATACAAAAAAAAATGATTTGTACTCACGCATTACCCGAGGCGAAACCCCCGTGATGGGTAGTTCATCTTCTTTATCAATTTTGGAGGGGTCGAGGAAGTAGAGAGACGGTGGAGCTTCCGTCAGTGGATCCTAACCCGAACCCAGACTTGAAAACAGCTGGGATTTCAAAGCTCATCAATAACAAGTAAAGAAACACAAAACCCAACAAGAACTGAATCGATATGAGTCCACTCATTGCCAGTAACATGTCAATTTTTCCTCTCTTCATTCAACTAAAAAAACCATTTAAAAAATTCAGGACTTTTCTAGCAATGAAAAGCGATTTGTGTGTGTGTGTGTAAGAGAGCAACTGATTTATTGAATTGGGGATGGTTTGCGAGTGGAAAACTTTTGAACTACAACGATGATATTGGAGAAAGACAGAGATTCACTTAAACAGGGGGTCTTTCAATCCTTGTAGCCAATTTTAGAGCATATGGGTCTCTGATTTTTTCCAATTCTTTAGGAAGAAATCTACAAGACAAGTGACGTTACAGCCGGAGAGGAAGAAGAAGAGAAAGATGCAGTAGACCACGACGTTGACCTCAAGCTCGATTAAGGACCAAACACATCTTTCAAACCCTCCACTCCACCACCATCCTCACAAACACATTATTCCATTCAACTTTATTAATTCTGCCCAACACCTCTTTCAAACCCTCCACTCCACCACCATCCTCACAAACACACCAATACTCGACAAACTCGAAGGAAAATGATCCGACGAGCGTTCTTCAGCGGCCGAAAGAGTTCCTCCATCGAAGAAATCATCACTCATGGCCATATCAGACACTCCAAACTCATCGTTTTCATCATCATCTTCTATCGTGTCCCCTCTTTCTACTCTGTTCTCTGCCTTTTCCATCACCGAAGAGTGGCTCGCTGTTGGGGATACCAGCGGAGAGCAAGTGGGTTTGTTGTCCTCGTCGCCGGATGAAGTGGGTTTCTATCGGGTGCTGCCGGCAAGTGAGGTTCGGTGAGTTGGCATGGGGTGGTTGTGCTCGTCGGTATACTTGAGAATGTACATAACCAGATTGGATTTGTTCCGCTCCAAAATGAAAGAATTAATATCCCATGTTCATCATCCAAAATGAAAGAATTAATTTTCCCACTCATTTTCCCGAGAAAGTGACAGAAAACAAGCTAAAATTAAACTAGCTCAGTCTCAAACAAGCTATAATTTTGGTACGAGAAGGGAGGCATGGATTATAGTAGAAAGAAAGAGAAGGAGAGAGGGAGATGGAGAGAGAGAGAGAGAGAAGGGGGAATGTGGTGAAGGATGAGAGAGAGAGAGATTGAAAGGTTGTTATCTTGAAATTATTACACCTAGGCATCCCACTCAGATTCAAGTGAGCGCAATTGTGTCATTTTTACAAAATTTTAACGGTTCTGTTTGAGATAATGGAATGAGGGACTAATTAGGCTTCAAATGTTGAGATCAAGGACCATCGTATGAAATTTTATCAATTGAGTACTAAATTACCAGGAAATGGAAAGATCAAGGACCAAATTATATATTAATCCTATAACGTTATGGGAATTAACATCATCTACCATATAAAGATTATCAATTATAGAGTAATACCAATGAGAATAGAATTTTGAAAGAAACTAACTTTATTATTTCCAAAAGAATTAACAATACCCAATTTTTCCAAACACGAAATAGAAACTAAATTTCTTCTAAAAACTAGAACAACAAATGTCTCAAGTAAATGTAATCTAAAAATCCTTATAGCTTGCACTGCAACTTTATTGTCGTCGCCCACAAAGATGAATCTTTCAGCATCACTTGGGATTGGCTGCAAAAGCAACCCTGCAAAGACATATCTATGTGAATTGTAGCACCAGGATCTACCCACTAAGTATCTATATGTACAAAGGCCAAATTAATTTCAGGAAAATATAAAGTTAAAAGTGTACCCTTCTTAACATGCCATGTTGCGTACTTAGGGCAATCTTTCATCTTGCAAATGTAGCATTTATTAACCTCAGAGGTAGTTGTCAAATAAGCACTTTCATTCTTTTCTTTCTAGTGCCTCTCTTACTCTTGCACACAATGAGAAATCAACTCAATAAGGGTCCATTAATCATTTTGAGTGTTATAACTCACTTTGAAATGCCCAAAGAGTATAGGAAAAGAGATCAAAACCAAATGCACAAGCAAGTCCTTTAAGAGCTCTAACTTAAGTGCCTTCAGTTTTGATGTGAGATTAGACATTTTCATAATGCACTCCAATAAGTACCCTTTGCCCTTGTACTTCATGGAAACAAGTGTAGCCAAAAGGCTACTTGCCTTCGACTTTTCATTCTAAAGGAAGTACTACTCAATGGACTTAAGGAAACTTTTGACATTTTGTACTCTCAGTAATGGAGCCTCGAAATGCTTCTCGAATGGAGCACTTTATGATCATTAAACTAATTCGATTAGATTAGTCCCGCTTCTCACCTCATTCGGGTCATCCGAAGTAGCAATGGGTCAATCCGTCTGAAAAGCCAGATCCAAATTGATACATCCGAGAACAATTTCTACATCTCTTTTGAAATCTTAAAGTTCGCCCCCTTGAGCATTGGGATACCGTTAACTTGGGTAGAAACATTAGTAGCTATAGCAATAGAAACTGAATAGAGAACAATTATAAGCATACGCATTTAAACTTACATGTCATAAATAAGACATGAACAAACAAATAAATTGGGGACTAACGTCAAGGTACCTAGTACAACATTAACCTTAGTCAAAGGATAAAAATATAATTGTAAGTGTACAGTTGTTGTAATGATTAAACATTGATAATAAAATTAGTCATACAAAAATCTATCATATGACGAACTAATGCTTACATAAATTTTGTATAATCATCATATACTTATCATCACAAATATGTTGTCATTTGGCCAAACTTGTGTAGAGCCAAAAAGCCGATCATAGTCTCATATTAACCCTACACCATCATCTATGTAACTTCAATTCAATCATTCTCTATAAATAGAGGTCACAGAAGCAACATGTTGATTCAACTGATTAAATTGAAACTACTAGAAGAATCGATCAATAATAATTAATAATCAATTTTATTCAATAATTTTTCCAGTTGAACTGCTTTAAAACACGTTGAAGCGCCTGAGTTGTTGGCAAGGAAGAGCCTAGGCGGGACGCTTGGGAATTTTCGTTTGAAAACGTCAATTTTCTAATGAACGTACATTGGGGAGCACATTAGGCTGCTCTAGGCGCGAAGGCGTTGCACAGAAGCGCTAAGGCGCCATGCTATCCAAAGAAGAATGTGCTAAGGAGCAGGCTAAGTCGCTACAGAGCAAGAACTAAGGCACTGCACCATCCAGAGAAGGTTGCGCTAGGGCACAGGCTAAGGCACTGCGTCATTAAGACCAGAAACCGGAGCCACACATAAAAAGGTCTAATTGTATCTATAATCTATCATGAATCCGAAACATAATTTGGTAAAAGTCATAAATGAAATTCACATAATATCAAGGTATTTCAATTTGTATGCATGAAATTGAAATGAAACATACTTAACTTCAAATCATCATTATTATATATCCAAATAATTGCACAAATATTTCATAAACCTTAACATTTAAGCAGTGATAACTACTCATAAATCACTTGTTGGAGATTTATCTTATTAACATTTTTTTTAGTGATCAGGGACAGTACCTCGGCAAATATTATAAATAACCAAATATTATCTTATTAACATACATAAGTATAAACTCATTTGATAATGTTTGAACAATGCAGAACATAATCAAAGACTTGTAGAATTAACAAAATAGTTGGATCCATACATGAAATTGTATGTGGAATGCCTCACTAGATCGTGCCTTTAGAACATGAACGATGATTGATTTTTGTGTCTTTCCACAACTAAATCTTTGTATTCGTTAATGAGACCTTCGTTTTCTATCTTCATGGCGAGAATGAAATACTACAAGCGATTTTGTATATTTGGGACCATAACCGCGTAGTCTTTATATAACAATTGAACTAGGGTTCCCATAATTACTTAATTCTATTACAATTAGGGTTCTCATAATTACTTAATTCTATTACTATTAGGTGTTAACTCATTGTTTCCATATCAAATTCAGTGGCCTTAGAACTCTTTCAAAATTAGATCATTTAATTAACTCAATAATAATTTAAAGGGAGAGTTTATTTCCATTACACTAATTACTTATCCCCTACATTTATTTAAAGTTCAACTTGTAAAGACAAGAATGCCCCTTTCTTTAATCATCATGTCATAAATTACTTAAATTAAAACTAGTATAGTATTTTATTATTGATATCATGAAAATACGATTTACTGAAAATAGAAATCTTAATTATGATATTGACATTCGTATTTAATCTTACTTTTTATTTTAGTAACAAAAATTCAAGTGTGGAAATATTTTCTTCATTATTTGTAGACAATGCACTTTAAATTGTTTTTATGAGCATAAATAATTAAATATAATTTTTTTTCAAGCAATTAGGAAAGGAAAATGAAAATATATTGTTCATTGGATATATTACAAAATAATGTCCTTAAGGGGTGACCCAGTGGTAGAGTTTGGATTTTACAAAGTATGAGGTATCAGGTTCGATTCTTCTTACGTTCCCTGAGGACATAAAAAAAAAAAAAATTTGTTGAAATACCACGTGAAAAAGGTCAACAAGATTCAAGTAATATATATATATATATATATATATATATATATATAACTTTGATTGAAAAATAATTGTTTGTATATCTACGCATATGATTATATAAGAAAAAAATCCTCAAAAAGATGTAAGTCTAAATCAAGGTATTATGAATAAGTATAGTAAATAAGTAAATATTGTAATGAAAATAGACAATTCATCATTTAAATAACAAAATATAATTGCATGTCTTAAATATGTGACTCATATTTAGAAAATAAATAATATCCTAATTGATAGTTTTCTTATGTGATTTAGTAGCCTTAGGACTCTATTAAAATTAGATCACTTAATTAAGTCAATAGTATTTGGATGACAAATATAATTGTATGCCTTAAAGAAAAAAATAAATAAAAATATGGCCCATATTTGGGGAATAAATAGTTATAATAGAATAGGGTTTAAAAAGCTAGGTATCCTAATTTATGTCCATAATTACTTATTCACAAATTCCAATGCTATTGACTAATTTTCGAGACAATACTTATTGGTAGCTTTATTATTAATTTTTTTTTTACAATAAATCTTAATAGATTAATTTGATCGGGCTCTAGGATATTTTTGTGATATGCATGAAAAGAAAAAGTGTTTTACCAAAGTACCATTTTTTGAAAATTGTATTCTCTCCATCCCTAAATTATTGTCTTTCTTTCTTTTTTTTATTCGTCTCAAAATAATTATCTTGTTTAAAATCTTTTTTTAGGACATCACTTTTACCCTTACTTTTTCACCTACTTTAATTATGGGTCACATACACATGGCCATTAAAGAAAATTACATATTATACTAATATTAATAATCAAGTCAATTATTTTTTAATCCGTGTTCTGGATCAAATAAGACAATAATTAAGAGACGGAGGGAGTAACATTTTCCATAAACAATAAATATGTAAGGGTAAAATATTTTTTTCAGTTAATTTATGAAGTAATAAATATTTTTTTATGAAATTTAGGAAATAAGAAATGTTTTCGACTACTTTAATTATGTGTCACATACACATGGATATTAAAGAAAATTACACATTATACTAATATTAATAATCAAGTCAATTATTTTTTTTAATATGTGTGCCGAATTAAACAAGACAATAATTAAGGGACGGAGGGAGTAACATTTTCCATAAATAATAAATATGTAATTGTAAAATATTTTTTCAATTAATTTATGAAGTAATAAATATTTTTTTATGAAATTTAAAAAATAAGAAATGCTTTCGAGTCGGATTAAATTGAGACATTTAGCATTACTTTTTTTTTTTTAAATCAAAACATACTCACTAAGATGACCCAATTATGAATATAGAATGTTAAAACCCAACATGAACTTTCTCAGAACAATACAAAACCATATATATATATATATATATATATATATATATATATCTATAAAATTTCTATTTACACCCAAAAAATTCTATAGTACATTCAATTACTAAGTACACATCACTCCAATATTTTCAACCTCTCAAAATACTAGGTACACCCCCCACTAATTTTCTATTTTACCCTTATTAATATTTTTTCAAAATACTAAGACACCTCATCTCAAACACACATCACCACATCCTTCTCTTTCTTGGTACACCCCACCTCCTTCCTCCTCCCTTCCCCCAGTGCCTCATTCCTCCTCCTTCCCCCATCCCACTCGCCCGCCCACCAGCCACACCGCCCGCACCACAATCCACCCAGTCTTACCTTTGCTTTGATGTTTTTTTTTTTAACACCTCCTCTCCTCCTCCTTCCCCCCACCCCACACATAAACCGCTCCTTTTTTTTTTTTAAACAGTTTATTTGGCATGGTACTGGGTTATCGAACGCCCATAGTGGTGTTCGGCACTTCTACCGAACATTACTATGGGTGTTGGCACCCCAACCGAACATTACTATGGGTGTTCGGTAGGGGTGCCAAACAGACATAGTAATGTTCAGTAGGGGTGCCAAACAACCTAAAAAAAAAAAAGGTATTTAGGTCTAAATTTATAATGACAATTTGTAATTTTTATTAGGAAGTATATTCAGCAATTCTATGAATGTAAATATATATATATATATATATATATATATATATATATATATATATATATCCTCTTTGGCCATTGCCTTCCTCCGTTAACCTCAAACCTCCCTTCCCAGACCTCTCTCCACAGTGCACACACACAGAGACACAGAGAGAAGAAAGAGCCTTGAGAGAAGATAACCAAAATCCTTTCCTTAACCTTCACGCCTCCATTTACACCCTCCCTAAAGATTTTCTCTATCTCTCTCTCTCTCTACACCTTTCACTTCTCATAAACACTCACTCAGTCTCTCTCTCTCTCTCTCTACATTAAAATCCCGTCAGAAAACTTCCTCCCATTCGCCCCTGAATTCTTCACTTCTCCCCACAAAACCATTCCCTTCAATTTTTGCCTTTTTAAGTCCCCAACTTTTCTCAGTCCAAGAAACAGAGCATTACAGTGTCTTATAAAAAAAAACAGGGGAATCCCAAATCACTGAACAAGCAAGAAAGCTTTTTTTGCTTTTCCATTCCTACCTTTTTTCCTTTCCATTCCCCTCTTTTTTCTTTCTTGATGGGTTCTTGTAAAGAAGGAGATAAGAATGAGCCTAATTGCATTTGGGTTCATGGGCCTATCATTGTAGGCGCAGGACCATCTGGGCTAGCTACCTCAGCTTGTCTTAAACAATCCGGAATCTCCTCTCTAATTCTCGAAAGAAGCGATTGCATAGCTTCATTATGGCAACAAAGAACCTACGATCGACTCAAACTCCATCTCCCCAAACAATTCTGCGAACTTCCCCTGTTTGGTTACCCGGAAACTTTCCCCAAATACCCAACAAAGCGTCAGTTCATCTCTTACATGGAATCATACGCTACCCACTTCTCAATTGAGCCAAAATTCAAACAAACTGTCAAGAAAGCCGAGTTTGATTTCTTGGGTGGGTTCTGGAGGGTTGTGAGTCAAGATTGTGAGTACCTTTCCCGGTGGCTAATTGTGGCTACCGGCGAGAATGCCGAGCCGGTGATACCTGAAATTCAGGGGATTGAGAAATTTGATGGGTTTGTTGTGCATACTAGTGGGTATAAGTCTGGTTCTGAGTATAAAAATCAGAGGGTTTTGATTGTAGGTTGTGGGAATTCTGGAATGGAAGTTAGTTTAGACCTTTGTAGATATAATGCCAGCCCATTTTTGGTGGTTAGAAACTCAGTAAGTTCCTTTGCTCTGTTTTTCTTAGGTTTACTTGCATTGTACCCTGTGCTAGGATCCTTGTACATTAGATGGCAATTTATTTTTATTTTTTTTCAAATTTTTGAGGGGAAACACATTGTGCAATGGGATTCCCTCTAAATTTTTCCATCTCCTTGGATCTCTTCCATTCTTCTGAAAAATTTGCTGCATGGTTGTACCATGTGCTATCATACTTGTACTTGATATGTTAAAACCTTGAGCTACTATTTCCGTAATTTTCACTTCAAATGGTTGTTCTCAAATGGGTTACATTTAAAAAGTCTATTACAAACAACTGACAACTTTTCTTATTTTTTAAATATATTTTTGTTAAATTTTTTATTTATTTATTTATTTTTGATCGAGACTTTTAAAGTTTTTTGAAGATGAAGTTATGTTGGATTTTACTAATTTTGAGATTGATTTTTATGAATCAGGTTCATGTTCTACCTAGGGAGATGTTTGGCTTCTCAACATTTGGAATAGCTATGGCACTACTCAAATGGCTACCTCTTAGACTAGTTGACAAGTTGCTCTTAGTAATGGCTAACTTCACTCTAGGAAACACAGATAGGTTTGGTATCAGAAGACCTAAAACTGGTCCAATTGAGCTCAAAAATGCCACCGGAAAAACCCCGGTCCTCGACACCGGAGCTCTATCGCAGATTAGATCCGGTAAAATCAAGGTAATAAGCCAAACATGACCTTATTTTTTGTTTGTTCTTTTATCATCTTCATTGTTACTAATTTGTTGATTTTGCAGGTGATGGAAGGTGTAAGAGAAATAACAAGGAATGGGGCCAAGTTCATGGATGGACAGGAGAGAGAATTTGATTCCATAGTGTTAGCAACTGGGTATAAGAGCAATGTGCCATCTTGGCTTAAGGTATGTATGCATGAGTTTTTTGAATTAAGTTTGACCATTTTTGTCTCTTTTTTTTTTCATCTTTATTCTCAAGCTCATATCACTTTCTAGTCTTAAACAATTGGGATACCCTCCAAAAGTGTATCTCTGATGGCATTTGTTTGGAATTTTATGATGTGTAGCTATCATAAATATATTTTAGTTTTTTCATAAATCCTTTATGCTATACTCAATCCTAGAAAATGTTCTTTTTGTTGCTCTTTTCTAGAGGGAATCAGAATTGAAAATATGTTATTATATTCAGTTCAGTATTTCTCCACTAAAAAAATAAAAACTAGGAAGATTCATTGTTGTATGTGTTTATTACAAAGTGTTTGAGCCTTTTGGAGCGCAATTGTGTTAAAACTTGGCTGGGAAAGTTTTACCGCCCCTTATAGTCCTGATCGGCTGGCTGGAAAAGTTTTACCGCCCTTATAGTCCTGCTCGGCTTTTGGGATGTTAGGCGTCTTACTTTTACTTCCTTAAAGTAAAATAAAAAATATATGTTTATTACAAAGAGTCAGATTCACTTCATTTCCTTTTTCTCTATGTAATACCAAACTTTGCTTTACATTCCCATACCAATATATTGTTATATTCAACAAAGAAGCCTTTCCTATCTTGTGGGTTATGGTCAAAATAATGGTTAGACTTGAAGATTATTATCTGAATTAGTAAGTATTTTGAGAATGATTGCATGTTTCGGGTTTCATTGAACGGAGTTCGAAAGAGGGAGGTCATTGCCTCTACCGTGTTTGGGTCGCTATCATTGGTGATTATAGCAAAAACACAGATTCATGATACATTTGGAAGGAAGAAGTTGGGAAAAAGGGAGGTTATATCCATTACCAGAGTTCGAAAGGGGGAGGTTATTGCCTGATTGCCTCTACCGTATTTGGGTCGCTGTCGTTGGCGACTATATCAAAACACAGACTCATGATACATTTGGAAGGGAAGGGGATTAGAAAATGGGAGGTTACAACTTACTTGCATCCTGTCTCGTGGTTGTATCACTATTGTTGTTGTCAAGAATAAAAGTAGGTGCATACTTGTGCGCACATACTCGCTGCCGGCCATATTAGAAATGCCTTCAAAGACCTAAACCTTGTAGGTGTTGAATATTCGCAATCTATTGAGCACCTAGTTTTCAAGAATTAGGCAGGCACCTCTCTAATTAGTTGTGTGCCTATTGATCCATAAGTTGTGCAGTTTGCGAGAGCGTTACTTTTTGACACTTAATCAAGTTTGATCGTTTGGTTCTCGTTAGCATAGTATCTAATCAACTGTTTGGTTCTCGTTAGCATAGTGTCAACGCCTTTTGACACTCGATCAAGTTGGAGCGTTTGGTTCTCGTTAGCAGCATAGTGTCTAATCAAAATGGTAGATTAAAAGGTTCAATTACATATTTCCAACCCTTAATTGACTTTCTTCTTTGAAGACATAGTAATATTGATTGCCCTAGCTTGAAGTAGGCCTTAGTGTTAAAAAACCTATAGACATAGTAATATTGACTTTCCACCATGACAAATGTTTGAACGACTTTTATCATTGTTTTTGTTTTTGTTTTTGGTACATGTATTATCTTTATTTGTTACTTTGGCATGAAATTTAACTTGTTCTTGCAAAATTCCCTTGTCTATGCAGGGAAGTGAGTTCTTTACGGAGGAGGGAATGCCCAAAACCCCATTCCCTAATGGTTGGAAAGGAGAGAATGGATTGTATACGGTTGGGTTCACCAGAAGAGGTCTCCTTGGGACCTCAGCGGATGCCGTTAAAATTGCTAGTGATATTGCTGATCAATGGAAGACGATCAACGCCTGCAAAACAAATTGTTGCTCCCATGAAATTATTGAAATAACGAAGAAAAATGAAGGGAAAAACGATGATAAATTGGTTTAACTTTGGATGGTTTAATTTTTGCAAGCAGAACTTTTTTAGGTCTTTTTTTTTTTTTTTTCTTTCTTTGGCCTAAATGTAAATTAACCAATTTTGTTGGGGGGTCTGCTTTGCTTTTCTCTAGTCAGGATAGTTTCCTAGGTTTGTATCATACAATTTCAAGAGTAGAATGTTTCTCCTTTCCTCCAGTTTGGTGCATTTGTTGAGTGTGTAATTGGAATTTCTCCTTTCAACTCTGAAGTTGAACTTAGACCAGATCGTCTGATTCGATCGAATTGTGAATCAACTTCAGAAATGTATTGGACCGATTGACTTAATTGGTCCAACTGTGAATATATCTGAACTTTATTAATGTACTCGATTGACTGATTCAACCAATTAAAATATATGAATTTGTAATATGTCTGATTTTTTTTTGTAATTAAGATCAAATCTAATTACAACGAATAAAAGATAATACATGTACCAAAAACAAAAACAAAGATAAGTCATTCAAAGAGGAAAGTCAATTAAGGGTTTTTTTTTATTTTTTTATTTTTAGCACAATCAATATTTTAAGTTAATTTTAAGCATTGTCGCTTGAGTTGATAGAAAATGACCATCCGTGAATCACGTAACCATATTTAAGGTTTTCTTTTTTTTAATCATAATGCCCTTTTGTCACTTTAATCAACTATCTTACTTGATCACGCCAAAAAAGGTTGTAGGTGACCACGTTTGATCCACGTGTGTAGTTTAGTAGGATTCTGACTTACGTTGCAGGGATTGACTTTGAAGTATAAACTGCTTGAAACTTGTAATCAACGAAAAACATCGTAAGGGGGGCTGAGTTGTCCCAGCGATAACCCTTAGGCATGAGAATTAGCAATACTTCGGAAGAGATGTAAAGCTAAGAGAGTATAATGTTAACAAGTAAGTTGTATGTACCCTATGAGGCCTATTGAGGGTGCTATTTATAGGGAAGTAAGCCATAATCCTTATTGGTTTTGGAGTGGGAGAGAAATGATCAATTCCCATGTCTTTCGGATTACGTTACCTTGTCTGCTTAGGACTGAGGTGTATAGAGTTATAGCAGGACTCTTCCCAGGCGAGAGGTGATTCTGTAAAGGACTCTGTTTGCCGAGCTGAGAGGGATTACGTCGAGGTCGGCCTGGTATGTATCCAGGTCACTCGATGTTAATGTAGTCGACGTCAGCCGGGTATATATCCAGGTCGCTCGATGTTAATATGGTCGGCATGGGATGTCCCCAGGTCGCACTGTAGGACCTCGTGTCAGCGTGCTGGGAGAGTATATTGGTGAGGTAGGCGACCTGTCATAATACGATTGCCAGGTCGTCATATCGTTGTGGGCGTATGTCACCTCGGCGCTTGCCCAACTGGAGCCTGTGAAGTCGCGATGTCTGCCACGTGTCCAGCTGAAGGCTGAGGTCACTCAGTAGCCCCCTACTTCTCAAGGAGAGGATTTATTCTCGAGGTGTGAAGTAAATATGCGCTGCGTCGAGCTGACCGGTTCCACGCAAGGTCGCATAGTTTTAGTTTGGCTTTGTACTTTTCTTGGGGAATCGTGCGCATTTAATGGACGCGGAGTTCATGGCTTGTCAGACGGCGTGTCTTTTCAATTTTGAATTTTTTGGCGGTTGATATTTTTGCTTCAAAACGGCGTCGTGTTAGGATCCGTGTGTTTCAGTGTGGGTTGACCCGGCCACTCCGGGTCCCTTATTTAAGCGAGGTTCACACTGTTCATGTTCATTTTACCAGAAACTTCCATCTTCTCCGATGATCAGGCGATCTCCGGCGAGATTTTTCGACTTCTAAAAGCCTCCATTCAAGCTTTTCCTTCGCGTTTCTTTGCTTTTCCAGGACTCTAGGTTAGTTTCCCTTGATCCTTACTCCATTTCCTTCCATTTGTCACCTGATTTCAAGTTGTCTTGCCTGTTTATCTCTTTGTCGGTGACTGGCCAGATTCTAGGTAGGGTTCCGGCGACTTTGATTGTTATGGTTCCGGCAAGTTTTGTATGTCCCTTAGCTTTCGTCTAGGTCGATCTGTCCAGGTCGTGGTGTCATCCTTTCATAACCATTCTCACGAGCTCTTCCTCCTCGTGTTCTCTTTCTGTGAACATGAGGATCAAGCGTGCCAACGAGGGTCCCATGTTCGCCAGGTCGCAGAAGGGGCATGCAATCTATAAGTCCAAGGATGGCGATTGAAAAGTCGTTCAGTCCAGTGAGGCCAAGGCCCTGCTTACTGCTTGGGGTGCAAATTTGGACGACCTGGGTGTTCCTGCCGACGGCCCTTACAGGGTCGATGATATACCCTTTGGAACCTCGATGAGGATCATCGAGAAGTATGATGTGGCCATGTTGGGGTTGCTGTACTTGTATTTTGATGAGAATCGAGGAGCTAGTAAGGTAGCTGGGCCTTCAAGGATTGCCACCTCGGTCTCGTCCAACTCGTTCCTGGATGCTAGTCATATATTGTGGGCTCCTCGGAGCAAGAAGAGGAAGCCTAAGCCTAATGTTGACACTGGTGGTGCCATGAAGTGCGCCTTTCGAGACTGGCGGAATAAGATGACTGTTGCCGATCTGGATAGCTGGCAATCGAAGTATCCTTGTAACTTTGAGGACTATCGTGGACATGTCCCTGATCCCGAGCTTAGACTGACTGATCTGCGAGATTCGAGGGGTCGAGTTGGTTTTTATTTGAGTTTTTTCGAACTGGGGCTTCGTTTTCCCTTGGATCCCTTTATTTGTGAGTTCCTTGATGTCACCTCTACCGTCCCCCTCGATCTCACCTGGAACACCATGCGAGTACTCATCTGTTTTATTGCGAGTACACGTGTGCTGGGATTTGAGCCGACCTTAACCCTGTTTTGCCATTATTTCCACCTCGATCGGAATAATAACCGTCTTCAGGCCAAAACTCAAAATTACCGGGTTAAGTTGTTCTCTAATCCTCCTGGGAAGGTTTCTGGCTGGGCTGACAAGGTTATCATGGTTGAGAGCCGACTTGGATGGAACTTCGTTGTGCCGACCGAGGAGCCCTTTACACTAGTCCACCATAACGAGCTCGACGAGTATGATAGGTCGGCCAAACAGGCCTTGGAAGCCCCCTTAGGCGTGCGGGGTAATTCCCAGGTTCGATGCTATGATTGGAAGGGTATTGTCCAAGATGAGAACTTGTTGGTCGTCGCCGGGCTGTCCCCTTTGAAAGTTAATGGCCTCGAGCCGATGTGTACCTTTCCCCCTTTAAGAGCTTCCTGGGGTGGTTACTCCATAAGGGTCTTATGCTTAACCAAAATTGTCCAAACTGCCAGAGAGATCCAGAGAGGGGTTGCTTTCATAATTGAAATTTTTAAATGTAGTTGCTCCGAACTTCTTCCCTCTTTATTTATGCGTATATTCATACAAGTGTCTGATCTTTTGTTTGTTGGCAGAGATGGAAGATGTTGATGCGATGAGGAGGAGTTTGAACAGACGGGCTCAAGCAAACTCAGATAGGTCTGAGCAGTTAGGTCGAGCTCGAGTTTCAGCGACCTTGGCCGAAACTGCCGAGGTGCTCCCTACCGTAGTACTGATCGTTGATAAGGGCGAAGAGAAGGTTTCGGGCTCAAAGATGCCCGCGAAGCGTTCCAAGTCCACCTCGGCCTCTGCTCCGGCTAAAAAATTAAAGATCGAGGAGCTGGTCGTGGCTGATGAGCCGACGGATCCTGCCAAGGTTGTTCTTTCTGTACCCACTGAGCCTACTGATCCTGATATTGCTGGGCGAGCTTCTCCTATTGGGAGTATATATAGTGTAACCAGTCCCTCTATCGAAGTGCAATCTGTTCCGAGCTCGGCTACTCCTCTTCGAACTGGACCTGTCTTGAGTCCGGGTGCCCTATCCTTTGAGTTGGGAAAGAAGGTCGTCCTCGACATCGCTGATGAGGGGGTGCGCGAGTCTTTTGACGACTGCTCGCCTTCTCGCCTAGCTGGCATCTTGAGAATTGACCTTACTCATATAGGCTGCTCTTCATTTAATCCTTGTTTTCATAGTTTTTCTTTTTCTAACCTATTTTTCTTTGGCAGTTCGCTGCTGGCATCAAGTCGTACGCGAACAGGCTTGCTCAGGCTCATAAAGATAGACGTGAGTCTATTGAGCGTGTTACTGAGCTTGAGAAAGAGAAGCGGGAGAGTAAGGCGAGCTCGAGAGGGCCCTTTCCCGTATAGCTGAGTTCGAGGTTACTGCTGCCAAGGCCCAGGATGACATAAGGCTGAGTCAAGATCTGGCTGCGAGTAAGGTGGAAGAGGCAAACCGAGCTGTCGACCAGGCCAGCAGGGCGACCGAGGAGGTTAGCCATTTGAAGGGGGAGCTTGCCGCCGCTGTTGCTGAACAAACCAAGCTGCGTACTGACCTGAAGACTGCCCAAGGTGATGTTCTGACTGCTCGAGGGGAGCTCAACAAGACTAAGCTGAATTTTGAGGGCAAGGTCAGCAAGCTGGAGAGATTGTTGGTTGAGGCGAGGAAGGCGGCGAGCCCGAGCGCTGCTGTTGCTGAGTTCAAGAGGAGCTCGTCTTATATGGATGAGATTATTTCATATTATGATAAGGGCAAGGCTCAGATCTTGCGTGTGGCGACGGCATGCGGGACTCCTCTTCGAGAGTTGGTTCGGTGGGGGAGTGCCGAGCTGAAGGGCGATCTAGCTCGTCGGGGGCATGAGCTCATGCCGTACAAGCCTGAGGAGCTTTAGCTTATTGGAAGAAAGGATGCTGAGTCTGGCCGTGACCCCTGGGCCCCTCCTCCTCCTTTTGACAACAATGTCCCTTACCTGCTCGACGCCTTGGCTGACGACAATGAGGTAGATTTCGATGGAGATTTCAAGTTGGAAAAGTTTGAGGGGGCCAAGTCAAATCAAGATGAGCATGCTCGGTCCGTTCATGAAGCTGAGAGCCGTGCTGACCCCTAGTCCCCGCTGCGTTGGGTTGGATCTGGCCATTGTGCCTTTGTAACTGAACAATATTTTGTTTTGTATTCTTGGCCCTTTCGGGCTCGTACACAATTTTGGTTTGTATATATTAGTTGTCTTCTGATTTGTTCAATCATGTTTGCTTATTTTACTTGGTGTTTTTGTATAAGTATTTGTCGTGATCTTCTTCACTGTGGTGAAGAGTAGGTCGTGAGTTGACCTCGACAAGGTCGAGGTGCCTTTGTACTTATGATCTTTATCGTGGTGAAAAGTAGGTTATAAGGTGACCTCGATGTGGCGAGGTTCCTTTTACTTACGATCTTCTTCAACGTGGTGAAGAGTAGGTCGTAAGGTGACCTCGCCGTGGCGAGGTGCCTTTTACTTACGATCTTTTTCAACGTGGTGAAGAGTACGTCGTAAGGTGACCTCGTCGTGGCGAGGTGCCTTTTACTTACGATCTTCTTTAACGTGGTGAAGAGTAGGTCGTAAGTTGACCTCGACGTGGCGAGGTGCCTTTTACTCACGATCTTCTTCAACATGGTGAAAAGTAGGTCGTGGGCATTGACCAACTTTGAGGAAAATAATTTTGAGGTAGACGCAAGGTAGGAGAAATTCGTCTTTTATTGATAATTTCTAGAAATGTATTACATAAGCGATAGTATTTCTTTAAGTGATCAACATACCAAGGGTTTTTTAGCGGGGTGCCATCCTGTTCAGCTAGTCGGTACGTCCCTTCTCTGATTATGCCTGTCACTTTGAATGGTCCTTCCCAATTAAGAGATAGCTTGTTTCTTCCAACGTTTCTGCCTGTCACCTCGATCTTTCTGAGTACCCAATCTCCGATATTGAAGGATCTTGTTCTGACTCGCTTGTCATGGTGAGCTTTGGCAAGCTCTTTGTAGTTGATCATCCTGAGTCTTGCCTTTAGCCTTCTTTCCTCTAGGTAGTCGAGGTCTAGCCCCCGAGTTGTTATGTTGTCCATCTCGTCGAGATGGGCTACCCTTAAGGTTGGTAGGGTCATCTCTACTGGTGCCATTGCCTCTGATCCGTATGCCAGCGTTAAGGGTGTCTCCCCTGTTGAGCCTCTGACTGAAATGTGAATTCCCCAAAGTACGATAGGTAGCTCGTCGAGCCACTTCCCTTTTTTCTCGTCCAGGTTTCTTTTTAAGGCATGGAGGATCTTCTTGTTCCCTGCTTCAGCCTGACCGTTTCCTTGCGGGTGAGCAACCGAGGACTTCCAATGCTTGATATTCATCTGCTCGCACCTCTTAGTAAACTTGGTGGAGAACTGGGTGCCATGGTCGGACACAATGGCTCGAGGTAGGCCAAATCGGCACCAAATGTAATCGTGTATGAAGCTGATTGCCTTCTCCTCGGTTATGGTAGCCAATGGTTTTGCTTCTACCCATTTTGTGAAATAATTTACTGCCACTATTAGGAACTCGCAGCCTCCTTTGGCCTTTGGGAAGGGCCCTATGAGGCCGACCCCCACATGTCAAATGGCCAAGCTGCGACTACCGGTGTTTGAGGACTGACGGCAGTCTTGGGATATTGGCAAATCTCTGGCACTTGTCACACTTTTGCACGTGGGTCTCCGCATCTTTTCGCAAGGTTGGCTAATAATAGCCATGGAAGATGATTCTGTTTGCCAGAGATCTCGCACTTGGATGGCCACCACATACTCCTTCGTGGACTTCAGCAAGGAGGTCTTCAACTGTCTCTGGTCGGACACATCTGAGCAACGGCTTGGTGAATGATCTTCCGTATAGTACTCCTGCGATTACTGTATAGCGAGCTGCTCTCTTCCTTAGTAGCTGGGCCAAGTCTTTTTCATCAGGCAGTATTTCATGTTCAGTATAATGTTGTATTTCATCTATCCAGCATCTTTCTGTGGAGTTGATAGGCATGGCTTCCTCCCTGTTCACTGATGGTGTCTCGAGGGTTTCCAACCATATATCTGGAGGGAGGTCGCTGATTTCGGATGATGCAATCTTGGATAGGTGATCAGCTCGTATGTTCTCTGTCCTATCCACCTGTTTCAGCTCCCAATATTTAAATTTTTCTAAGAGGCGCTTTGCAAGCTCACAGTATTTTGACAAGGTGGGGTGATTAGAGTCATACTCCCCCCAAACTTGTTTCACGACGAGCTGGGAGTCGCTGGAGATGACGACCTGGCTAGCCCCAAGCTCCAATGCAAGCTCTAGTCCTGCTATCAGATCTTCGTATTCTGCCTGGTTATTGGATGCTTGAAACTTGAACCTTAGTGCCTTGCTGATTTCTCCCCCTTCTGGTGGGTGTAGGGACAAGCCTGCACCACTTCCGGCTTTGCTGGACGAGCCGTCAACATAAAGAGTCCAATGGTGAGGTGGCCGAGGACGCGACGAGCTGGCCATTTTTAATTGCTTGGGCGGGCTGGGGGGGTTTGTCGAAGAGCTCGGCTCGGCCAGCGTGGTGGCCGAGCTTTGATCTTGTTTGACAAATGAGGTTTCAGTGATGAAGTCCGCAAGTACTTGGGCTTTTACTGCTTTGCGTTGCTCGTATGTAATGTCGTGTCCTAAGAGCTCGACTGACCACTTTAACATTCTTCCGGCTATATCTGGTTTGTGAAGGATTTGCTTAAGCGGGAGGTCGGTGTATACTGTTAGGGCATGAGCCTGGAAGTATTGAGTCAGCTTTCGTGCTGCCATTATCAAGGCCAGTACTACTTTCTCCACGTTCATCAGATATCTTTGTCTCTACATCTGTGAGTGCGTGGGAGACGTAGTATATTGGCTTTTGGACTGCGTCTCTTTCACTGAGTAGGACTGTGGCGACAGCCGTGTCTGAGGCGGCAAGGTAGACGTAGAGGTGCTCTCCTGGTGCCGGGCTTGTCGACAGTGGCGGGCTGCCCAGATAAGTTTTCAGCTCGGTGAAGGCTTTGTCACAGTCTTCATTCCAGGTGAACTTCTTGCTTCCTCTCAGCATCTTGAAGAATGGAAGGCTTTTTTCTGCTAACTTTGTTATAAATCTCCCTAGTGCTGTGATTCTTCCATTCAGCCGCTGTACCTCTCTGACCGAACTGGGGGCCTTAATGTCAACAAGGGCATGTATTTTTTCCGGGTTGGCCTCTATACCTCGCTCATTCACCATGTATCCCAGGAATTTGCCTACCTTCACTCCGAAAGTACATTTTGCTGGATTGAGCTTCATCTTATTTTTCCTGAGATTTGAGAAGGTTTCTTTCAGGTTGTCGACATGGTTGGCTTGCTTTGTTTTAATGACCATGTTATCGATATAGGCCTCCACGTTTCTTCCCAGCTGGTCTCTAAAGACCTTGTTCACCATCCACTGGTAAGTAGCCCCTGTATTTTTAAGCCCGAAGGGCATCATTTTGTAGCAATAGATGGCTTCTGCTGATCGGAAGGCTGTCAGCTCCTGGTCAGTCAGCCACTTGCATATCTGATGGTACCCTGAGTATGCGTTGATGAAGCTGAGTATCTTGTGGCCTGCGATTGCATCCACAAGCTGATCTATCCTCGGCAGTGGGTACCAGTCTTTGGGGCAAACCTTGTTAAGGTCCGTGAAGTCGACGCACATTCTCCACTTTTCGCTGGTCTTTTTGACCATTACCACGTTCGCGATCCAGGTTGGATAGAAGACTTCCTCAATGATGTTTGCTTTGAGTAGCTTGTCAACTTCCTCCTTGATCGCTGCCTATTTTTGGGAGAGAATATTCTAGGTCGTTGTTGGACAGGGGTTATGGTTAGGTCAACATTCAGCTTGTATACAGCGACCTCTTCGCTGATTCCCTCCATGTCCTCTGTCCTCTATGCAAATACGTCCTTGTTCATTCGGGGGAATGCAATTATTGCTTCCCTTTCATCTTTATCAATTTCCAGCCTGACCTTGATTTTTTGTTCTGGGAAGTCGAAGTTGATGACCAGCTCGTCAAGATCTTCATGGGGTTGGATCTCTGGTTGATCCCTTGGATCTAGGCTCTCTACCGTGACGATTTTGTTAGGCTTCTTAGCATCACTGTTGGCGACCAGGTGTGAGTCGGCCTGCTCAGTGTCTGAGGTGGGCACGTCGAGCAGGTCGTCATCCGGGCCTTTGTTGTGTTGAGAGGTACAGGGATCCTTTTGTGCGAGCCTTTGGGTGATCGGGGGCGAGTCGGTGTGCTCGGCGTCCGTACTGGACACGTCGGGCACATCGTCGTCCTCGTCGACCTTTGTGTGCGGGCTGGAGGAGTCAACCCGCGCTGATTGCTATGCTCGGTCATTAGAGGGGCTTATCTCGGTGCCCTCTTTGATTATGATCGACGTTGGCCTTTTGTCGTGGTGTTCTATGTGGTGGACTTCTTCATGGGCCAAAGTCACTTTCCTTTTCCCCTTGAGCCGAGTTTCCTCGGCCTTCTTTTCCTCGAGGAGGTGGTTTAGAGTGCTTTTTGGGTCATTCTTCACCTCTCCGACCCCGTTGTCTATGGGGAATTTGATTTTTTGGTGAGCTGGAGAAATCACCATCTCAAACTTTGTCTGGGTTAGAAGCCCTAGAATGGCATTGTACGGGGAAGGGATATCGAGGACCAGAAAGGTGATGACCTCGGTGCGAGAGTTGTCTTTGGCGCAGAGGACTACCTTTAGGTCGACTATTCCCTTTACAGCGACTTTGTGTCCAGTGACGAAGCCTTCCAGCTTTATTTCGCTCAGAGTCAAATGCGAGCTTTCCAGTCCTATCGCTTGAAAGCATTTGTAGAAGAGGATGTCCTTCCCTGCTCCCATATCAATCAGCACTCTCTTTACTCTTCCCCTGCCAATTCTTTCCTCAATGCTCAGAGCATGTCCCCTTGCAGCGGGGTTGGCGGCTAGCTCGCTGGGTAGGAATGTTATTCTCTTCTTTCCCCAAACATGAGGCGGGCTGACAATGCGGTTGAGGCTGTTTATCGCCATCTTCAGCTTTGTGATGCTCGACCATTCTTCTGTAATCGTATTGACCAGGACCTCGTCCTCGTCAGCATTTGTCTTCGGGGCCTCTCTTGGCCTTTCTCTGTTGTTTCCTCCTCGCTGCTCGTATCTCCTGAGCTCCCCCCTGTCGATCAGCTTCTGTATCTCCTTCTTGAGTTAAATGCAATCTTCGGTTGTGTGCTCGATGCCATTGTGGTAAGCACAGCTTTTGTTGGGGTTGCGAGGATAAGGAGTCTCTCTCTGAGGTGGAGGTCGGCCAATCCTGTTTTCTTGTAGAAGCACATTCATGATCTACTCCCTGGTCGTATTTAAGGGGGTGTAGAACTCTTCTTTCTTAGCCCATTTGTTCTTCCCCTTTCCTTTGCCATTCCTGCTGTTGTTTCCTTCTTTCTTCTGGTCCCCTGACTTATCTTCATTATTCTGTTTCTGTGCCCTCGAGGATTTTTGGTCCTCCTTTTCTTGATCTGTCAAGGTTTTCTCGACGTTCCCAATGTTTTGTGCGGTAGTGTACATCTCCGCACTAGTGTTGGGTGGTCGCATGCCAATTTCAGATAGTAACTTGGCAGATCGACATACGGCTTGGAAGAAAGCCATTATAGTTTTGTCGGGGACGTTCAATAATTTTTTCGCAACATGCTTGAATCTGTCCAGGTAGCTCTCCAGGGATTTTCCAACTCGCTGTTTAATCCCGCAGAGGTCAGATTCATTCTTGGGGAGGTCGCCTACTGATGAGTATTTTTTCAGAAAGGCCTTCTTCAGGTCGTACCAATCTCTGATGGAGCCTTCTTTTAGCTCTTCGAACCAGTTGAAGACGACCTCCTCAAACGTGCTGACAAATACTACACACCATAGGTCTAGATCTCGGTGCACACTCCCATCTTTGCCTCGAAGCTCGATACGTGGCTTCGGGCATTAGTGTTTCTTGCGTAGCTCCTCAAGGATGACAGCTTCAGGCAGTGATTTGGAGGAGTGTCCCTAATTCTTCTACAAAAGGCTGCCGTCACGTTCCCTGATAGCTTCCCTCTTTGCCTTATTCAAGGGGTTCCAATCTTTCCTTCATCTTGCACAGTACCTCGTCTTCCAGATCACTACTCCTGCCTCTCCTTCTAGATCGACGGTCGTGGCCGTCGATCTTGGAGTATTTATGTGAGGATGCATCGCTGCTGGAGGTACTGTGCTGGATGGACTTGCGTTTCGACCTGTAGTTGTAGTCCTCCTACGTCCTTCGAGGTCGTTCCTCGTCATGTTCCATTCGTGAGGACCTATAGGATTTGTTCGGGCTGGAATTTCTAGCTCGGGTTCCTATTTTGGAGTGTACGCTTCCCCTAGGTCGCTCTCTGTCTGGGGTTCCCAGGCGATCTTTGACGCTAGATTTCTGGTATTCCTCCACCGTTTGTCCTAGTCGGCTTTTAGCACTCACCCTGGGAGTATCAACCCTAGACCCCCCATGGTGACTGTTAGCCCGCAGGCCCCTGGACTCGTTCCTGCTAGGTCGACCATCGTGGTGATCATTTCAAGGAGGACACGAGCTCGGGGTTGGTAGCTGAGGTACCTGGGCGGCTAGTTTGTGGGACAGTTCGTATTCACGTACTTCCAGCTCTCTCTGTCTTTCCAAGAAAGCCTTCTCCTTCCTTATGTGCTCCAGCTCGGCGAGGTCGATCTCTTGCTGTGTAGGAGGCAACCTATCTCCTATCATGATGAGGTTGTCCTTATCCCCTGAGTCCTTGCCATCTGAGGAAGTGGAAGTTGCTGTCTAACCATCCCGGTTCACCCTGACCGGTCCTTTAGCGGACTGGGTAGCCTTTTTTCCTAAAGCTTTTTTCCTCATTGCCCTGGCCAGTTTCCGAGCTCGGGTATTTTGATGAAGAGGGAGCCCTGATGAGGGCACGGGAGGTGATTCCTTCTCGGGCTGCTCAAGAGGTTGGCCAGCAGGCGGAGCAGGTACAGGCATTGCCGAAGTCGGCGTTGGGGCTGCCTACTTGGAGACTTGCTTGGAGATTGTCATGATTGATCACAGAAAACTTTCTAGGTCCCGGCAACGGAAAAAAGTAAGGATAAAATGGTAAAAGTGATGTCCCAAAAAGGAAAGTTTTCAAACAAGACAATTATTTTGGGACAAACAAAAAAGGAAATGAAGACAATAATTTAGGAACGGAGGGAGTACTCTATTTGTGTTTTAGGAAATAAAATTACATTAAGGGTCCGTTTGGATACATTAGTTTTTAATTCTATTAATATTCAAATTTTATGAAATTTAAATAGTGTGGAATTTGCTTTCAAAATCATAGCAATTCTATGGTTTGGATAATATGTGTAATTCAATTGTAATTTTAGATTATAGTTAAAATAAGATTTCAATAAAATGTTAAATATTTAGTCTAGCCTAGTGATATTGGTGGTTAGTGATTTAAAATGACAAAAGTACAAACCTTGCTAACAACAAAATTACAAACTTTTTATATTATAAAAAATAGATAAATGTTCCTAGTGGATAAAACACAAGAATTAAGAAACATAATTAATGATGTGTCAGAAATGTGTTCTGACCATAATACCCATGAACATTAATTGAGTTCAACTACTTTAAATAATTGAGTTTGTTTGGGATGTGTTATATTAAATGAAGCTTTAAGGGTATATTAGGAAGAATGGTAGAGAATAGGTAGATCAAAAGTCTTTAGAAACATTAGTTGGAACATCCCAAAATAGAAAGTATGAACATTTATTCGGGACGGAGGTAGTAGCATATAATGGTGGTGGTTAACGGTGACGGTGGATGCTGGAGTTGGCAGCCGAAATTGGTGGCGTCTGGCAGCTGTGGCTGGAGTTGGCGGTCGATCGTGGCTGTCGGATGTGGTGGCCGGCGACAGTTATCAGTGGCGGGGGTAGGGGTGGCGGTCAGGATTGATGGTTGCTGGAGGTGGCGGCCAGCGATGGTGGTCGGTGCCAGTGGTCGGAGGTTGCGGTCGGTGGTGGCGGCCGGCGATGATGGTTGTAAAGGAAGGGTGAATTGTTATTGTGTTAAGTAAACAAGAAAAAAAGTGTAACAAAATTTTAAATTTAAATTATTAAGGTTTAGTATAGAATTAGTTTTATAGAATTGAAACATTTGTAATTGCAATTCAAAATTTTAGTTGTGTTCCCAAACGATGGAATTGGTTTTAGAGGCTTAAATTTCAATTCCAAGCAATGAAATCGGGTATCTAAACGGACCCTAATTAAAAAGTGCATTAACAAAACTATAGAGTACAATTCTCGTAATTTTGTAAAAATAAATATATTTATATAAATTATTGGTCTAATTTTAATTAAATTAATTTTAAAAAATTAAAAATAAACTATTTGCATGAAATGAAAGGAGTATTTCTATATTTCCTTATTTACCCAAATTAAAGTCATTCGTGATGAAACTTCAACTACTCCATAGAGTTTTATTGAAAATGAAAAAAAAAGGAAAAAAAACAAAATATACAAATATATATGCATAGATTCTACTTTTATGGTGCAGTAGGACACGGGGATATGTGTGTTTAATAACTGTAATAACTACTGGAGTGTTAGGAGTGACGAAGACGAACTGTGAAGAAGGGGCCACGCGTGCGAATGCCGAAAGTAGGATACTGTGAGGCGTGTCCATAGTAAGATCTCTGTGCCTCAGTTTAGTAAAGCCAATGATAGTAAGACATGATCCAGCCCTAGCAGCTAGTACTTTTTCATACCTTTGTTGCATCAGCAAAAGTAAGCTTGGAAAAGTGTGTGACTGTGTGGAGATTGTATGTGAAGCCCTAGATCAGTAGATCAGATCAGATCAGATCAGACCTTCTCAGAATCTCTAGTTATGTAATCATGATCTAAGCATTCACTTTTATGTTGACCTATGTCACACATCATTTAATTAAGACTAAACTACTTTCCTTCTTATTTAATCTGACACACCCATTAAAAAAAAAAAATCCAGCTGTTTTAAAATAAGTTATATTTTAAAGTTATGTACACATATTAAAAAAAATTATAGATTGACAAATATATTATTATTAAATATTTTTGATTTTTATGACAGAAGTAGTTGGGAAGATAAATTATTGTAGATAAGATGCATGAATATTTCTACGTCTTAAAACAAGTGTAGCTTTAGTAATTTTTACACTGATTAAGAAAATATACAAAAAAATTTGATCTAACCGTATTTAAGTTCAATTATTATTGATAAGATGTAATAATATTTCTTCTATCTCATTATCCAATTATGATTCAAACCTATTAATTTGAAAGCTTAAATACTTCCTCCCTCCCAAAATAATTGTTATTTTAGCAAAAAAATTTATTCCAAAATAATTTTTGTTACAGGATTTCAAGAAACATTTGCTCATATTTTGTCAAATTTGCCCTTATTTATTATTCTTATTAAAGAGGGTTGTTAAAAAAAGTAATTTGACAATAATTGAACTTAAATAAATGGGACGAATTAGTAATAAAAATCACATGATCTATTAGTAATCAAGTAGAAACTTCACTTAAATATATATATATATATATATATATATAAAGTTGGCGAGGAGACCTATGATTGTATCACTTCACATTCCTTTCTATTTCTCTTAATTCTCAAGCCTCCAAGTAATGAATTGAGATGACTTTACATTTTCTCATATTTTGTCAAATTTGCCCTTATTTATTATTCTGATTAAAGAGGGTTGTTAAAAAAAGTAATTTTACAATAATTGAACTTAAATAAAGGTAAATCAGACTTTTGAAAAAACTTCTCAATTTGTGTACAAATTATTAAAACGATAATTATTTTTGGACGGATTAGTAATAAAAATCACATGATCTATTAGACTATTAGTAATCAAGTAGAAATTTCACTTAAATCTCTCTCTCTCTCTCTCTCTCTCTCTCTATATATATATATATATATATATATATATAAAGTTGGTGAGGAGACCTATAATTGTGTCACCTCACATTCCTTTCTATTTCTCTTAATTCTCAAGCCTCCAAGTAATGAATTGAGACAACTTTACATTTCTAAATCATTAGATTATAATTACGCAAAATTGCTGGTCGGTTCACTTTCATAACTTTTTTTCTCTCCAGTCAATCTTTTTTTTTTAAACTGCTAAAAGGCAGTTTCATAAAATTGTTCCTAATATGTCCCTGTGAATCTTTTATCCTATAAACCCTATGATTTATTCCTCAAATATCTCCTGTAACTCATTTATTTTAGACATTCGTTGAAAACTCGATCTAAAACACTTCGTCTCTGTAATGAAAAATGCAATGCCTAAGTTTATAATATCTCCTGTAATTCCTTTATTTTACACTCGATCTAAAACACTTCGAATGATGATGATTGCGTAAACATGGTGTTGTTGGCAAAAATGTTATCAGTTAACATTATATCAGTAGAAGTTTTTTAAAATCAAAACGCTTTAAGCTACTGATTGAATAGAGGAGGGTTACTTGGTGATTCTGATTCCTTTATCCCACCTTTTGATTCAGCCGATGCCCAAATTGGGCATCGCGATGCAACAATTAATAATCCCTATGCAGGAATTGTGCATCACAATACAGAAATTAATAAGGGTCTTAAACTGCTTTGGTTCTTCGCAATCTAATATTTGGGCATCGTGATAATGGAATTAGGCATCGCAATGCTTTGATTATGCATACCGATACCTGAAAATTAAGGACATATTAGTATTTTCGTCAAAAAATAAAAGATAAATGCATACTGTGATATGTCTTTCACTTTGGCATCGGGATGCCAATATAATTGAATTCGATACACATATCAGGCATCGAGATGCCCTGGATTACTGATGCGCGTGTTTTTCATTCATTAAATTGGGCATCGAGATGTCTTGGGTTACTGATGCGCGTATTTTTCTTTCATTAATGGCATACTCGTCTTTTCGTCCCAAAAGTGTCTTTTTTCGATTTTAAAATAGTATGGTGGACTGGAGTGATTACAAATGTCCAAAAAAGGGACCGGCCTGTAATTCACCCTTATAATTATATCTACTAATAATAGATTTTACAATAGGTATTACTCTTCTACTAATTATAATATGAAGACGATTTTTCATTTCTAAGTCATTAGCTTATAACTATACCTATTTTTACAATAGGTATTACTTTTCTTCTAATTAAAAAAGTTTAAACAAAATAATGTTGTCAATGAGATTTGAACCCACACTCTATTAAATATAAATATACACCTTAAACCAATTCAACCAATTATATTATATGTACAAATTTTAAAAAAATATTAAATTATTCTACTATATAAATCAACCAATTTTTATTTTTATAAATGTTACTCACTCCATGTCAAATTATTAGTCTCATATTCTTATTTAAGATGTCTTAAAATAATGTCTATAATATGTGATACATATTAACAAAAATCTAAATCACTTCATCAAAAAAATTTTTTTACGCTGATAGTTATAAAAAATATACAAATACAGTATCCAACTAAACATTTTCTAATAATTGAATGATCTTCGAATATTATTTTAAAAAATATAATTAAAGACGATCCCTTTCTAAACATTTGTAATCGCTCCAGTCCAGTCATTTTTTTTTAACCGGAAAAAAAGTATTTTAGGGGCGAAAAGACGATTATGCCATTAATGAAAGAAAAACACGCACGCATCATAACCCAAGGCATCACGATAAGTAATTTGAGGCATCGCGTGGGTTAATCATCGTGATGAGCAACAAAGGCATCGCGATGAGCAACACAGGCATCGCGATGAGTAACCAAAGCATCGCGATAAGTAACCAAGGCACCGTTTGAATTTCAACTGCTAGAGGGGACTTGATTTTCCAAGACATCGCGATGAGCAACACAGGCATCGTGATGAGCAACCAAGGCATTGCGATGAGCAACACAGGCATCGCGATGAGTAACCAAGACATTGCGATGAGCAATCAAGGCGCCGTTTAAATTTTAACTGCTGGAGGGGACTTGATTTTCGTTTACCTTTCGGGGGCGTTGCCCCTGAACCCCCACAAGGGACGCTGTCCCCTCGACCCTTGCGACCTGACTGAGCAGGTCGATCCCCGTTTTGTTGCCTAGCATACTGCGATTGGTGAATTAAAATTCAAATCATTGATTAAAGTTTCAAAATCAGCCCAAGAACATCTCTCTCTGTTTTTGGACAGCACACTGCCAAGCTTGATTTGGGTCTCAAAAAGAGTATTTTTTTTTTGTAGAAAAATTGTGCACAAATATAGTACTCCCTCCGTCCCTAAATTATTGTCTGGGTTGACTCGGCACACGGATTAAGAAAACTCAATTGACTTGATTATTAATATTGGAATAGTATTTAAAAAATGTGTTGTTTCCTTTAATGCCCATGTGTATGTGGCGCATAATTAAAGTAGGAAGAAAAAGTAAGGATAAAATAGTAAAAGTGATGTTCTAAAAAGGAAAGTTTCAAACAAGACAATTATTTTAGGACGGACGAAAAAGGAAAGGAAGACAATAATTTAGGGACGGAGGGAGTACTAAGTTAGGATAACAATATGTGATTGATTTTAAACAAATTTGAAGCTTAAAATATAGATTAAAGTGACCAAAATAGCCCAAGAACAAGGAAAAACTTGATGAACTCAGAAAATTTGAATTTGATCAAATTCGTGTTCTAGGCATGAAAATTGATTCTCAAACATGAGGGAAGACTATATTAACAACATGAAATCGTTTACAAGTTTTCAGTTTATTTGATGTAATTAAATATTTTTTATGCTTGTGTGTGTGTATTTTTTTTTAACGAATCTCTAATATAAAATAGTGTTCATGTTGCATAGAGACATTTTAGGAAGAAAATTATCAAAATATTTTTTTCCGGTTAAGAAAAAAAAGAGTGGACTTAATTAGGGGTTAAAATTTTTTGAAAAGAGGATTGGCCAGCAATTTCCTGTAAGTTTATTTAAGGAAGGAGAAATTGCTGGCCGGTCCACTTTCCCAAACTTTTTTTCTCCAGTCCACCCTTTTTTAACCGCTAAAAGGCACTTTGAGAATTTTCTTCCTAAAATACCCTCAACAACATCGTTGCTTCAGATTTTATATTCGAATTGATGTATAAATGATTTCATCTTGTTAATATATTCTTTTCACATGTTTGAGTATCAATTTCCATGTATAAAACATGAATTTGATCAAATTCAAATTTTTTGAGTTCATCCCGTTTTTCTTTGTTCTTGGACTGTTTTGGCCACTTTAATCTCTGTTTTAAACTTCGAATTTGTTTAAAATCAATTCCATATTGTTATCCTAACTTGGTACTACATTTATACAAAATTTTTCTACTAAAAAATACTATTTTTGAGCTCCAAATTGAGTTTGATAGTGTGCTGTCCGAAAACAGAGAGAGATTTTCTTGGACTGATTTAATTCGCCAATCGCAGTATGCTGGGCAACGCAACGGGGATCGATGCCTTGATTGTTCATCACGATGCCTTTGTTGCTCATCGCGATAAACAAAGTGGAGTATCGCGATGTACAAAGTGAAGCATCGCTTTTTGTCTTTGTGAATAAACTGAAATGGATGGCTTGAGCAACAGCTTGCCTTAGCGAGCAACGGCAGTTCAATTTTTTCAGTTAGCCCCCCTGCTCGGTAAGGTGTGCACTGATTAGTTCCCTAAGGCGCGATGCCCGAATTTGTAAAAGTGGTGCATCGCGATGCAAAAGTGGTGCATCGCGATGCCAAAGTGGTGCATCGCGATGCCTTGGTTACTCATCACGATGCCTTGGTTTCTTATCGTGATGCCTTGGTTGCTCATCGCGATGCCTTGGTTGCTCATCACGATGGTTAACCCACGCGATGCCTTGGATTACTTATCGCGATGCCTTGAGTTACTGATGTGCGCGTGTTTTTCTTTCATTAATGACATAATCGTCTTTTTGCCTCAAAAATATCTTTTTTAGTTTTTAAAAAAGATGAGTGGACTGGAGCGATTACAAATGTTTAAAAAGGGACCGGCCTGTAATTTTAAAAAAAAATTTTGGCGGATTGACCAACCCAAGTCCGTAGCCCATGATGAATTGAGTTGGGTTGAGATATTTTAACCCACTCATTTAGCGGGTTATCCCAATCCAACTTGCCTAGTTACGGATTGCGAGTTAACCCAACCCGCTTGTCCATTTTGACAACACTATCCGGCAACAATTCTGCTGACGTAAAGAGATACTAAAAGCTTATTGAACGCACCACTACGACAAGGCCACCCAATCTAGACTTAAATTACATTTATTACTCAACGTAAGCGTAGATGTTACAACTATATCGCTGCATTTAGGCACTCTCTAACCCTAATTATTCACACGCAAAATATCTTATTCCAACAAATCGTTTGGGTTTTATCTTGAGATGTTTTATGTAAAGTGTCAACTTTAGAAAATTATGTTTATATATTTATAATTTTGCTTTTTATATGTGGTATAAGTATATTAATTATACTTAATTATTTTTATAATTATAATTAAATCTAATGATATTTATATATAATCATAATTATTAAAATTTTCTAACCTGGATTCTTCGAATAGAACTGGAGAGTATCTAATAACGCGATGAAAATATTGGAAGAAAAAAGTTCCTGACACCATGTCGCTCCATAAAGCACTTCATTCAGATAAATACCATGCTATAGATATTGAGTTAGTCCACGCTTGAGCTTGAAAGGGAACATATTTTAAATAAAATGCGAATTGATATCGTGTTAAAAAAATGTTACTCCCTCCGTTTCAGATAAAGAATTCATTTTTCTTTTTTAGAAATTAACATGTAACTAAATCAAATTAAAATTTTAAATACTTTATTAATGTATTAGAAATAAAATTTCATTAATTAAAAACTATGTTAAAAATACTATGGATTACAACTTTCATAACTTTGTAAAAGCCAATATGTTTATGTTAATTATCGGTCAAACTTTAACAAAGCTGACCAAAAAAAAAATCAAAAGTTAATTTTTTACCTAGAACGAAGAAAGTATTTTCTTCTAAAATGATTGTTTTTTTTAATTAAAGAAGTTAATTTTTAGACCATATGAGCACATGTAGATAAATATTACTAGTATTGGTATCGGTGCTATATAACAAGTGACCACTAAGATATACTCACTCCGTTCTACTTAAAGAGTTCGTTTTTGAAAAGTTTAATAATTAAAATATATATAAATATTATTATAGTTGATCATAATTACAAAAATATTTAAGCACAACCAAGATAATTATAGCACAAGTAGATCATAAAGATGAAAAAATATTAAAATTATAAGCATAATTTTTTTAAAATAAACTTTTAAATAAAATATTTCTAAATAAAATAATTAACTTTTTGCATAAAACGGAGGGAGCAGTAGTTAGTAAACATAATTTTTATAAAATTACATAACAGTCAATACTTATTTGGAAATAAAAAAATTTAAGCGAATAGAGTAAAAATAAGAAGATAGAACACGTAGCAAAACATATTTGTCAATCATTCATCCATCTCTCACCAGTGAAATTGCATGTTCTGTTCTGCAACAAGCATGCGAACTGGGGGTTTCAATTGCATGGGTAAGAGTGTAACAAAATAAGAAGACCGTGACTCTATATATCGCCCTTTAAATATATTATTTTTTATTCTAGTTTTATTTTTTTAATATTTTAAAAAAAATTACTCCAAAAAATACTTTTTATACAACCCTATAAAAATTAAATACATTTTATCGCAACTAATAAACCTAATTACCATATATATATATATATATATAAAGAAATCAATCAAATTGGCACGCTGTTTTTGGGAGAGAGAAAAAAAGTGACTGTTGCCACTAAATCTCTCTCCTTATTACAAGAGTGATTTAATTGATTTAAGAGATACAAAATGAAAATAGGGTGCAACTGTAGGTTTAGTGGAGCCAAAAAAAAAAAATCTAAAATTGCTTTTAGAGGGTTGAGAGAGTGAGCCATTGTGGACGCTCTAAGAGCATAGACAATGGCAAAGAGCAAAGGGGGAGCTTAGCCAACATTATTTTATTAAATTTATTAATAAAATACCCCTAAGCTACTGATAAGCTACTCAAATAAAAACTATCTTTTAATGGTGGTACAAACTCCAATAAGTTTAAAATTCAATAAGTTAAAAAAAAATTAATAATAAAGAAAAACTTAACAAATTTGTAGAAAATTCATTTGATGTCCAAATGAAACAAACCAAATCTCTATTTGTAAAGAAAAATGGGTACTTTAATACATAAAAAGAAAAAAACAAATTTCTTTTTGGTGAAAAATGAACGAAATCAGGCGAGGGGAAAAATAAAGTAGCTGCTTCTCACAGCGCGCCACGTGGAAAGGGCATGTCAGTTGGCTCAGTGCATGCATTGTCTTTCTTTTTTTTTCGCTTCAAAACGACATCGTTTTGAGTGATTCTAGGCTTAGAGCCCGTTTGGTGCAGCGTTCACAAAACGTTGTGTTTTAAAAATGCAGCGTTTTAAAAAACGCAGTTCTTTCCTTATAAATACGTTTGGGATATCACTTCAATACGCAGCTTTTTTTTCCTAACGTTTTAAAACCTGCGTTTTGGGAAAAAGCTGGGACTTCCAGCGTTTTAAAACGAAACTGCGTTTTGAAAACGCTGCTTTTTCTGCCGCAATATTGAAACACAATTTTTACAAATAAGCTGCGTTTTGTCCCTGCATTTTGGCCAAAATGCTCGATCAAACGGACTATTAAACGGCGTCATTTTGTTCCGTGTTTGATTGATAAGCTCCGATTGCTTATTTGGCTACCCAAATGCCTTTTTGCTTAATAAGCAACGGTTAAACTACTCCATTGGAAGGAAGAATTTGGCTAAGCAAATCACATACTCCTCCGTTGTACATGCTCTAACAAGTCATGAGTCATTACTGAGCATTAACATTACTTTTAGGGTAGTGCTAAATACAACATTCCCAAAGTGCTAAATACAACATCTACTCTGGCAAATTTACTATTTTGTCCATATTTTTTTGTGAAAATTTATATTTATAAGTGTTATAAAATTAATAATTAATTAAAAATTTAAAAATTAGGCAAAGTCGCCACCCCTTAGCAACCAAACGGTTAAGCTACACCATTAAAGGGAAGAATCTGGCTAAGCTACTCACATACTCCTCCGTTGTACATGCTCTAACAAGTCATGAGTCATGGCTGAGAATTAACATTACTTTTGGGGTGGTGCTAAATACAACATTCCTAAAGTACTAAATACAACACCTACTCTGATAAATTTACTATTTTGTCCATATTTTTTTGGTGAAAATTTATATTTATAAGTGTTATAAAAACAATAATAAATTAAAATTTTAAAAAATTAGACAAAGCCGCCACCCCTTGGCAACCATATTCCAAACATTCACCTATACTAGGCGGCCATCCATTATTCCATTAATTTTTTTTACACTTTTAACCCCTAAAGTTTAAAATTCCGTTAAAAAGTTAACGGGTTCGTTAATATTTTAACGACAAATGATGGAACCGCCAGCCTTAGGCGGTCATCACCGGAAGAGACGCCACCCCTAAGGGGTCCATTTGCGCTAAATACAAAATGGAGGAAGTTTTGGTGTAAATACTCATTTACATCAAATAAGGGGCAAAACGGTATTTTTTCAAGGGAGGTGTGGTATTTAGCATTTTTTAGGAGTTGTATTTAGCACTTATGTACTTTTAATATCGATCGATAAAATGTACACCTAACGGCAATTAGTAAATATTTAATGATTTCGAAAAAAATATTTAAATGTTTTTAGAAAATATTATGAACACGTTTATGTTGTGCACTAGAATAATAGCGATATTACGATGTTAACATGGTTTAAGGAGTAAGGTATATTTTGTAGCACTGTCATAAAAGTGCGTCGATATTCGTTGCAATTTATCATATAGACATGTCACGTGATTGTCACGTGATGTTCTGAAAAAATGAATCCATAGAATTTTTTTTCGTCGGTAGTCATTCCACGTGCTTCCTTTACCTTCCGTCTCAAAATATGTGTCACATGTTGACTTACAAGGGTTTTAATAATGTTAATACTACTTTCGTTTTAAAATAATTATCATTTTAGCAATTTGTATACAGGTTAAGAAAGCTTTCAAAAAAATTAATCTACTCTTATTTAAGTTCATTTATTGTAAAAAATTGTAAGAGTATTTTTCTCTTTCTTCTTATCAACTCTCTTTAATGAGAGTAATAAATAATGACAATTTTGGCAAAATATGGCCAAATATTTCTTAAAATCTTACAATGACAATTATTTTAGGACAAAAAAACTTTGCTAAAATAATAATTAATTTAAGACAAAAAAATTTTACTAAAATGATAATTATTTTGGGATGAAGTTAGTAATATTCTTCCACCATCCCAAATAAGTGTCCCCTATTTCTTTCAAGGACTTTCAAAATAATTTTCTTTCTTTTTTGAATAATTTTTTCAATCAATTGATTGCGTCCTTGTTATAAGATACTCCCTCCGTCCCTTAATTATTATTTTATTTGACCTGACATATAAATTAAAAAAATTAAATTAATTATTAATATTAGTATAATGTGTAATTCTTTTTAATGTCTAAGAGCCCGTTTGTTCGCGCGTTTTGGCCAAAACGCAGGGTTAAAACGCAGCGTATTCCTTAACTTAGCGTTTCAACGATGCGGTAGAAAACGCTGCGTTTTCAAAACGCAGAATTTAAAGAAAAAACAGCGTTTTGACATAATATCCCAAACGCATTTATAAAGAAAAAAACCGCGTTTTAAATAATCTGCGTTTTAGAAATTGCGTTTTTAAAACACTGCGTTTTCAAAACGCTACACCAAACGGGCTCTAAGTGTATGTGGCTCATAATTAAAATAGAAAAAAAGTAAGGATAAAATGGTAAAAATGATATCCTAAATTTTTTTTTAAATAAGATAATTATTTTAGGACAGATAAAAATAAAAGAAAGATAATAATATAGAGACGGAGGGAGTAAAAAAGTAAATGAATTCTATTGATCATAGACTATTAGTAATAAATTCAGTGACATTAAATAAATTAGTCAAATATATTCTTAAATTTTGTATTAACAGGAAACGCTTATTTAAGGACTTAGAAAATATGTAATTTTTCATTTATACTTTCAAAATATTCCGTACTGATTCCAAATTAATGAGTTCCTTATTTTTTTATTATCTCATAATTAATAAAAGTATTATAAATAATTTAATTAGAATTTAATATATATATATATAATTATTTTAGAATATGATAAAAGAGCTCATTAGTTCTATTTCTCTCTCTTCACGCTGATTTTTGAGACAATGATAGGGCTCTGACTCTGACTCTGACTCTGACCCCGACCCCACTCTTCTGTACGTACGACTTCTCCAGTGTACCTCATTTGCCAGCTTCCCACCCCTTTTCTTTTACCTTCCGTCCATCCGTTCTTTCTTTAAAGATTAGAAGAATAAAATGCAACAAAACTCTCTATATTTTACCATAATAGCAAAAAATTCCTTATACTATAATTTTATTGTTTTTTTTTTTGTCCTTGTACAATTTATATTGCCCTCTGACCGTACCTTTGTCCATAGACATTTGCCATTCATGTGCAAAACTTAAAAAATAGGGTTAATGACACCAGTAGTCCCTCGACTATGGCTGATTCTACCAGTAGTCCCTTAACAATTTTTTAAAAATTTAGTCCCTTAACTATGAAAATTAGGCACGGTTGGTCCTTTTGTTGGATGTCGTTAGTATTTTTCCGTTAAGTTTGTCTTGTGCCTAACACGTGACTTTGGTTAAGGGCATTTAAGGAATTTCACGTGCAAAGATATTTTTTAATACTTAAAACAATTTATTCTTTTTTTTTCTCTCTCCTTCCCCCTCCACCCCCACGTCTTTATCCCCTTCCTACCCGATCATCGACCTCCTCCCCCCACCACCACCACCACCACCACCTTCACCTTGTCTTCCACCTCATTCTCCCCCAAATCACACTACACAACAATAGGCCTTTCTCTTTCACACACTGATTTGAATATAGGTTGGGTTTAAAACAAACAGCGGGTTGAAAAGTTAGGGCTTTTGATCTGGGTTTGCAAAAGGCAAAAAATCAGGAGCCGGAGGACTGGAGCCGGGCCAGTTGCCGAAAAAGCTAAAGAATGACCATGTAATCTAACTCGGGGAGATCTGTATCGAGGCTGAGGGTGGCAAGGGCTCTGCTGAGCTCGTCGACGGTGATCATGCTGTCGTGATTTTTATCAAAGGCGTCGAATATACGACGGAGGCGCAAGGAATTGAGGCTAGGGCTACGGAGCTTAAAATAAGAAGAAGATGATGTTGTTTTGGCAAGGGAACACTTGCATTCATGATGATCGGCAACAGCGGCTGTGGTTGTAGTTGGTGTTTCCATAATTGACAACTAGGTAGCCCCACTGCGCTCGGGAGGGAGGATGATTTTATGTATTGTAATTGTAATAGGTGCAGGTATGGGGGAAGAATGAATGGTGGAGGGAGGTTTCTCTCTCTAAATTAATGGAGGCAAGGAAGGAAGGAAAGAGAAGACTGATCAAATATCTTTGTACGTGAAATTTCATATATACCCTTAACCAAAGGCACGAGATGGGCACATGACGGACTTAACGAAAAAATACTAACGACATCCAACAAAAGGACCAACCCTGCCTAATTTTCATAGTCAAGGGACTAAAATTTAAAAAAATTTTGTTAAGGGACTACTGGTGGAATCGGTCATAGTCGGGGACTAGTGGTATCATTAACCCTAAAAAATATGTTATTGTCTAAGCATTATTTTCATCATGTGGGAGTTGCCACAAAATAGTCTGCTGATCGAACTTAAATCCTCTAGATGTGAAAAATCAAATAGACAAAGAAAAAAATGAAAATGACTTCATCATCAAACCTAATGGCTTTGTATCAAGCTTGGAATTCCAAGCAAAATCATGTATTGATTTTTCCATAATAAATAACCCGGCTCTTAGTATATTAATGGTTTACGAACAACATATAAGAAGTGAATTGAAAAAAGGACAGAAAAAGGAAAGATAGTAGCAGCCCACTGTTATTTTTGTACATATTCGATTCATAAGGTAGTAAACCTTAACATCAATGAGAGAGATAGAGAGAGAGACACACAGATTTGTAAACCATTAATATAATAACCTTCGTCTCATCAGCTAAAATCGCTGGTGAAATGATGCTCCGATGTCATTTATATGTTCGTTCAACATTTTGATTTTAAGCCCAACTTTCGTTAATTTTCCTACGGAATTTATTTTGTACAGGATGGTAACGAGGCTAGAGAAAGAAGATGAAAGATTGTTGATGTGTGTATTAGGGTAGATGAAAGAGAAAAGCGTCTTTGTATAAATACCCTTTTAAAGTTCACGTGATGAAGAGAACATCGATTTAATGAAAAAAGTTATGGAAGGTATGGTCCAAGGGTGATAAAAATTGTATGAGGACGAAAAATATGTGATTGCATAGCACATGGACGACATTCACAAAAATGAAAAAGTATAGGGACGTTCTGTACATTTTATCCAAGATAAAATTAAGGGGAAATTATACATAACCCCCCTCAATTATGGATCGAGTTTGATTTGCCCCCTCAACTACCAATTAAAGCAGTGTGTCCCCTCAACTATAATATTTTCTTAAATTGCACCTTCAATTTAGACACCATGGTTTAAATTCACGAAATTTGTCCACCAAAGACTCACGTCACCATCTGTACATATGATATTTTTCATAATATTTAAAATAAAGATAAAAAATTATTTTAATGACCATCTTTATGTACAAAGAGGGTCTGAGAACAACAAGGGTAATATAGTCAATTAAAACACCAAAAGGGCACTATGGTTAAAAAGAATGCCTAAAGATGGTCATATGAGTCTTACGTGAGCATTTTACGTCAACTCAAATGACAGTGTCTAAACAGAAGCTATAATTAAAGAAAATGATATAATTGAAGGGGGTATATTGCTTCAATTGGTAGTTTAGGGGGCAATTCAAACCTAACCCATAGTTGAGGGGGTTATTTGTAATTTACCCAAAAATTAATTTAGAATATATGGGTACGTGAATCTCAGTTTACATTTTGTTCAAGATATTATTTTATGTATTGTTTTTATCTTATTTATTTATGCATGTTGTTTTCTATATTATATTTTGTAATCACGAAATATTCTTGACAATCACATTTTAGAAGAAATTTTGTATTTTTACTCTATTTTCTCATTGGTCTCGTCATTCTTTTCTCGTCCCCTCTCGATCATTTAATTACCAAAAATACATCGCACAAAATGACTTATTTGAGAAATATAGTGAAAATATGTCCATCAATATTCTTTCGTTTTTGTTTAATAGGTAAGATGATTCGTTAAGGCTAATTCATACACAACTCAATTGTCTTTGCCTATTCAAGTGAGTTCATGGGCACAAACCCGCCCCCAAATATTCGTTTGAGAATTTCCTTTGTAAGTTTTTTAAACATGTCTTATACTCTACTCGTTCTTAAATAATTATACTACTTTCTTTTCATGTTCGTTTCAAAAACATTACCCTGTTTTTAAACATTTCTCTTAAAAAAATGTTTTTATAATTTTATCCTTACTTACTTTCTTTTTTTATTTTAATTATAATTACATGCACACAAGTGTTATAAAGAAAACTACATATCATACTATATTAATAATAAAATTAATTACATTTTTATTAATCAGAATGACTAGTTAAACAAACAATTACTCTCTCCGTCCTTAAATTATTGTCTTCCTTTCTATTTTTGTCCGTCTCAAAATAATTATTTTGTTTAAAAACTTTTCGTTTTAGAACATTATTTTTACCATTTTATCTTTATTTTTTCACTACTTTAATTATGAACTATATACACATAAATATTAAAAAAATTATACATTATATTAACATTAATAATTAAATTAATTATGTTTTTAATCAATGTACTGAATCATACAAAGACAATAATCAGGAAGGATTTTGGAACGTAGAGAAAGGGTGGCCCACATCGCCTTCCCCTCTCCCCTCCACACCACGCTACCCTATTTCCACTTCTCACTCCCCATGTAAATCACTTCTCTGCCGCCATAAGACAAGTTGGATTGATTAGAGAGAGAGAGAGAGAGAGAGAGAGAGAGAAGGAGAGAGAAAAGTCCAAAGGGAGAGTTAAGAGAAGATACTTTTCTGAGTAATGCATTCAAGTAGAAATCCTAATCGCACGCTTCCAAGCACGCGATTCGGTGAAAAAAAAATTACGTCATTTCTGACCCAAAAACTGTCCCCATTTCCAGCAAAACCTGAAAGCCAGTTTCTCCACAACCCTATATTTCCTTTTCATATTACTCGCAAGTGTAACACTTCCCCCTCTCTCTCTCTCTCCACCCCTCACCAGTGGATTCACCCCAAAAACAAACACCTCCCTTTGCATGCAACACCTGACTTCCTTCCTCTCTCTCTCTCTCTCTCTCTCACACACACACACACACTTCACACGTTTGTCATATAATGATCTGTCCAACTTTTGTATGCCCTACTACTCGAACGTACACATTCTTTCTCAAACGGTCAAAAGATCGTACCCAAAGCTTTTGCTTGGAATTTTTCTCTTTCCTCTCAAACTTCAACTCATATATATATATATATATATATATATATATATAATAATTATATACTCTCTCAGTTCCTAAATTATTGTCTTAATTTTTTTGTTCCAAAATAATTGTCTTGTTTGAAAGTTTTCGTTTTAAAACAACACTTTTATTTGAAGTACCATTACTTTTTTTTTCATATTTTAATTATGGGTTACATACACATGATATTAAAGAAAATTATACACTATATCAATATTAATAATTAAGTCAATTATTTTTTTTAATCTGTGTAAACAAGATAATAATTTAGGGACGGAGGGAGTATATCTTTTGTATATACAAAAAAACTTTATTATAAGATGCCCTGCTTTTTTTTTATTAAAATTATGTTTGGATACTTAATTCTAGAACTCGGAATTAAAATTAGGTTACCAGACACAGCTTAAAAAAGAAAATGACAATGGTTAGATGTTTAGAAGCCAATCAATCGATGTCCTCACTGGTAATTACTGGAAGCGGTGTTCTGCCATGGTGATTGTTTAATTATGTTTTTCTGGAATTGAGGTTCATGTAGTATATATCAGACACGAGGAAAAAGAAGAGAGAATATAATTGGGTTATGATCAACCTACGGTAAATGATTATAGGGTAAAATACATATAACCCCCGTCAACTATGGGTTGGGTTTAATTTGCCCACCTCAACTACTAATTGAAGCAGTTTGCCCCTCATTTATAACATTTTCTTAAATTACACTTTTTATTTAGACACCGCAGTTTGAATTCACGAAATTTGTCCATCACATATACACGTCACCATTTATACGTATGATGTTTACCGTAATATTTAAAATAAAGATAATAAATTATTTTAAAGACCATCTTTATGTACAAAGAGGGCTTTAGAACAACAATAATAATATGGTCAATTGAAACACCAAAAGGGCACTATGATTAAAAAGAATGGGTAAAGACAGTCATACGAGTCTTACGTTGGCATTTTAGGTCAACTCAAATAACAGTGCCTAAATAGAAACTACGATTAAAAAAAATGCTATAGTTGAGGGGGGCATATTGCTTCAATTGATAGGTGAGGGCAATTATTTATAATTTACCCATGATTATATGTTGAGATAACGCAATCCATGAATAGCTTAAAATTAAGTCTTTAACCTAATAATAAGGTTTAGATCATCAATTATTGATAATCATAAGGGTGTCTTGTTATTTTTAGGACGTATACTTTTTTACCTACCAAACATTTCTTAACAAGTCAAAAAAAAACTAAGTAATTTTATACAAATAAATCCTATTGACGTTTGAAAGGAGGAGTAACAAAAAAAAAAGTCACACCCAGTTAGGATCCCATCAAAAAAATTAACGGGATGTCTTGATTATGATCACTGAAGTGATTAAGATTAATATGGAGCATAATCACTCTCATCACTTTCTAACTACTCATTATCAGTTTATTTGGGGCATAAGTATTCATCATCAGTTTCATTAGTCATAGGAGCATTATGAATCAAGTTATTTAGCATCCTGTTAGGCTATTAATTATTGCATGGAAACAAGATAGTGTGAGGGTCTTTGATAGTACCTTTTTTTAATTTGAACAGTATTTATATATAATTATATTGATAGATTTTTTGGATCCTTAATCAAAGTTCGATAGGTAAAAAATTAATTAACTTTTATTTTTTTTAAAAAAAGGAAAGTGATAGGAATACAATTTAGGTGTTAAGAAATCATATGTTAAGTGATTATAGTGTTATTATTGAACGGTAATATCACGTAAGTCGGGATTAAACTTGATATTCACTCGGAAAGTGGAGAAGGTGATCAGAATGTGAATCTAATGCAAGGACAGATAGATTGGCATGACATTGCATGCAAATGTACAAATCAGAAAGAGGTTTCATGCAAATCCAAAGGGGTGACATGCATGCCATATTGCCATGCATAGGAATAGAGAGAGATACGGTGCAGACGACAAGTTGATACCTTGCTGTCAATACCCCCCTCCCCCTTGAAATTACGGAAATCTGTTTTAGGGTTTGTTTTGTTTTGAGGGTATTGAATTGTCTTTCAAGATGGATAATGATTGATTGATGATCTTCAATTCATTGAGATAATTTTAAGGTCCACACTCACCTCTCTCTCTCTCTCTCTCTCTCTCTCTATATATATATATATATATATATAACTCTGGCGAAAATAGAAATGCCTCTCTCTGTTTACTTTTTGTTCTTTTGTAAGGTTGTTTTCTCTTAGTAGGTTTGTAATTTCTGTTTGATTTTGGGTCCACACTATATAGTTCTTTTTGTGTATGAGTGAGTGATAGGTTGCTTTTCATGTTCAGCTTCGTTGAGATAATTACCCATGGAAATGGAGACAAGTTTTGCAATGGTCACCTTCTTCCCTAGCATATTTAGTTTACCCTTCAATTTTACCCACAAACTTTCTTTTTCATGAAAAATACCCTAAATATTTGAAGCAAGGTAGAAAAAACTGTTGGAAAAATGTGTATTTTGTGAAGGAAATTGTGCCTTTGTGGCATTAATTTCTTTATTAATCATTTATGTAATGACAAGGGTAATTGTGGAAATGTGTTCTACTCCGTGAGAACATCGAGATCGAATATTTATTTGTCCAATTCTGAGCTCGGACGAATGAGATATTAAAGGGCAAAGTGTGACTTTGGAAGTGGGTTAATCCCACATTGGTAAAAGAAGTTAAAACATGTGTGGTTTATATACTTGAGCTTTTTAGTGAGGTTCAAGTTGTTGTAGAGAAAACACACACCTGTGCAGGGTGGGGGGGTGCAAATCACGATTTAAAATTGCCTTCTAGCCATTGAACTTGTGTGCCTGCAGACACGAATGTTGCAGAAATTTGGCTACCCAAACTCACTCATGCTTTGCCATTTTGAAACTTAAAATACTTGTTGAGTTTCTCGAGTAGTCACAGCCCACCAAATAGACTCGATGAATCAGGCTCTTTTTTGGGGCATATCAATGGTTTTGTTCACTGAACTAGTGAACAACATTGTCCTATAAATAGAGACAAATTACTCTCGAGCAAGATGAGAAGAATACACAGAACAGAACACGGCTTCCAGCAATCTCTCTTTATTGTTTCCAAAGCTGCATCTGCATCTCGAGCAATTGTTCTTTGGCTTCCTGTGTTGATCAAGGACGAGCGCAAGCTCAGTTCGCCGGAACTTCAGGTGCACAGGTTGTCCGGTTTTTCCGTTGTATCCTAGGAAGCAACCGACCGTCGAGCACCTCCAAGCACAACAGGGGAGTCGGTCGAATTTGCTTTAAGGAAGCTGTTAACATCAACAGGCCTCGGATCCTACTTCGAATCAGTATCTTTCTCCTTTTACCAAATTCAAAGCAATAGAGATTTATTCCATTGCTTTAGTTTTTCCAGTTCTGTAAATTATAAATTTCCTATTTAGTTTCTGGAATATTTGCACGATAATCTTAAAGCAAATTTTTTCTACTTCCTTTTCATTCCAGAAACTGAAGCTGAATTTTAAAACAGATTTTTCACAAACTGTTTTCTAAAAACTAGTTTGTTCGATTACAGTTTTCTCAAAAGCAGATTATCAGCCTTGGATTGTTACCTTTGATAACAACAGAATTTTCGATTCTAATTTTGCTCATATTTCAGATATGGCATCCGGATCGAACACAAATGCAACGGCTAATGGAACTGAGACCTTCGTGGCTAGTGCTTTAGCCGGTTCTCCTCCAATGTGACCGGACGTGACTCGATTGTCACCAATCCCCATGTGAATGTGCCGGTCCATCATAGCGAGAAACCAGAAAAGTTTAACGGCTTGAATTTCAATCGTTGGCAACAAAAAATGTTGTTTTATTTGACAACCTTAAACTTGGCAAGGTTTCTGAAAGAAGATCCTCCTAAGGTGGAAGATGAGACGGACATTCAGACTAAAATTGCATTGGATGCTTGGAATCACTCCGACTTCCTTTGTAGAAACTATGTGTTAAATGGATTGAATGATTCATTATATGAAGTTTATCGTTTTAAGAAAACAGCAAAGGAAGTATGAGAGTCGTTGGACCACAAATACACATCCGAGGATGCCGGGGCCAAGAAGTTTATTGTTGGCGGTTCTTGGACTATAAGATGGTTGATTCCAAGATGTGTATAGTCAAGTGCAAGAGTTACAAGTAATTTACCATGAGATCGAGGCGAGGGATGGTTCTTAGTGAATCTTTCAAAGTGGCGGCCGTAATTAAAAAATTGCCTCCGGCTTGGAAAGACTTCAAAAATTATCTGAAACACAAACGAAAGGAAATGAACATTGAACAGATGGTTGTCAGGCTTCGTATTGAAGAAACCAACCGTGGTTCTGAAAGAAGGACCCACACTCCCGAGGTCGCTAAGGCTAATGTGGTAGAGCATGGCCAAAGCTCCAAAGGCAATGGCAAAGAAAAGGGTGGTCAAACCGGGAAAGGGTTCAACCTTGGACCTAAGGGTGGAATTTCTAAAAGAAATTTGTTGAAAGTGCTACAATTGTGGTGGCATGGGCCACAAGGCCACGGTGTGTAAAAGCCGAAAAGGACAGAGAAGTAAACATGGTTGACAACATCACTCAAGATGTGTCGGATATGAACCTTGTCGCAATAATCTCGGAAGTGAATTTGGTGGGTTCAAACCCAAACCAGGTGGATAGATACGGGTGCCACCGACATGTGTGTTCAAACAAGGAAATGTTTAGTACATTTGAAGGCTGCGAGAATGGCGAAAAGCTTTACATGGGAAACTCCGCCACCTCCGACATCAAAGGTCAAGGCAAAGTAATTTTGAAGATGACGTCAGAAGGAACCGACTCTCACCAACGTGCTCTACGTGCACGATATTTGGAAGAACTTAGTGTCCGGATCATTGTTGATCAAGCACGGGTTTCGTGTTGTGTTTGAATCGAAGTAGTTACTTTGTCCAAAAATGGAATGTTTGTTGGGAAAGGTTATGTAAATGATGGGCATTTAAGCTCGGCGTAATGGTTGTAAAACCTTCAAGTAATAATAAGAACAAATCTTCTGTTTACTTGCTTTAGTCTTCCAATGTGTTGCATGGTAGACTAGGACATGTTAATTATGGTACTTTGCGTAGGTTAATTAACATGAATTGCATACCTAAATTCTAAATTGATTCAAATCACAAGTGTGAAAGATGTGTAGAGGCAAAGTTGACTAGAACGTCATTTCATTCTATTGAAAAAAATAGTGAACCATTTGTTGATGATAGCACGAGGTATTGTTATGTGTATCTTCTCAAAAGTAAAGATGAAGCTATAGAGAAGTTTATTCTCTATAAGACTGAGGTTAAGAATCAGCTCAATAAGAAAATTAAAATACTGAGAAGTAATCGTGGAGGTGAGTACGAATCACCATTTGCTGAATTCTGTGCAAAACACGAAATAATCCACGAAACAACAGCACCTTATGCACCTCAACAGAATGGCATTGCAGAACACAAAAATCGAACTCCAAAAGAAATGATGAATGCAATGTTGTTAAGTTCGGCTACCTAACAATATGTGGGGAGAAGCCGTTATCCTAATTACCTTTTTGACAAAAGCCCCCTATGAGATGTGGCAAGGAAAAGTTCCATCCTACAAATACCTGTGAGTGTGGGGGTGTATTGCTAAGGTTGCTATTCCTTTACCTAAAAAGGTAAAAGTTGGACCAAAAATTGTAGATTGCATATTCATCGGCTATGCTCATAATAGTAGCGCTTATCGGTTTCTTGTGCGTGAGTCTAAGATTATGGACATACACAAAAACACGATAATGGAATCAAGAAATGTCTCGTTCTTTGAAAATGTATTTTCGTATAGATCGAGCATGGAGGACAGCTCTGCTAAACGGATACATGAATCAATTGAAGAAGAACATGAGGAGAATGATAAGAATGAGGAAGGAGAGGTGGAACCTCGACGTAGCAAAAGAGCTAGGGTAGAGAAATCCTATGGTCCGGATTTTTTAACCTACATGCTAGAAAGCGAACCTCAAAGTTACAAAGAAGCTGTAAGCTCTTCTGAGGGACCTCAGTGGAAAGAAGCCATCAAAAGTGAAATTGATTCCATCTTACAAAATCATACTTGGGAATTAGTGGATCTCCCTTCGGGAAGTAAACCGCTAGGATACAAGTGGATTTTCAAGAGGAAGATGAAGGCTGATGGCACAATTGATAAGTATAAGGCCAGACTTGTAATCAAAGGTTACAAACAACGTAAAGGTCTTGATTACTTTGACACATATTCTCCAGTTACAAGAATAACCTCAATCAGGACTGTACTTGCAATTGCCGCGCTGCGAAATCTTGAAGTACACCAAATGGATGTAAAGACTGCCTTTCTAAATGGAGATTTAGAAGAGGAGATTTACATGGAACAACCAGAAGGGTTTTCTGCACCAGGAAAAGAAAACAAAGTGTGCAAGTTAGTAAAGTCTTTGTATGGCATGAAACAAGCACCAAAACAATGGCATAAGAAGTTTGATGCTGCCATGTTAGAATATGGATTCAAAATAAATGAAAGTGACAAATGTATCTATGTAAAAGACATTGAAAATGGCTATGTCATCTTGTGTCTTTATGTAGATGACATGCTTATCATCGGAAGTAATGATAAGATGATTAAGTCCACAAAAGACATGTTGAACTCAAGATTTGACATGAAAGACATGGGTCTAGCTGATGTGATCCTTGGCGTGAAAATTTCCAGAACATCAAATGGACTCACCTTGAGTCAATCACACTACGTGGATAAAATTCTGGAGAAATTTAGCAAGGACGACACTGCAATAGCTAGAACTCCGATAGACACAAGTCTGCATCTATCAAAGAATAGAGGAAAGAAAGTTTCCCAGGTAGAATACTCAAGAGTCATAGGTAGTCTGATGTACTTAATGAGTTGTACAAGACCAGACATTGCCTATGTTGTGAGTAAGCTGAGTCGATACACGAGTAATCCAGGGGTGATCATTGGAAAGGCATAGTGAGAGTACTAAGGTACTTAAGGTATACTCGTGATTATGGATTGCACTACACTAGAGATCCAGCAGTTATCGAGGGATACACTGATGCAAATTGGATTTCTGACATCAAGGACTCAAGGTCCACAAGTGGTTTTGTATTAACTTTAGCAGGTGCAGCGATATCATGGAAATCTTCTAAACAGGGTGTTATAGCGAGATCCACGATGGAGTCTGAGTTTATAACTCTAGACAAAAGTGGCGAAGAAGCTGAATGGCTACGCCAATTTTTTCGAAGATATTCCTAGATGGACTAAACCTGTGCCAGCAATCTGCATTTATTGTGACAGTCAATCGGCAATTGGCAGGGCACAGAATAACATATACAATGGCAAGTCTAGGCACATCCGTCGTAGACATAATACCATTAGACAACTACTCTCAACTGGTATTATCTTTATTGACTATGTAAAGTCAAAGGATAACATAGGAGATCCGTTAACCAAAGGATTAAATATAGAGTTGGTTGCGAAATCTTCGAAGGGAATGAGACTTAAGCCTCTAGAAAATTGAGTTGATACAATGGAAACCCAACCTTGTTGACTGGAGATCCCAAGATCTAGGTTCAAGGGGACAACCTAATTGTAAAAAGACTCATAGCATTATTATAGGAATTTTCCTGTAACAGTGATTCCCGTGAAAGTAAGAGGATAAGCAAAAGGCTTTTAATGATTCTTATGCGTCGAAAGTTCGAGCAGAGTAATGCGGGTTACTCTTAAATAAGAATCACCTATGTGAGAGAGAAGTGGGGCTGCTTCGAGGAGAATTGTGTGAGGCTCAATTCTTAGACCCTCTCACTGAACCAGACATATGTTCAGGGCCATGAATGAACATAACTATGAGAATTGAATTGTGGTAGAAAGATTCCTGTGTGAAGTATGTGGTCGTTTACACAAATGGCAGAACAGTTCAAAGACATCATGTCTACTGATCAGCCAGTAAAGTAAACATGCTTTCACGAGGGAAAGTTCAAAGGGTAACACCTACCTATCCTATGCAGGTTTCAACTGCTGAACTTGATCACCAAATTTCGTTGATTGTCAATTTCCTTCATGTGGGGGATTGTTGGAAAAATGTGTATTTTGTGAAGGAAATTGTGCCTTTGTAGCATTAATTTCTTTCTTAATCATTTATGTAATGACAAGGGTAATTGTGGAAATGTGTTCTACTCCGTGAGAACATCGAGATCGAATATTTATTTGTCCGATTCGGAGGGCAAAGTGTGACTTTGGAAGTGGGTTAATCCCACATTGGTAAAAGAAGTTAAAACATGGGTGGCTTATATACTTGAGCTTTTTAGTGAGGTTCAAGTTGTTGTAGAGAAGACACGCTCCCTCGCGCACACACCCGCGCAGGGGTGGGGTGCAAATCACGATTCAAAATTGCCTTCGAGCCATTGAACTCATGTGCATGCGCGTCCTGCGGACACGAATGTCGCAGAAATTTGGCTATCCGAACTCACCCACGTTTTGCAATTTTGAAACTTAAAATACCTGTTGAGTTTCTCGAGTAGTCACAGCCCACCAAAATAGACTCGATGAATAAGGCTTTTTTTTGGGGCATATTAATGGTTTTGTTCACTGAACTAGTGAACAACATTGTCCTATAAATAAAGAAAATTTACTCTCGAGCAAGATGAGAAGAATACACAGAACAGAACACGGCTTCTAGCAATCTCTCTTCCCTCATTCTTTCAAACGAATTCTGCATATTGTTTCCAAAGCTGCATCTGCATCTCGAGCAATTGTTCTTTGGCTTCCTGTGTTGATCAAGGACGAGCACAAGCTCGGTTAACTTCAGTGCAGTTGTTCGGTTCTTCCGTTGTATCCTGGGAAGCAACCGACCGTCGAGCACCTCCAAGCACAACAGGGGAGTCGGTCGAATTTGCTTTAAGGAAGCTGTTAACATCAACAGGCCTCGGATCCTACTTCGAATCAGTATCTTTCTCCTTCTACCAAATTCAAAGCAATAGAGATTTATTTCATTGCTTTAGTTTTTCCAGTTCTGTAAATTATAAATTTCCTATTTAGTTTCTGGAATATTTGCACGACAAAAACAAAAAGTACTATTAGAACGATCATTTCATCTTGTTTCGGGTTGTTAGGCTACCAAAAAATAATATTATAATTGTGTTAATAGAGAATGAGAACGTTGGTTGTTCGACTACCACGTGAGGAAACATACTTTAAATATTATCTCTGTTCCCAAAAAAAAGTTCATATTATCTTTTACGCCGTTTTATGAAAATAAAATAAAAACATCCACTTTATAATCTTCCCCTTTCAAAATTTTACTTTTATTACTTTACTCCGGATTTGAATTCATATTTCAATTGCCATCAATAGAAAACACACAACAGTCTAATATTTATATTAAAGTTAATTAATATTTTTTAATCTTTATGCCGATCGAGTCAAAAATAACTCCTTTGTTTAAAAACGGAGGAAGTTATATTTGATATAACGAGATCTATCTCAAAACCAATTGGATTTAATTATTTGATGTTAGTTTATAGTATCAAAGCTCATGTCATTAGATAATTTTCACTTCTGGTAGGAATCAACAGTAGGATCTCTTTCATTCTAAATCGAGGGAAATTGTTGATCAGATGGGTTATCCATTATCGCGTTTCATTCACCTTTTGACACTAGGAATGATTAGCCAATTAAAATAAACATGGCTCCCTAAATCTAGGGGGTTATGGGCTATCACATCTTAATGATTGATTCGTCAAACCACGTTACTTTGGTAAAATGGCTTGACCGCCCAATAAAATAAGAAAATTATTAGGTTTACAACTATTTTTACAACTAAGTTTTAATGAAAGACAAAGGTGTTTTGAAAAAAGATAAATTTGTCCTTCATTAAAGCTTAGTTGTAATAATAGTTGTAAAAATAATTGTAAAACTAACAAAGTTAATAAGATAAATTCTCATAAATTGACTTGTTCCATAAGTGAACTCATATTCGAACGATATGCATGAATGGCTTCTTTATAGTTTAATCTTTAAAGGAAAAATTGTTGGTCGGTCTATTTTCTAAATTTTTTTTCTCCAGTACATCCTTTTTTTTTTAACCGCTAAAAGGCATTTTAAAAATTTTCTTCCTAAAATACCTTCAACAACATCGTTGCTTCAGATTTGAGATTCAAATTGATGTATAAATGATTTCATTTGTTAATATAGTCTTTCCTCATATTTGGGTATTAATTTTCATGCATAAAACACGAATTTGATCGAATTCAAATTTTTTGAGTTCATCCCGTTTTTCTTTGTTCTTGAGCTGTTTTGGCCATTTAAATCTCTGTTTTAAGCTTCGAATTTGTTTAAAATTAATCTCATATTATTATCCTAACTTAGTATTATATTTGTGCACAATTTTTCTACCAAAAAATACTATTTTTGAGCTTCAAATCAAGCTTGACAGTAGTGTGCTGTCCGAAAACAGAGGAAGATGTTCTTGGACTGATTTAATTCACCAATCGCAGTATGCTGGGCAACGCAACGGGTTCCCTAAAGCGCGCTACGATGATCGCGATGCACCAATTGTTGCATCGCGATTTGCAAAAGTGGTGCATCGCGATGCCAAAGTAGTGTATCGCGATGCCTTGATTGCTCATCACGATGCTTTGGTTCCCTAAAGCGCGCTGTGATGATCGCGATCCACCAATTGTTGCATCGCGATGCCCCAATTTGGTGCATCGCGATGCAAAAGTGGTGCATCGCGATGCCTTGGGTTACTGCCGCATGTTTTTCTTTCATTAATGGCATAATCGTCTTTTCGCCCTAAAAATGTTTTTTTCGATTTTAAAAAGATGAGTAGACTGAGCGATTACAAATTTTTAAAAAGGGACCTGTAATTCACCCATCTTTAAAGCCTAATGGTACGCTCAAAGCCCAATCAGCAGGGTCAGGATTTAACCTGACCAATCATTTTGAGGCTGGGCCCAGTGGCCCAAAACAACTAGCTACCAAAGCTACAGGCTATAGAACAACAGATTATTAGGATTTAGTATTTAGCTGTTGGAATATTGGGCTGGACCTGACTCAGCCCAAACTCTTCTCGTTACTTTTCAAACTAAATCTGCTCTAAAATTTAACCAAAAATTGTGCTTAAATCCACTTTCATAATTATTTTCTGAAGTCCACTTTTTTTTCTTTTTTTTTTTTTAAAAAAAACCGCTAAAGTACACTTTAATAGTTTTCTTCCTAAAATTCCCACAGCAATATTGTTGCTTCAGATTTGAGGTTTGAATTAATGTATAAATCATTTCATGTTGTTAATATAATTTTCCCTCATGTTTGGGGATCAATTCATGGAGAACACGAATTTTATCAAATTCAAAATTTCTAAGTTCATCCCGTTTTTTCTTATTTTTGGGCTGTTTTGGCCACTTTAATCTATGTTTTAAGCTTCAAATTTGTTTAAAATCAATCTCATATTGTTATCCTAACTTAGTACTACATTTGTGCTCAATTTTTCAACCAAAAAAATACTATTTTTGAGCTTCAAATTGAGCTTGGTAGTGTTGTCCAAAAACATAGAGAGATGTTCTTGGACTAATTTTAGGACTTTAATCAATGATTTGAGTTTTATCATACAATTATAGGAAGTCAATACCATATTTGTATATAAATTTCCCAACTAAAAACAATCATTTTGATCGATTTTGATCTTGCCGAAATTTCCTGGGTTCATGTTAATATTTCGAGTTATAATTATTTAGTAAATGGGCATTGGGATGCATAATTTTGGCATCGGGATGCCTGGATACTGAATTTTGGGCATCAAGATGCATAATTTAGGCATCGAGATGCCTGAGTATTTAAAAGCGAGAATTTTAGACATCGGGATGCCTTAAATTGGGCATCGAGATGCCTTAATTTGGATATCGGGATGCCTTAAATTGGACATCGGGATGCCTTTAGGTTACTGATGTGCGAGGATTTTTCTTTCATTAATGGCATAATCGTCTTTTCGCCCCAAAAATGCCTTTTTCCGGTAAAAAAAAAATAGAGTACTGTAGCGAATTCAAATTGTTCAAAAGGGACCGGCCTGTAATTCACCCAAAATTTAATTCCATCCGTCCTAAAATGATTCTCTTATGTTTTTTTTTTTGAGACGTTTAAAAATAATTACCCTCTTTTTATTTTCTCAAAAAAAAAAAATTCAAGTCAATTTCTCACCGTGCATTTCTTGTTTGTGAAATAAAAAAGTAAATAGACTTTATTAATTTGACATCACTAGTGATAAATTGAGAGATATTAAAGAAATTAAACATAACATCAACCACTTTCTTAAAACTTGCGTATATTCAATTGTGAACACTTATTTTGGAAGGTAATCTGTTCCTAAATATCTGTCCAGTTTTGACTTTTTGAAGTCAAATTAATTATTTTTCAAATAAAATTTTGACATATATTAATTTTTAAATTTTTTGTTTAATTATAAAATACGTAAGTACTTTTTGTGTACTAAAAATTACGTGTTTTATAATTTTAAGAAAAAATGCACATCGAATTTTTATTTAAAAAACAATCAATTTGATTTTTACAAAGGTAAAACATAACAGTTATTTACGAACGCAAGAAGTATCATGTATGTGCAAAAGCAATAGACGACAGTACAATACAACTATCCCAGTGGTAATTAAAACTACCCATTAGCCGTTCTAAAATTAATGAAGTGTGAGCTTTCAAGGGCAATTTTTCCTCTTAAAAAAACACAAAAAGAAAGTGTGTATTCTCTTCAATCTAAAAAGGGAAAAGAAGGGGTTATTATTTATTGTTAAGTGGTTGGTTACTTCTTCTGTTCAAGAAATTAAGTTTGGGGTTGTTAAAGTTAGTAAGTGAATTGAAAAAATGAAGCACTTATTTGAGAGCAAGTTTTGTATAATTTAAAGTATTTATTTTATTCTCTCTTGCTTTGTATTATCCATTCCCATTTGAAGCCCTTGCATTGGCATAATGTTGCAAGCTTTAATTGAAGTCCTAATGATCTTGTTGCTATTTTGCCTATGTCAAGTTGTTTAAGTTTGATAACATGAATGGAGAGTGTCCCTTAATTTGATAAATTTGGCTTATATATTTGTGTGGTTGCTTGAGTATCATGAGAATCTATTTACTAGCATGCTAATGGTTTTGAGTGAATTTCCATAGTGTAATATGTGTGCATTCTTTAGCAAGTGTCCTTCCTAATCTTTAGTCCATGAGCTTGTCTTTGTTTCATATGTATTTCTTTGTTCGGGACGATGAAAGTTTAAGTACAGGGATGTGATTTATGACGAAGAAATTGTATAATTTTGAGTATTATTCTTTGTTTTAGGTAATCTTGGGCTAAATTGAGATTTCATGGAGATTTGCATGGAAATTGGGAAGTTATTGAGCTATTACGTTGAGTTTGAAGAGGTTTTGTTCAAGTTTCATAGAAGATTATGGTTCAAATGCATGGAAATCGAACAACTGCAATTGAAACGGGGCTCAATTGTTGAATTTGGAACTTTTCTGTCAAGTTTCGTAGGTTGTCGTCACCTATTAAGCTTGGTGCATTGTTCGTGATCCTAACGTATCGTCTAGTAAGCCTTAAAGAACGGTTGTGCATTCAATGCACCACTTCATTAATGCGTTGGCAGCGATTCAACGCGCCCATGTTGCCCCTTGTCTCGCCATGGGTAACCTGCGTCCCCTTGTCATGGAACCCCAAACACGATGTGACAACGCTAAAAAGTCCATTTTTGAAATGTAAAATAAATTATGTTGCTAATGTGAGAACACTAAAAAGTCAATTTTTGAAAATTAGAGTAATTTAGAAGTGTAACTTCTCAACAAGTCAATTATTTTTTTAAGTCACAACTTTGTATCAACTACGAGACTAGCCTAAACTTTTTCAATTTGAAAATTATTTCCTTCATTTGGAAAGTCTATGTCTCGAGAAGTACAAAGGTAAAGTATGTTAGGAATATTTGATGCAGAACAAAAGCGGAAAGGAAGGTAGATTCTTGTTTGTAGTAACGTAGGAAAGGACTTATGTTCGATTACCGTTTGAACGGACGGAAGAAAAGAAAACAAAGGAGAGACTATTGGCGCACCAACAAGAAATTTTATCAATAAATCAAACATGTCTTTAAAAATGGACAAGATCCCTTTTAAATAGGGTGAAAAATTCAACATGATAACTCCTAAAACAACTCCTAAAATTTATGGATTAAGAAATCTAGAATCCTAACCAAAAACTTATTCCTAAGAGGTTTAATATTATGAGTTCGAGCTTGTGGCATTCCTATAAGCTTTAGTGTTAGTGTTATCAGATCAAATTTACTTAGATCTCTACAATGTTAGATCAAATTTACAAGCTTGTCTATGTTATTACTTAAAAACGAACAAATTTGATATAACGGTGTAGAGATCTAAGCAAGTTTGATCTGACGATACTAACACTAAAATTTGTAAGAATACTACAAACTCGAGCTCGTAATATCATTTGCCTTTTTCTAATCCTAATAGAACAGGAATTAAAATACAAAAGGATTAATAATAGATTAATAGTAAAGGATCTTTAACCCTACTTAATATAAGAAACCTAATAACAATAAAACTAAAATTTTGGACAGTAGCTCTTCGAGCATAAGGCGTGGTCACGCTTTATGAGTTATACGATTCTGACATTGATCCAAAGACCGCTCAGCATAAGTCGTAAGGACGCCTTATGAGTTATGTGACTCTGTCTCATCTTAGTCCTCATCAATAGTACACTTAGATTTTCTTGTACCAATTACTTAGTTTTAAATGCTTGCCTATAAGCTATCTTATAAGTAGCATGCATGCTACATTAGAAAGATTACTCTTCATGATTTTAACGTAACTAGTTTAGGTTGGTGCACAACAACATGTTTCCATCGGCAGATTTACGCTTCGAACCTAAGTTTGCCTATGCGTTCTACTCCAAAAACGTGCTGATAAAGAGGATTCAAAGTATACTGATACTTAATCCTACGTAGACAAGATAAGAGATTTTTTAAAGATTCTCCACTCTTATCCTCCACGTGGACGTTTGACTTCAAAGAGCTTTGCTTGTGTTTTCACATGGTTTTGCAAAAAGCTCTTTCCTCTTTCAGCTTAAATTTCATCTTCAACAACAATGTTGGTTTATCTAATTTTGAGTAATCTGCTCATGCAATTAATTTGCAACAGGTTACCAGCTTACACATTGAAAGCTTTTAAATAATTGTTTAACCAATCTGAATCAACTCCAACAATTATATGCATTTAATGCATTCAAATTTCAGATCAAAGTGGTTATTTCATTCTCTTCTTCAAGATTACGATTGATTGAAGAGCTTAAGCAGTTATTCAAGATCTTATACAACTAACACTTATTCACTCACAGTTTTCTTTATTTAGTGTTAGATCTCACCAACCCATGTAGTTATTGAACAAATCTTTGAGTGGTTTTCTCAACTCATAGTTATTGAAAGCCTCACTGAGTACATACACTCACGTCGTTTTTGTTTGATGAACATTTCTCTCACAAACACTTGGTCAAAACTGTTTTGTATACGATCTGGTAGTGATCAAGTTAGTTATTGCACTCAAGTTTTACTTTTATAGAAACTTGACTAGGTGTAGGTTGGTAACTTGTAACTCTAGGATAATTTAGTGCACAACTTTAAAATTTAGGGCTGACCACCTTGGTAGTGGACATAACACTATTTTTGGTGTGAACTACCATTTAGGGTCTGTTTGATTCGACTTATGGGAAGGTGTTTATTGCTTATGACTTACTATAAGTTGTTTTTGAAGCATTTTATTTGATTTATGGGGAGATAAGTCATAAGTCAACAAGTAATTTAAAGTACATTTGAGGCCATAAGTTATAAGCATTACGCATGGTGCTTATTTCTAATTTTCAAAAACAAGTAAGTTATCTTCTTTAGTAAAACTTTCTATATCCCAAGATTACCCTAATAATAATAATAATAATAATAATAATAATAATAATAACTAATATTAATAATTAATGAATAATAGTAGTAAATATTAATACTAAATATAATATTAATAACAAATAATAATAAGAATAAATAATACTCATAAGTATTATAATAAATAATAATAATAATAATGATAAATTATAATAATACTAATAAAAATAAAATAATACATAATAATTTTATTAAATAATAATAATAATAATTTTAATAATATTAATAATATTTTTATAATAATAAATAATATTAATAAATAATAATAGTAATACATAATAATTGTAATAAATATAATAATAAATAAATAATAGTGAATAATGATAATAATAAATATATAAATAAATATTAATAATATATATTAATAATGATGCAAAGAATATGATGATGGTATTTTATTCTTATATTTTAATTCAGCACTTTTTCAGTTTATCGATCAAACAGTCACACTAACTTAAGATAGTTCATCTGCACTTCGAAAAGTTAAATCAAACAGCACGAGTTCATGAGTCATCAGTTCATGAGTCATCAGTCATAAGTCATCAGATATAAATCATCAGCTATAAGCAGTGTTCTAAAAATCTCCCTAGGCGCTAGCGCCCACAAAATGCCGTAATTTGGGGCACATCGGCTAAAAAATCGTCAATGAGAGAAAGCCTATCGCCTAGCCGCCCGCCTACGCCTGGCCGAATGCCTTCGTTTCCTGCCACAGTCTCGTTTCCTTTCCTTTATTCAGCGAGTGAGCACTTCGCCATGAAAGATCTTGTGTGCGCCGCCGTGAGAGAGAGGGAGAATGCGTGAAAGTGAGAGAAATAGACAGCAATAGTGAGAGAGATAGATTTACCGGTGAGAGTAGAGAGAGAGAGAGAGGTTGTCTTCGTCGCCGCCTGTGGGAGAGAGAGTCGTCACCGTATGTGAGGGAGAGAGGCTGAGGGAGGTTTAGACTTTTAGGGTTTTCAAAACAAAGGTTGTTCAAACTTACCGTTCTGAATCGAATGGGCCTTGGCCCCATTAATAATGGTTTAGACTGCAAAATACCAAAAAGTCCCGTTAAAAGTTTTTCATATTCAAAAAGTTTTAAAGTATTTCTTCTATCAAAGAACCCCTAAAGTTAAACTTTTAATTCCACAAAGGTTAACGTTCTTACTAACGTCGTTAGGGTAAGAATTTTTATTTGGATGAAATTTTATTTTTCTCTTAATAATGATAATGACAATAGTGTGTTTTTATAAACTAAAACAATATGAGAAACAACAACGAAGGCAAAGATAATAATAATAATAATTTCTAGCAACAAAAAATCATGATAATAATTGTAGCGTTAGCAATTTTAATACTGTTATTATTATTTTTATAAAAGTTATAATATAAATAATAATAAATTAAAAACAATAGTAATCTACCTTTTAATCAATTGAAGTGAGCGAGGTGGGGATCGATTGGATTGGTAAGCATCTTTACGCATGCTTTGGAATGACAAAACCGACTATGAGCCCGTTTGGTCGAGCGTTTTGGCCAAAACGCAGGAATAAAACGCTGCTTATTTGTAAAAAATGTGTTTCAATACTGCGGCAGAAAACGCAGAGTTTTCAAAACGCAGTTTTAAAGCGGAATTCTCATTTTTCCCAAAACGCAGTTTTTAAAACGCTACTAAGAAAAAAAAGCTGCGTATTGAAGTGATATCCCAAACGTATTTATAAGGAAAGACCTCCGTTTTTAAAACACTGCGTTTTTAAAACACTGCGTTTTGTAAACGCTGCACCAAACGGGCTCTAAGAGGGTACTTATTTTTTATTTTTATCATCATATAAATGTTATTCAATTATTAATTGTTCCCCTCAAATTATTAAAGTATTCCCCTCCCCTCAAATCATTAAAGTATTGTCCTTCTTCTCTCCACTTTGAAATGATATTTAATTTTTAAATGTGATAATTACTTTTAGTTTATTTGGTCTATTTTGTTATTTCCTGTTGTTGCAGCAGGTATGATATGGACCTATAATGTAATTATTCCTCAATTTCTAGGCCCCGACTAGGCACCTAGGCGCTAGGCCCTGCTCTGGCGCCTAGTGCCCGCCTAGCGATTTTTAACACCGGCTATAATTGTCATCAGCTATAAATCATTTTCTCATCAGCTAAATCAAGCAGACCCTCCCTCTCTATGTGTATCGTCTTCTCCAAAATATTGTAAGAGACCCACTTTTTAAAGACAAGTACAAAACTGCTAAGGCATTGCTGATGGATAGAATAGCGATGGATAGAATAGACAAGTACAAAACTGGTAAGACATGCTATTGCAAATATGAGATATCAACAAAAATTGTTACTCCCTCCGTCCTGGATAAATGTTTCCAGTGGATAAAATACATGAATTAAGAAACATAATTAATGATGTGCTGTAAAATGTGTTCTGACCATAATACCCATGAACATTAATTGAGTTCAACTACTTTAAATAATTGAGTTTATTTAAGATGTGTTATATTAAATGAAGTTTTAAGGGTATATTAGAAAAAATGGTAGAGAATAGGTAGATCAAAAGTCTTTAGGAACATTAGTTGGGACATCCCAAAATAAAAAGTATGAACATTTATCTGGGACGGAGGGAGTATAGAATAAGCAAACTTTGATTAAAGTACCACAATACCATAGTTAAGCAGTTCAAAGACATCATGTCCATTTTCTTTTCTGCTTATTGAACTGCTTAACTATGGTATTGTGTTACTTTAATCAAAGTTTGCTTACTCTATAACAATTTTTATTGATATCTCATATTTGCAATAGCATGTCTTAGCAGTTTTACACTTGTCTACTCTATCTTTCGCTATTCTATCCATCAACAATGTCTTAGCAATTTTGTACTTGTCTTTAAAAAGTGGGACTCTTCCAATATTTTGGAGAAGCCGATACACATAAGAGAGAGAGAAGCCTAAACAACAGCATACTGTTCTTTTGTTCGTCCGTCCTTCCGTCCAATTACACAATTTATTATAGCATCGTTTGTGAGTTCTCGACTTGTTAGTTTACGAGTTCTCAATTTGTTTTTGGTGTGGTACTTTGGGTGTAATTGAAATTTTGATTTTGGGTATTTGTTGAGCCACAACTAAACTAATTGTATTTGTATCTCCATTTGATTAGTGAAAACATTTGCGTCCTTCACCCGTGGACGTATTGAATTTCCCAAACCACGTCAATTATTGTCTATGTTATTTTCGCACTATTTTCAGTTCGTTTTTTTATTATCCAATTTCAATCTTTTGGGACTGTAATTTTAACAATAATAAGTCAATAACCAAAAGATAAAGAGATCCAATAGCATCCTTGCTCATTTAATGACCAATGCTCTTCTTTTCTTTTTTTTTTTTAATATCAAATGTCTAAGCCCCTATAAAGTTAAAAAAAAGGAAAATGTTTGAACAACTGACAATGTATACAACTCATCTACCGACGTACAATATTGTGAAGCACGTCGTCGGTAGATGAGTCTGTATTCATTGTCGGTAAGTGTAACATTGTTCTAAAAAAAAATAAAATAGTTACTGGATCAAAACCAAATGAAAGAGTGAGCTGGATCCATGTATCTTTAGCAACTTTATAGATTTGCCTAATTCACATTATTAGTAGTATTTCAAAAGTAATTAATTATGTTTCTTGCCCTTTCGGAGGATTTTGTGGGTAATTAAAGCAGGATAGTATTGAGTCGCATGACCTCGGATTCGAGAGGGCTCTGATTTGGGGTCTCTCATGCACCAAAAAAAAATTTTTTTTCTTTTTTTTAACATTTAGGCATCGATTGATACATGAAAATAGAGTCGATTCTATGGATTAATTCCGCGAAATTGATTCCATGAAATTGATTAATAACGTTTTGTGGTACAAAAATTATATTTGGAATATGAATTTATTACTAAAATCTTGGAATTGATTACTAAAATTTAATGAATCACAATCCTGATGGAGGAGGTGAGATTTTGATTCCTAATAGTTGGAATCCATGTAAAAGGACGACTATATGCTTCTATTAGGTAAAGTATTTGCTTTATATTTATGATTTCATTTGATTTCAACTATCTTACGTTCGTTTCATTTTACTCCACTCATCATCGTTGTTCTTCGGCTCTTTATAAGACTTTTCTAACTCTTCCCATTTTATTTAATTTGTTAATAATAATTTATAAATTCATAATTGTAGTGTTAATTTTTACGTTTGAAGCATGCTTTAGAATTGATTAATCTTACAAAATTTAGACTAAATACGTCATAAGAATTTTTTTAAAGAATTGACATGCTTTGCATAACAATTACGCAAAATAGAATAATAACAGTGATTGCTTGGAACTATATAGGAGAATAAATATTTATTATTTTAAATAAGTAATTACACATACTTTTCTCGAATTGTTTCAATTATATAAATTATTTTTATTTGAACTTGTTTCATTTTAGTAATAGTTTTTTTTATTTAATAAATTTTTCTTGCTTTATTGATGTTGGATAATTTTATATTTTCACCAAAATTGAAAAGATCGAAGAACTTGTTATTTTGTGGAATAATAATAACGTTAATGTCTAATTTTTATCATGAAAGTTGAAAGTTTTATAGCTATGTATCTCAAAAATAGAATGGAATATAGTAAATGTTATCAAAGATGTGATAACATCTATTGTGACATCCAGTAAAAATTACAGAGGAATAAATAAATCAGTAAAGAACAAGATTGTTGTAACATTTATCTACAAGTATAAATACTTGTAGATGCGCCAATATGGCAAAAACCTTTTCACTAGAAAAATCGAACTTGTTATAAAGTAAACAACTAGTGAAATTTAAACAAATGTTTCTAACAAAACTAGTATCAATCTGGGAGTACAATCTACCACTTTAAGGATTAAAATCCTGTCTAATGGATTCAGGCAATAATCGTGGTACAGAAACTTCAACCCAATTTCTGGACACAATGACGAATGTGTTGGTGGATGTTGCGGTATCTCACTCACATTCGAGACAAGTATGTCAAGAACCTTTTCTTTTGAAATCTCTCAAGGTGCTCAAGTGGAATAAGACAACGAGCTGCTCCTTAAACATCCTCCGAGTACCTTTGAGAAAAAAACAAACGAAAACACTAAAAGGAAATATTAGTGTTAGTATAACATTTTACCATATTTACATCAATCAATATCTTTAATTGAACCAATCAAAAAGTCAATGAATATATACCAAAAATAGATTCAATCATCTGCAAATAAACATAGTTAAGAAAGGCAAAAATAATCACAAAAAAACTGATTAAGGCAATCACACAAATTCTCCTCGGAATTTCACATTCCAACAATCTCCCCCTTTTTTGCCTTTCTGGACAAAACACCAAATAGAATTTAAATAAATCAAAGTACCCCCCTGAGTAAGTACTTCCAAGGAGTAAGACATGACGTAGCACAAAGAGTTTGAATCTATAGATAATAAAAAACTCAAACATAACTTATGCAAAGTATTATCAGCCCATCAAATAAAGAACTTAAACATCAGTAGCAACGGCATCCTGTGCAGCAATATCTCCCCCTGTATTGGAAGACTCTTCTCCCCTTTTTTGGCCAGAAGAGGAGAGATAATGAACAGCAAGAAAGGACCGAAACTTAGCCTGCAGAGATTCAAGAAACACAAGCTGGGTCTGAGTGGCTGTGCAGCAAGAATAGGCATTTGAGAACGAACAAATGGGACAAAGAGGGAAGCAGAAGATGTCACAATATTAGAGAGCACATCAAGATTAGCGGCTGGGGCTGCTGAAGATGAAGCTTGATCTGGATTTGGAGGTGGAGATATAGAGGGCCCAACGGTAGTAGTAGCAGCAGTAGGAGGATATACCAGGGGTAGATCAATAACCCGATCTCCTTTTAACAACTGTGTCAAAATCTTGAGAAACTTTGGTCGACTGGTGATCCGATCAGTGCACACAATACCTTGACTCACCAGGAAGCTATAAATCAAACTAGGAAATGGGAAAGACCATCTGTCCGAGGTTGTTTCAGCATAAAAAAGTGATCCCGTCAAACACCCATTGCCCAAAATTAAAAGGAAGACCAGTACCCACTTGAAAGATTATTTTGGCTTGAGTTTGTGTCACAACTGAGGTATTGTTCGAAGGGGCCCAATTCGCAATGCATAATTTATGCAGGACAGAGTAGAAAGAGGTTAACGTAGAAAGAGGTTAACTGTGCAGACTGTAACTTATCGGAAACACATGCCATTTAACCACCCGACCCCTAGTAAGGACCTTGGAGATCTCATTGAAATCATCAAAAACCGTCAATACATCAACATCCTCAGTTCCACAATAAGCATTGATTTTAGAAGGAGAAAAATCCACAATTTTGTTGCGAACAAAAACCTATCCAAACCGTGCAAACCCTACTGTGCTCATGGCCTTTTCAAGGTTTGTATAAAACTCGATTACAAGAGTCTTTATAAACGGAGAGGAGGTGGACACAGAATGTAGAAGTTTACGATCAATCAGAAATTGTGTTAAATTATACCGATCAAACACTTCTAACTGAATCCGTTTTTCTTTTATCATATTCCTAGTAATGAATCTATCATACCGCATAGATGCTTGACGAGTATAGAATAAAGGGTTGAAAGCAGTACCTACATCAAGTGGTAGGCAAATTGTGACAGGGGATGTCACCACATCTTCTTCAGCATCAGAGTGAAAACTGCCAAGAGAGGCAGAATTTTGGGGCCCAGATGAGGGGAAAATGGTAGGCTCCACAAAGTCCATATCTTGAGATTCAGTCCTACCAGAGTCATTGGCAGAAGACGACATAGAAGAGATAGATGGTGATTTTGGGCATGGAACTTTCTTACCCATCTTCAGCATAACCTGAGCCAGTGTGGAGTCATCCGGTATACGATACACTTTCGGCAGAAGCAAGACCTTTATTAGAGGACTCAACAAGACACTCCATGGAATCAGAGGATTTGAACTTTTCAATTTCTTCAAAGATGTCATCAGTATCGACTTCCGGCACCGGAACAAGAGGGGTAGAACGGGAGGGCTGAGAAGGAGAACTCTTGCACTCTACGGAGACATGAGGGAACTCCAAGTCTTCATCGGCGGGGGAAGGAACAAAATCAATATCATAGATGTCGTCGGCATCCAAGACAGTCCCTGAGGGTTCCCGTTGCTAAGAGGACTGCAAAAACCTCACCTTTTTCACGGCAGAGACCGATGTTGGGGAAAGGGGCTCCAAATCAGGGTTAAACCCCCTCTGCCTTTTTGAAAAACGAACCGTAGGATGCCCAATTGGACCAAGAGATGCACCCACTTGCTTCAAATTTGGAGGGTTTTCAACATCAATGACATTCCTTGCTTCGCCTGGAATAAGAACCTCGAGAGGAGTAGACACATCGTGAAACGCTACAATGGCGAAAGGGGGAAAATGATGTAGGTCAGATGTCTCCATATTTGGCGAAACATCAGTGGGAGGAGATTTCGGGGTTTGAGATGAAGTTGGGGAAAGAGGGCCTGTGGACGCTATTGAAGAGCGGAGAACAGAGAAAGAATCAGAACAAGGGCTCACACTCTAATTTTTGATCGTTAGAAGAAAAAAATTGAGAACCACAATAGGGCAAAGACCTATAAATTCTAACTTTGGGAAGGGGAGAAACAGTTGGAGAAAGGAAACATTACTTACCAAGATTACCAGAGAGACAACATGGTAGTTTCGAATAATAAGAGTGACTCCCTTTTTTAAGCTTCACAAATTCAAGGATTGGCAAAAAAATCAAAAGAATATTAGGCAACATAATTTTACCCAAAACTTATTTTTGATAATCCTTCGCAAAAATACCATCAATATGTCTCATCACCAAAAAAAAAACGTGCCCAAACACATTGTTGTTAGACAAACAAAATGAATGTCATGTTTTTGACAAAATGTCCTAACATCTTTTCAGATGTAGATCCAAACACAATGTCATCCACATATATCTGTGCAATGAATATTTCATTTTTCTCCTTTTGAATGAACAAAGTTTTATCAACCTCCCCTCTTTTGAAACTGATTTCAAGAAGATATTCAGTGAGTCTTCCATACCAAGCTCGAGGAGCTTGTTTAAGACCATACAATGCCTTCTTTAATTTAAAAACATGATTTGGTTTGTGAGGGTCTTCAAAGCCTTTTGGTTGTTCCACAAAAACTTCTTCATTCAAAATGCCATTCAAAAAAGCACTTTTCACTTCCATTTGATGGAGTGTGATTTCTAGGTGATATGCAATGGCAAGTATTAATCGAATAGACTCAATGCGGGCTACAGGAGCAAAGGTTTCATCAAAGTCCACCCCTTCTACCTGTGTATACCCCTGAGCTACCAATCGTGCTTTATTTCTTACTATTTTCCCTGACTCATCAGTTTTATTCTTGAAAATCCACTTAGTTCCTATCACATTACCTTGACTAGGTCTAGGGACTAAGTACCAAACATTATTTTTGGTAAACTGATTTAATTCTTCTAACATGGCAGTTATCCAAAAATCATCCCCAAGAGCTTCTTTCACATTTTTGGGTTCAAGATTTGACATGAAACAACAAGTTCTAGCATTTAAGCAGTCAGAAGACAAATAGGCCAAACTTACCATCTTTTTGTAATCCACTTTACCTTTTTGCCTTGTCTTCGTTCCGTTAAACACATTTCCTATCACTTGAGACGTAGGATGATATTTCGAATCGCTTGACACATCCCGCCGACCGGTTTCTTTCATCAACGGACTCAACCTGTTCGGTTCGGTTCTGTTTCAGCTGATTATGAGTTTTTGATAGGTGTGCTCAAGGATGTTCCAACATCATTGGATACATTTTCTTCAGAATTATTTGAGGCTTGATTTTGAAATTCAGTAACAGCTGCTTCTGGTATACTGTTGTACCCGGCATCCTCCAACAATCCTGTAATATCATCTTCAGCAGTTTTTTGTCCAAGATTTGCAAAATCATCAAAAGTAATATTTATGGATTCCATTATGGTCTTAGTCCGAAGATTAAAGACTCGAAATGCTCTACTATTTGATGAATAGCCAACAAAAATGCATTTGTCACTTTTGGAATCAAATTTTGCAAGATGATCCCTGTCATTTAAGAGATAACAGATACACCCAAAGACATGAAAATATTTAAGATTCGGTTTCTTTCCCAAAAGAATTTTATATGGAGTCATAAAGCAACCGGGTCTCAAATACACACGATTTTCAATGTGACAAGCAGTGTTAAAGGCTTCAGCCCAAAAACGTTTTAAAAGATTTTGAGAACTTAGCATAACACGTGCCATCTTTTGAAGTGTGCGATTTTTCCTTTCCGCTACTCCATTTTGTTGTGGAGTTTTGGGGGCTGAGTACTCATGAGTAATCCCTTTGAATCGCAAAACTTGGAAAAAGACGAATTTTCATACTCAGTGCCATGATTCGAACGAATCTTAATAACTTTTAAGTCATATAGATTACGGACCTTTTTGTACCAAGTCTTAAATGCCTCAAAAGTTTCAGACTTTTCTCTCAAAAAATTAACCCAAGTGTAACGAGAAAAATCGTCAACACACACAAAAAAATATTTCTTTCTCCCTAGACTTTCCATTTCTATTGGACCCATAAGATCCGTATGAATGAACTCAAGACAACGTTTTGAGGATCGTTGTTGAAGTTTTAGGTGGGACACTCTAGTTTGTTTACCCTTTTGGCATGGACCACACACACCCACATTTTTTGTGTTAACCTTTGGTAATCCTCTCACAGCATTATACTTGATTATATCTTGAATTTTATGAAAACTAGCATGCCCTAGTTTTTGATGCCACAGAGAACTATCATTAACACTCGAGGTATGACACGATACAATATCACCATACATGTAACAGTTATCCGAGGATTTAGTACCTGCAAGAATACATTTGTTAGTACCATCAAATACTTCACATAAATTTTTGTCAAATTTGACATGCAAATCATCATCACATAGTTGACTTATGCTGATGAGATTTGCTTTGAGACCTTCCACATGAAGAACATTCTTGAGTTTTGGTAATCCTTCAATATCGAGGTTTCCTCTTGTTAGGAATATGCCTATGAAACAACTTGTTAGGTCTCAGAGTGCTCAATGTAGGCTAGAAGGGGGGGGGGGATTGAATAGCCTATGTCCAATTTTTGAATTTGATTCAAAAACCTACTTCACTTAAGTTAGAAAATTTTGCAGCGGAATAATAGTGAAGTATAGGACAAGTTGAGGATGACTGATCTTGACAGGACAAGATCAGTAGTTCTCAAAACTATGGAATTCTGGAAATTAATCAACAATAGCAGTTCACAATCACATAGAAATAGACAAGGAATTTAATATGGTTCACACTTATAAATAAGTGCTACGTCCACAACCAAAGTGGTCAACTTTGGATTTGAAAAATGTGTACTAAGTTTTCCACTAGAATCTTTACAAGATAAATCTCTAATGGATTGTGTACAAAAATTAGTTGACCAGTGTTTGTGGGAGAATTAATATCTATAAGATATAATTCTCGTGAGCTATGAATGCTAGGTGTTGCAATCAATGAAGAGCTTATATAGACGGTCGTCTTAGTGTGGGGCTCTTCAAAGAATGATTTACTGAATAGGACGTTTAAGCTTTTAATACACTTGAAGAAGATGAAGATTTGAGTTGTAGATTCTTGTAGTTGTTGAAGGTGTTAAATGCTCCAATGAAGTCTCCTTTTATATGCTAGAGGAAGCCTTGGAGCCGTTGGAGATCTTCATCAGTTGCACAATTTGAATTTAAGAGCATTCAATGCTCTAATGTTGCTGTTGAGCTCTAATAGGTGATTCTGCAGAATTCAGTCCGTCTTCTGTCACTTTGCCAAAAATAGGTAGACTGCGTTTGCAGGCAGAATGTCCTTTTCTGAGATAAATGCCTAAAATGGAAAGCTTCATTGAATGCGTTTTGCAGGTTAACGTTGTATCGAAGTCAATGAAAGACTTTGCTGATGTCTCAAGACATGTCTTCGGCAGTTCTATATCGGATGTTCTTGGGGTCTTCAACTTAGCTGATGAAGCTTGGCTGAGACGAACTTGTCCGATAACTTGAGGGACTCTGCTGATGCACACTTTGGCTGATGACTAGAAGACGGCCGATATACTATAGGCTATCTTCTTCAAGACTAATTACAATAAGCAACCCTAGGCTATTCAAGCTATGTCTAAGTACAAGTTGCCACTCTAACAGACACGCAGGCCCATTAGTCACATTGACTTAGACTTAGGTTATGGATGCAAGCAAATCTATATAAATTACAACAATCTCCTCCTATTTGCTTGAGTCTATGACCTTATGAATACAATAGAAGCTGACCATGTCCGATTCTAGTAATAACATGCTATAAGAGTGATATATTAAATGAGTATGTCCTAGATGGACTTACAGAAGGGTCAGTGTATTCAAGATTACAAAGCGTTTACAAATACTGAATTGCGACATAAGAGCACTTGTAGGAAGACTGAATTTAAAGACATATAGATAAAGTACTATATAGGACATGTCTTTAAACCAGTGGTTTAAATTTCATGCACACACAGAATAATCAATCAGTTATAAAGCATAAAATTTAAAAAGATAGGCATTGTTTATTAAACAAGAAGTTTAATACAATGTTTTGTCAAGAAGTTTATACAATCAGACAAGAAAGGTATACCAGCTAAGTCAAGTTGAAGCTTGTCCTTTCCATCTTTTGTGCGCAGATACACTAAAATCAGCCTTTGGTGTGCAGATGCCCATCATGGTGCACCGCGCACCAAACCAAGCTTTGCCATATAAGTCAAGTCGCCTGGCTGCTGAAGACTTTGATGGCACAAATGAAGCTTCCTCCTTGCTTGGGCCGGAGAATATCATCAAAATCTCTCTCTCACACCCTCCTATAAATACAAGCTCTCAGCGCTCTCTCTCAACACACTCAACAAATCAGAAAACAACACACATACACACACAACTCTATGCTCTTTCTCTTGTTCTCCCTCACCTCAAGAAAACAAACCGTTCTCTCCCTAGGCAAATTTCACACACACACACATACATATACACAGCAAACACACACACAAACACACAGCGTTCTTTGAACACACTCAATATCAAAACGTAAGTCTTTCTTTCCTCGTAACGATAGTAGTGGAAGCACAACGGTCGCTATGAGCTAGCGATCAAATATAATACAACGGTCTAGAACTTGGCCCAATCGTAAAACGATAGAAGGTAATTCCTTTTGTTCGTTATTTTATTTATTCGTTTCAATATGTAAATACGTTGGATAATTTACAAATGTGTACATATTTATTTCGGTACATTTGATATGTAAATACATGTAGCATATTCATTAAGTGCAAATATCGAAATATCCGTTCTTATTTATATATAAAAATATGTAATATATATATATATATATATATAAAAATATGTAATATATATATATAAAAATATGTAATATATATATATAAATATGTAATATATATATATATATATAAATATGTATTTATATATATATATATAGATACTTTAAACTAAAATTTTCATTTTAGTTATCTCTGTTAAATATAAGTATATATTATATTATATTTTGTTCATTTTGTAATAAATGAAACATGTATACACTTTATAATATAAACAGAGATATAAATCTATGTGTTCCGTTTTCCTCTCAGTCACATAGTATAATAAACCCGTAACATATAAACTCGGGCATGTAATCATAATAGACCGAAAGGGCAAGTTGGGTACGTAAAATCTTTCCAACTCATAACTTAGCCTTCGAACCCACAATCTCAAGTTTTTTTCTAGTTTTCTATATAAACGCGGGTGGTGACTCTGTATTTTTATATAAATGTGTCATTCACATTTATGACATCATTATTTCGGGAGTCTAGAGCAAAAGGTCGAGAACCATCTGCGGATCGGGGTGCTCACAGCCCCAACATTAGACTGTTTAATGAGAAAATTAAGATATTCAAAAAAGAAGGAGGACAAGTTGCTTGTGATTTCTTGGCCACCATTTCATACGATAAGTGGGCGATTGCATATTGCCACGACATCAAATGTTGCAGAATCATTCAACAATTGGATTTTAGAGGCTCGCGGTCTTCCCATCACTCACATGATGGACTGTATAAAATCAAAAATCATGAAATGGGTTAGTGAGAGATTTGGCAATGGAAAGAATGGAACAAATTATTATGTGCAAAGATGGATAAAAAGTGAAACGAATACCTTAATATTAGGATCACCTGGCAGATTCGCATGTGACCCAACTCCATATACGAGATTTTATCTGATCCAAGCATCTAGGTTGACTTGGGAAATTGGACATGTTCATGCTATCAGTGGCGAATTCGAGGATTCCTGTGTCGTCACCCAGCTATTGTGATTGTGAGATCTGGAAAAAATATCAAGAATATGGTTGATAATTACTTCCTAACAAGTAATTACACCAAGTGTTACTAGGGAAGCTTAATGCCAATTGTAATTACGGAAAGGTACGAGCTACAAAATTCTTGCGAAGGTGAGACCATTTTACGACAAATAATGAAGAGATTACCGGGATGTCCCAAGAAGACAAAGATCACATCAAATAGTGAATCAACAAGAAAAAAAAATGATATGTAGCAGATGTCACAAGTTTTGTAACCACAACTCTAGCTCATGCAGAGAGGCTACATAAGGTTGATTTTGTTATATTTTAATTTTTGAAGCTCATTGTCCTATTATTGTGCATTGGAAATAAAAAATCATGCATTGTGATGCAACAAATAGTACTTTTGTTGGTACTGGTGCATCACGATGCACACTTTCAAACATCACAAGTGTAATGTTGATTTATTCAATACAAATATGCAATATTGTACATCGGAGAATAAAAGTTGTGCATCGCGATGCAATGAAATAGTACAATTTTATGCATCGCGATGCACACTTTTATGCATCACAAGTGTAATGTAAAAAAAAAAAGAGATGTTGCGCAATGTAATCAACACACATTCATAAAATTGCATATGAAATTAATTCTAAATTAGTATTAAAACACCACAAAATGTATTCAAATACTAGAAAATATAAAACCACAAATGTATTTACAAAGTTTAATAACTAAGAAGAACATCTAATCAATAACTATTGTCATTCCACTGGACTCTTTGCACTTCTTCTTCCATGTATGTATCTTAGTCCTTTCTGACCTTCTGAGTTTTTATTCTTTTTCAGTTTTTGCCTGCTTAATTGTTTGACTCACACTGTTATTATATGACTTGTGTTTGAGTCACACATTCACTTACAACTGGATCAGTCACCGCACCCCTCTTATTCGGTGATCCCCTGGGTACAGCTGTAGCATCGTGTTGATCATCAACAGAGGCCTCACTAAGAATTTCCATGTTATTGTTTCTCTTTGGCCAAAGCAGTTCCTTTTCATCATTTGTTGTTATGTTGAGAACATCATCAAACTTCTGCAAAAATCATAAAAAATTAAATATAGTGTATAAAAATTGGGCATCGAAAATAAAGGTTGTGCATCGCGATGTAGAAAAACAGTACTTTTTAATACAATTTTGTGCATCGCAATGCATACCTTTGTGTATCGCAAGTGTAATGTTGATATTTCTAATAGAATACTAATGTGCCATTTTTATAACCACTCACCTGATTTGTCATGATCCTTACAAAATTAGATTCATCCAATACGCTGGACAGTGCCCTTAAGTCCCATTTGACAAACCTTGGGATATAAGTTTCGCGAGTCGATTGCACAACATTACTCTTCTCGCACAACCAATATTGCATAGAGGAATTCAACAAATTTAATATAATCAAATCAACATGCATGCATACACAAAAATTATATATAATAATACCAAATGAACTTAAAGTTACCGGTAGTAGCATCACGCATCTCTCTAGGTGGTCATCTGATGTAGTTTCCAAGCTTTTTAACAACAAATCAACGACATATTTTGACCAGTTATACGTTGATTTTGTGTTCAAATCAGACACAAGGCTTGTGTAGGTGTGAGCGCCCGATCCGACTCAGATTGCTTCGACTTTGGGCTTTTTTCGCTCTTGTGGTTTTCCTCTGTTGATTTTTGTGTTGTTTGATAAATGTGAAAACACATTTATTTTGAAAACAGAGTCGCCACTCTCGTTTATAAAGTAAATGGTATGATTCAGGGCCATGTTATGATTTGGGAAGGTTTTACGTACCCATCTCGCCCTTTCGGTCTCTACATATTTGCATGCTTGTATTTAAGTATCTCAAGTTTGTTATTTTATGTGACTGAATATATACTTTACATGTATTTACATATATTTAAAATGTATCGAAATAATTATATACTTCAAATATATTTTACATATTTAAATGGACTAACGAACGGAAGGGGTTACCTTCTGTCGTTTTACAGAAATCGGAAAAGTTCTAGTCCGTTGTGTTATATTGGATCAAGCTAGCTCGTAGCCTGACCGTTGTGCTTCCACTGCTACCGATCGAGGAAAGAAAGACTTACGTTTTTGTGTGTGTGACAGAGAGTCAATACTATTTTCTCTTTTCTTTCTCTCTTTTCTTCCTCAAAAAGAGGCTTGATAGAGAGAGAGAGTTGTGTGTGTATGTGTGATCTCTTGGGAGAGAGTGTATTCTGTATGTTGAGGGAGAGAGTTGATGGTGATTAAGAGAGAGCTGATCATCTCTTTATATAGGAGGAGTTGGGGGAGGTATTTGATGGTTACTCTCCGGCCCAAGTTTGCACAAAGCTTCCTCCAGCCTTCAAAGTCTTCAGCAGCCAGGCGGCTTGACTTATGGGGCAATGCAGGGTTTGGTGCATGGCGTACCTGGCATGGTGCCCGCGCACCAAACCATGTTTTGTGGTTTCAACGCATTCAGCAAGGCTTCAGCACACCAAAACTTGTTTTTTGTCTTTTTCAAACTTTGTGTCTTGCACTTTGGCCCTTCTAAGCTGTGTGTTTTCAGTCTGGACCCTCGATTGATCTAACTAAAGTTTGTTTGTGCGTTGGACGTCATTAGTCCTGTTGAATCTTCGAGTTTGACCCTTGATGTTGATCTAACCGAAGTCATTGTATTTGTTGGACATTGACACTCCGTTGTATATGTTGTTTCCTGAAATAATCATAGAAACAAGTGTTAATCCATTTGTAAATAAACAATTGTTTATAGGACAATTCGTATAATGTAGGTGTACGAATTCTGGGTGTCTACAGTAGACCCACAGTATATAGGATGTTTTGGTTGCAACTAGCAAGGTCGCGAGAACAAGTAGGGTCGTCAAGCCAGCGACGCATTCGATATCAACTTGATCCGGACTCTCTATCATTTCCTTAATTCTATCAAAAATCAACTTTAACTTCAATCTTATGTTCTTTAATTCCTTTGACATTTTTTTCTGGGAAGTACCTTTGGAGGAAATCGGGGTGATCCAATTTGTAAAATGATATGTTTATTTCTTACTCTCCATCGTTTATGGCGAATATAAGCTTCGCATCTATTGGTTGAAGCTTCATCCTTTTCCTCCGAAATTGGAAACACTGTTTCCCCTTGACGTAGAATTTGGCAATAGTCCTTATGATGCGGACAGTAAAGCATTGGCATTTTTGGACCGTTTAGATCGCGTGCGTTCCGGAGGGCGTAACTTTTGATTCCGGAGGAGTTACGGGGCCCACCGCATATCAAATCGAAGCTCTCGACGAGCCCTACAAGACGTGTTTAAGATGGTGTTACGGGCCTCCGAAGTTTTTCAGACAAGTTTTGATTTTTTTTGTAATTTTCGTCTTTTATTGCTGTTAGGGTTTGGGACCTATTTAATCATTGTTTAGGGTTTATTTTGATCAGTTTTTGCCGTCTAATAATATTGAAACCTTTTATCCCAGTTTTTGGTATTCGTGTCGAATCAACGAAAATTGTTGCCTAAATCGCGGTAGGTTGTAAACCTCAACGTGGGTTTGGAAGATCAACGGTCGGTAGTCGTGTGCGATCTCAACGACGTTGATATTATCGTTACTTGTTTAGGTCTTCCGCTATATCACCTTATTATCGAATCGTCCTTCTTACAATGATCGCAAACGACATCATCGGCAATTATGCTCATTATGAGGTACCAAAAATGTATTTTATTTAGTGCTGTTTTATCCTCATCTCTGAATTTGATATTCTTAATCTGACATATGAGGGATTGCATACTTGATCTGTATACAATCCTGGCAATATTTTTAGTCATCACAGCTGTATAACACGTATATTGTGGTTACAGTCACATAATTGAAGAATTATAAAAAGAAGTAAAACATGTTGTAACAATTGTGTATCGCAATGCACAAAATCATGTATTTCGATGCACACATTGATGCATCATGATTCACAAAATTAATGCATCGTGCATCGCGACGCTCAAAATTTTAAACCCTACAAACGTTGTTTCATTTTTCAGTGAATGTGATGCAACATTTTTTGCCAATGACACCATGTTTTTTCAAATAATGCATCGTGCATAAAAACAGAATTTTTATGCAAATGTATACATATTTCACTCTATTAAGGAAATTGTAAACAAAAAGTACATCTATAAAATGTATTACGTAACTTTTTCAACTTCGTGTTTTTGTGTTTTCCTTGTTCTGGTACTATGTTCTAGTTTCGAAGACATTTTTGCTTGCTTTTTGAAATCGTCCGATGTTGCTTGCTTTTTGAAATCGCATGATGTTTTAAGTTTTTTGAAAGTTTAGAGGGTTGTGTGCGAGTGTTCTTATGTTAAACATTCAATATCGTTCTTTTGTTGGAGTGGGGAGCCAATGCATTGCGTACGTGTTAGAAGGAAGAGATACACGATGCATTGGGTTTTTGTTTTAACATGCCCGGTTTCGTGTTTTTAAGGGAATATACTACATTTCGTAACAAAATTATCTTTTTTCGATTTGAAATAATTATGGTGGACTAAAGCGATTGAAAATTGTGTAAAAAGTACCGGCCCACATTTGCCCCTACAATATCTATATGCCTAGCTGTCAACTCATTTTATGCCTAACTTTTTTATTGTCCATTTTATCATTTAGCAATACTTTCTAGAAAATAGTTATTTCATCCATTTTTAAAATAAGTTTTGTTTGATTTGACACATAAATTAAAAAAAATAATTAACTCTATTATAGATATTAAAATGTTGTGTCTGCGTAGATCCATCAATTAAAGTTATACCTAAAGTATGTGCAAAATGATAAAAGTAAGTTGTATAAAGAAAAGATCATAAAATAAATTTTTTTTGGAACAACATAGAAATAAATAATAAACTTTATTTTAGAAATGGTGGGTGTACTATTTAGGGACTCGTAGCACTACTGTTCTTGTTGATTTGGAAAAGTTGGTTCACGCTTAATATTATTTCCTAATCACAAACTTGATCAAAAGTCTGTTCTTTTTCGAGATTTAATGACTTGGTTTTGGATTCTAAATTTCCTTTCGTGGTCTTACCAATTTTTTTTCTTTCTATTTCTCTTCTACTTATTTTTTAATCATAATAAAAAATTTCAAAACTTCAAAATTAAATCATTAAATCGCAAACTCAAGAACCCCAAATTACCCAATTCTCTAGCTGAAATTATAGTTGTATTAAAGACCACTAGTTTTGACATGCAAGCCCAAAACGGTCATTTACACATTATTGGCTGTCTACCAAAACTGGTAAAACCTTTCTTTCTTGAAAAGGCTTAGTCCAAACTCTAAAAAGCAGATTAATAAATTTCAACAACTGGGTCAATTTACAAATAAACTAAAGTAGATGGGGCAACAGTGGAAAAGATATTTTGCTATTAACCCAAAAGAAGCAAACCAGAAAGTACAAGTATGACATTTCGCCCCACACAAAAAATAAGAAAGTTCATATTTTTCCAACTAGAATTTGTTGTAAATGATGACCTATGTAAGGGCAATTTGGTCAATAAAAGAAGTTGGTATTCTTGTAGTCTGGTTCTTTCGGTCCTTAGTTTGGAAATTTGAGTAAAAAGAAGGGCTTCCTCGGCAAAACAATTTCCAAAGAATTTGCCATAATTATATATATCTGCAACAGCAAACCCCAATCTACAAATCCAAAGCCAAACCCAAAAAAGAGTTCAAAGAAAGAAAGAAAGAAAGAGAATTTCCCAGGACCCAGTCCCATGAAAATCACAGAAAAGGGTTTCCAGCATTAAAGAAAATTCACTGAGAAAGAAGTAATATAAAGCTCATCAGCACAAGTGAATTTTTTCTATTTTTTGGCTTTTTGGGTCTGTATCTATATCTCTATCCATCTCTCCCTTCGTTGCCTTGTTCAACAAAATACACACACACACGTACACACAAATATATTACTAATAGTGACCCTTTTTCCTCTTTAGGGTGTATATAAGGTTGTACTGGGGGATCTTCGAGTAACATAGTGATCTTTTCCTTTTGTGGGTGGCCATGTATTCAGAAGGTTTGGGGATCTGACATTATTGTTCTGTCTTCGCTTGAGGTCCCGAATTGAGCAAACATGTCTCAAACCAACTGGGAAGCCGATAAAATGTAAGATTTTTTTTTAATATTATGTTTTGATGCTTGTTCTTTGCGGATTTTTGTTTAATTGCCAATTAATGGTGTTTTCTTGTTGATTTCTGCTAGATTTGGGTTCTGGGTATCTCAATTTTTCTTAATTTTGAACAAAGTTTTAATCTTTATAAGCCCTATTGTTGTTGTTTCAGTTTGGTTTTTCTAGGGTTTGTGCTTTCTAGCTGTTTTCCTAGTTCTAATTGGTCGAAATCAGTTATTTCGAGAAAGGGGACCGGGTCCGGAGTTTGGATTTTTCTAATGGTTTCAGTATATTGCCTGTGTGTGTGTATTTGTTTGTTTGTGTTAAGGTCTGGTATATTTGTTAAATATATAATCTTTGCTTACTGGGATAGCCTGAAATTGGGGAATGAATTATTTGTTTCAGTGTCCACGTTGTTCATTGGGGGGTTCCTCCTTTAAAAAAAAAAATCTATTTGGAGTATTGTTTCAGTTGGGATTCCTGTTACTTTGCTGAGACTTATTAGCCCAGTTTATGTGTGAACTTTTGAAATTGTAACCTAATATGGGTGAAATATGTTTGTTTTATGTTTTGGTTAACAGGTTGGATGTTTACATCCATGACTATTTAGTAAAGAGGGATTTAAAGGCTTCTGCTCAGGCCTTCCAAGCCGAAGGAAAAGTATCGTCTGATCCTGTTGGTAAGGTTCTCTTCTGCACATGATGTTGAAAAAGGAATTGATTTAGTTTTGAGTTTCCTTCTTTACATTTGTTTTTGGTATATTAATTAATTAATTTAATAATTTTGGCCATGAAATTCCAGCCATTGATGCTCCTGGTGGTTTTCTCTTTGAGTGGTGGTCAGTGTTTTGGGACATATTTATAGCCAGGACTAATGAGAAACATTCAGACGTTGCAGCTTCTTATATTGAGGTCAATTTCTATACCTCATAATCTTTATTAATTTCCTCCTCTTTTTAAGCAAGAGTGAAAATTTTAAGAATTAGTCTAGGCTATCTTCAGCTTCAGCTGAATTAAAATGTGAGAACATATCAGCAAACTTGAAGTTGTAAATACGACGTCATCCTCGCTTCAATTCTTTTCCCCTCATATTGTTCCCCCTTCCCCAGCCCTTTTTCCTTTGGAGGACATACTACTGTTATAGTTGGGATAGCTTGGTTGTTCAGTACTAATTTCAAGCTATAGTTACGTGATAACGATACGTTTCATCTCTTAAGTTTTATTTTGTTAATTTCCCCTCAATTTGTCGGAATTGTTGGATCCATAATTAGTCAAATGGTAACAGTATATTGATCTCAAAGTAATACTGGTAGAGTTGTTCCTTTAGCTTTATTGAGTTATTTTTTACTCATTGGGTTAGATCATTGGATGAGTATATTAGTACAGGTTTATATCCTTTTGTTTTTCTGGTCTCTACTAAATGGATTTAAATCTCTCCACATGAGATATATAATTACTCATCCTTATAAGGCCCATAACCAATATATTTACTGGTCTAAATTTTGTGATTTTTCATATACCCTGTAGTAATAAGTTCTGAAATGCCAGACTCAGTTAATTAAAGCACGGAGCAGCAGCAACAACAACAACCTCAGCAACCACCACATCCACAACAACAGCAACAGCAGCAGCAGCAACAGCAGCACATGCAGATGCAGCACATGTTATTGCAGCGGCACGCTCAGCAGCAGCAACAGCAACAACAACAACAGCAGCAACAGCAGCAACAGCAACAGCAACAGGCGCAGCAGCAGCAGCAGCAGCAGCAACAAGCACAGCAGCAGCAGCAACAACAACAGAGGAGAGATGGTGCCCACCTCCTAAATGGTACAGCTAATGGGCTTGTTGGTAATGACCCTCTCATGAGACAGAATCCTGGAACGGCTAGCGCCATGGCTACAAAAATTTACGAGGAAAGATTAAAATTGCCACTTCCAAGGGATTCTTTGGATGATGCGGCTATGAAGGTACATGTCTCGTGGAGTTTTAGGCAGCGGAAAAGATGTCAATTCATTATTGTAACTATTTGACATATTCTTACAGCAAAGATTTGGTGAAAACGTGGGCCAGCTCTTGGATCCAAATCACGCTTCATTATTGAAATCTGCTGCTGCAGCTGGCCAGCCTTCGGGGTAATTTTGCATCCAACTTTTTTGCTTGAAAAGACTAGACAACAGGTTAATCTTGTATATGGCTTGAGATTTCAATTGCCTCATTAACGGAGCTTCATAAACTTACATGATTTGACAGAAAAACATTGCACGAGGCATTATAAAAGATTCTTATTTTGACTCGCATAGAGTTTAAAATTTGTCTAGCCCAGTCCAAAGTTTGAACAGCAATTTCATTTGAGTTCAGACCTTTGACTTGGATTATCAGTCATGTCGATCCCTTGCAACTCAGGAGGGTCTTTTTATATATTTATATATTATGTTGATCTTCAAAAGGAAAGAGCAAACATTTATTTGTGTTATGCCCAACAGTTTCCAATTTTAATCAATTTGTACAATTATTTTGGTCTGGAATTTCATGCCTTTTAGTGCTTCTGAAACGGAATATGACTATTCCATTTGCATAGAACGTTATGTAATTGAACATTTAGAAATTCCATTAGCTGTGTGTTATCATGACAACTGAAACTATTGGTTCTTCTGCAATTCTCGTTAGTCGAGATTTTATCCTACGCTGCTGAAACAAAAATGACTCTTCCATGTGCACATTATGTTCTTTTATTGAAGATATAGGGTGCATTATGATTATTGAGAAAATGTTATTTTCAGGCAAGTGCTGCATGGTTCAGTCGGTGGTATCTCTCCGCAAGTGCAAGCCCGAAACCAGCAACTTCCAGGCTCTACAGCAGTTAGTATCCTGTTCTTTCTTTTACACCTTTTGCATGTGTGTGTGTGTGTGTGTGTGTGTTGGGGGAGGGAGGGCGGTGTTCAAAGTTCTAGTTTAAATCCTTATTTGTATCTCCTGCTTAACAACTTTATTTGAAATAGGAAATCAAAACCGAGATGAACCCAATACTGAATCCCAGAGCAGGGGCCCTGAAGGATCATTGATTGGAATTCCTGGTAATTTGGCTTGATTCTTCCCTTTCATTTGAATCTGCTTATATTAAGAATCATGTAGTTGATTTTACTTTACTGGAATCAATCAGTTTGGGCGTGAGTTCCATTTTATAGACGCGTGTAACTTACGAGATATATATATTTTTTTTTAAATTTTTTCTCGGTAGGTTCAAATCAAGGTGGTAACAATTTAACATTGAAAGGATGGCCTCTCACAGTAAGTCTATTATTTTTTTGTTTACTTTTTAGTGTCATCCTTTCTATTTTAACTTCATTTTGATTCTTTCTTGTGTTATCCTTGCTAGTGCATACCCCTAGCATGTAAAATCTTAAATAATGCAAACTATTCCTCCAAAACTGCCACTCTTCTTGAATCTAAATCTGTAGTCCATACAAATTCACAATTCTACCTTCTGTACAAAGAAATAAAATGATGTTGATTCTGATTGTGAGGTTGTTTGATGGGGTAATCTTCCAGTGATGATTCGGTTTGAACGACCCCACCCTACACCCCCAAAAGAAAAATGAAAAGAAAAATCTTATCTTATTTCTTAATTTGATATCAAGATCTATAGTCGGTCAAATTTAATGACCGTACCTTCTGTGCAAAGAAATAAAACGTTTTTGGATGTGAGGATGTTTGATGTGGTAAGTTCGAGTGACAGTCCTACTTAATTTATAACAAACACTTGCCCCTCACCCACCCAACCAAAAGGAAAAAAGGAAAAAGGCCTAATTTATTACCTTGTTCATCTCTATAACACTTAAAGGTCCCCTAGGGAAGATGAAATTGTAGTTCTGCTCTCCCAAGTGATTGCGAAACTTGATATCTGTATGTGACAGTGTAATCATGATTGATGGGCCAATCAGGGCAAACCTTGGACTTAACTATTTGGGAGTGGGGGCAAAGTAATGCAAAACAAAGAGAAACACTAGACTGAGAAAACTATATATATTATGAAGAGAGCAATCGTAAAATAAACAAAACAATTATTTAAACAAAGATGCATTGATGGGCCAATCAGGGCAAACCTTGGACTTAACTCTTTGGGGGTGGGGGGAAAGTAATGCAAAACAAAGAGAAACACTAGACTGAGAAAACTATATATATTATGAAGAGAGCAATCGTAAAATAAACAAAACAATTATTTAAACACAGATGCATTATTATCTATTCCTCACTAAAAATTCATGAAAATGGATCACACTATGACGATAACAAATTTAAAAGCAAGTCAGTGCGGAATATTTTAGATTCTTGGAGGGGCCAAGTAGTGTCTATTTTAATCACATATTTATGGGCTCTTATGCATGTCCTGATACCTTGGGGGCCCTGGCCCCTGCTAGCCGCTCTTTAGGTTCACCTCTGAATACAATAACGGTCTACTGGTAGTAATGAGGTCATTGCCGAAACTTAAAGCAGTATTGGGCTTGCTTTCTTTAGAATTTATAGTCGCGAGGCATTAGAGCTGTATATAGGTGTAATATATTCAGTAGCAGGTTCATTACTCTTTATAGCCACAACAGTAATGAAGTTTCTTGACTTATGAAATTAAAAATGGTTTCTTGATTCTAATCGGAGATGAAATCGCTAAGAAATAATTAAAATATGTTTTTGGCCTCAGTTACTGATTGGTTAATCGATATGTTCAAGTCATCTAAATCGAGAACTAGCTGGGTTTTGATATACTGCAATCTACCCAATTTGATGACTGAACAAGGGAATTCCAATCTTTTCTTTCATTTCTTACTTTTTCTTCTCTGTTCTCTGAGTAGAAGATTTGCTCCTTTCAAAGTCTGCACTTGTGCCGCTACCGGTCTAAGTCAGCTTCCTAAATACCTAAGAGGAAAATATGGAAGTCACGTTCCTAACGGTATAATTTTTGCTCAAATAAATATCCAGACATAAAGTGGTTGGGGGCTTTCTTTACTGATTACAGGCGACTCTCTTGTTCTCAAGTTATATGCCTATTTGAATCCCTTGGCCAACTTCACTATCATGTTATACGCTACCTTACCTAGTAAGTGAGTTCTGAGAAGATCTAGTTTAGTACTGTTTGGCAAAGCCTTCTTCGGCGATTTTACTTTACTTTTAGGTTTACTGTTTAATGCCTAAATTCATTTTGCATCTGACCTTTTTTTTTTTTGGATAGGTAAGTATGGTTTTTGTGCGTGGATCATGCTTTTACCCCCTTGCAGTTGATATTTTGCACTTAACTTTTTTATTAACTTCTCATAATTCTTCTTTTCTTACTGTTGTATCCCATGGTCACTTGGTAGGGTTTAGATCAGCTTCGCTCTGGGCTTCTTCAGCAGAAGCCATTTATGCAGGGGCCCCAGCCTTTTCATCAGCTTCAGATGATGACGCCGCAGCATCAGCAGCAGCTTTTGCTAGCACAACAGAATTCATTGCCATCTGCCAATGATGTAGAAAGCAGAAGGTTGAGAATGCTGCTTAATAACCGCGGTATGAGTCTGGGAAAGGATGGCCTTTCCAATTCAGTTGGTGATGTGGTTTCAAATGCTGGGTCACCTTTGCAAGCAGGTTGCGCTGTTTTACCTCGTGGAGATCCAGATATGTTACTGAAGGTGCTTTCCCTTCCCAATTACATTGTTTGTGGTTGCATTTACCCCCTCTCCCTTTTAAATTTTCTTATAAATGGGATATATGCTGGTTCAGATATTCTAAAATAAAACCTTGGAATAGGATACTTATCCCCAAAAAAAGAAACTTGGAATAGGCTTAAGTTTTTGATAGATTATGTGACATTTTACTTGTAATATTTTGTGGCCATTCTTACAAGTGGATGTTTGTGTAACTACTTCCTGAAAACGATCGTCAAAGACACAGTTCAGACACTGCATATGCCCATGAGATGAAAATAGAGCTGTGATCCAAATAGGGACCGAGTTTTTAGCTGTTTCTTGGCGTTGTTTACTTGTGCTCCCTAGGCGTTCATGCGATGTTGCTCACTTATTATTTATAACAATGGATATCTTTCTTTTGTAACGAGAAGCCGTTTGTTCACTATAGCTCTCTCTTGTCCTGAACGTCAGCCTTCCCGAGCTCACTACCCTCACTCGTTCACGAATTGGAGGCCTTTTCAGTAACTGCAATTTATTTGTCTGTGTAGTTAAAAATGGCACAGCAGTTGCAGCAGCAGCAGCAACAACAGAACAATAACCAGCAACAGCAACAGCAGCAGCAGCATTCCCTTTCTGGTCAGCAGCCTCAGAATTCAAATCTTAATCTTCAGCAAGATAAGATTGTGGGCACCAGCAGTGTAAATGGAGATGGGAGTTTGTCGAATTCTTTTCGAGGAAATGATCAGGTCTGTTTGCTCTGGCTAACTATAGGATATATTTCCATTTAGCAGCGTGGCTTATTCCTTGTCTGCCCCTATAACAAAGGCTTAATATGGTACATCTATTAGGTTCCTATCGGGATTGAGTTTTAAGATTTACATTTGGCCTATAGCGTAGTTTAGTAGGTTCCTAATATGCTTTCTAATGCATGTAAGGCTTCAAAAACCAGACTGGAAGAAAGAGAAAGCAGGTCTCATCCTCAGGACCAGCCAATAGCTCTGGAACTGCAAATACTGCAGGACCTTCACCAAGCTCAGCACCCTCTACACCATCAACTCATACTCCTGGAGATGTGATATCAATGCCTACTTTGCCACATAATGGTAGTTCTTCAAGCCTTTGATGATGTTTAATGATGGTGCCGGAACTCTCACGTCACCGTCAAATCATTTGGTAAGCTAGTATTTCCTTGTTGAATTGGTAACGATGAGATTTTATTTGCATGCTTCAGCTCTTATTGGCATTTGACTTTTGCAGTGGGATGATAAAGACATTGTACAGGCTGACATGGATCGTTTCGTGGAGGATGGATCTCTTGATGATAACGTTGACTCTTTTTATCACCTGACGATACAGATCCCAGGGGTGCAGTTGGCCGTTGTATGGATGTAAGCAAAGGTAAGTCATTGCGTTTTATTGTTGACTTGGGTGAAGATCAAACTGTGTAATTCTCAATCTGTACGAGAGATGAATTGGATTTCTCGTCTTAGATAATATTCTCTTTGCTGCATCTGATATGGTATGTTGCAAAGTACTTGGATTATGGATATGCTAAAGTTATCAAGAACTTCCCGAGAGGTAAACCTCAATGATCCCACAACTTTTTGTCTGATCCATAGGCCAACATATCACACAAACCTCCACCTCTTCATTTGGGAAACTCTTGCATTATGGATACTTCTCTATCTTTTTCTCCCTGCCCCACTTATATTTTATTATTTCGGATGATTATTTATTTATTTATTTTCAGTATCTTTTGACTACCTAATGAGTGTCCCAAAGCAGTGTTAGCAGTAATAAGTGTATTTTAGTCTCGAGCATGTTATGCTCGCGAAATATGCAACTTCTAAATGTGTTAAGCGATGACTTTGTTTGACGGTTCCAATTGCCCAGCTGACAAAACTAGTTTGAAAAGTTTTGGGAACAATAGAAATGCACATTCAATAGTTTTTACAATATTTCCGATTTCAAGCTTATTTGGCCATGAAACTTTTTCTTTTGCTCTTTTCGGTGTTCCCCTCTTTTAAGATTAATTATGAGAACTGTAAGAGCTCAAATTGCTCCCTGTTTGGGGTTGATGTATGCCTCTCTTTTACGATTGTGTTATCTTCATGTATTAGCTTTATTGTTTTTATTATATGTATTAGCTTTATTGTTTTTATTATTATTAGACATGAAGCGTTACCTGCATCTATTTATTTGTTTATCTGTAAGGTGTCCACTTTCTAATTCACCTTTTAATGGATCAACCATCTGAAAATGAGATTGGGAAGCAATTCTCTTATGTGGTAAGTTCTTGTTGGAACGGAACACTGATGGTACTGCTTCTTTATCTTATGTTAGGTTTTACATTTACTGAAGTCAATTCAGTTCGAGCGAGTGCAAGCAAGGTTGTTTGTTGCCACTTCTCGTCAGATGGTAAACTGCTTGCTAGTGGTGGTCATGATAAAAGGTGAATGCTTATAGATTAAAAACTTGAATATTGAATAGGAACAAATGTATCTACAGGATACTTAACTGCTGCTTAATTTTGAGTTATTAGATTGTGAAAGGATTATATGCCCTTGTGATGATTTTGTTGTGCAGGCTGTATTATGGTCTACCGATTCTTTAAAACCAAAAACAACTCTCGAGGAACATGCATCAATTATAACGGATGTGCGCTTCAGTCCAAGCATGCCACGTCTTGCAACATCTTCTTTTGATAAAACTGTTCGGGTTTGGGATGCAGACAACGTAAGTTGGCATTTTCCCTCACTCATTAGTTTACTGCAATTTCCTTTCGTTTGGATTTTCAGTTTACAATGTTTCTTTGATTGTAGAAAACATTGCAACGTAGACCCTACTCGTCTCTCTCTCTCTCTCTCTCTCTCTCTCTCTTCCCCCTCTGCTTCTCCATCTCTCTCTTGGGTAGTGAGAGAGAGGGAGGTAGGGACATTACCTGGATAATGGATTGGATTTTTTGATTCATGAACTTAGAGCAACCACAATGCCACTCACTACAAACACTCTAAACTAAATTTAGAGTTTTTACTTCCACTTATTATAAACACCCAAGCCCGCCCTCTATCTCTAAAATGTGGTGTTGGTGATCTAAATTGGGCTATTTTCGTTTTCGTTACTTCAAAAAAAAAAAAAAAAAAACATAAGCTTTGAAAAGTAATCATATTACCTCTTCTTTTTATTTTTAATGTTCCTTTGATATACATATTCTTTTTACATTATCATTGTAAACTTTATAAAAATGAATCAAATAAAAAAATACCTATTTTATTATATGAAATTTGTGGATTAATTGCAAAAAATTTCAACCAAAAAAATCATTTGTCTCATGTCCTTAATATATGAGAGGACAAAAATAAAAATATTTTCTTAAACATAAACTGCCCCTTAGATTGCTATATATTTTTAGATAAAAGTAATTGAAATTATTAAAAATACAAAAAAATTATATTCTATTAAATTTAAAATATAATATATTTCATTCCAATTGTGGTAGGAAAATAAAAATAAAAAGAAAGAAAATAGAATGGTAGTTAGGTTTGTTAGTTGAGATTAGAGAAATTTAATATTTAGAGGGTTGCATAAAGGGTGCTTGTTGAAGTGGATTATTTTTTAGAGTGTTGAAAACGTGAAACTGGATCAGAAAACGAGGTATTTAGAGTCTAACCAATGTGGATGCTCTTAGGGAGGTACCATCTAAAACAACAGGTATGGGAATTTGGGAAGCTACCATCTAAAATGTGGTATTCTTGAGGGAAGCTTTGTGTAGTAGCTATAGGTAGGAGTTGGTGCAGTATTTCTAAATGCAACAGTTTTGTTGTTCCATAGATGAGAGGAAATACTGCCCCTAAAGTTTTGTTATTATATAGAAATATAAAAGTTGGTTTGGTTTTAGCATCCAATATTAACTTCACTATTATTGTATGCATCTTTGGAGACATAATGCTTAAGCAAGGGAAATCTTAACTGATATAGGTTTATTTCTAGTTGTATCTGTTCTTTCGTTTATTCTGTATTGCCCGATTGTTACTGGATTTCCTGTTGACTTGATACATGATTGCACTGCAGCCTGGTTATTCACTCCGTACCTTTACTGGACATTCTGCGTCTGTTATGTCACTAGATTTCCACCCTAATAAAGATGACCTCATCTGCTCCTGTGATGGAGATGGTGAGATTAGGTACTGGAGCATAAATAATGGTAGCTGTGCACGTGTATTTAAGGTATGAATGTGATCACACTACATTTTTCTCTTTTATCTGTCATTTGTGGTTCACTTAATCTTCTGTTTGATTTTCTTTCGTTGGGGTTGTTTGTGTGGGTGGGGCTTGTGGTTTCAGTTTGGTCTCATGTTATTTATGTTTTAATAGGGTGGGACGGTTCAGATGAGATTTCAACCCCGTCATGGAAGGTATCTTGCCACAGCTGCAGAGAATGTTGTATCTATATTGGATGTGGAGACACAAGCCTGTCGACACTCGTTACCGGTTGGCTATACAATCACCCTCGTCCATTGGCTCTTTTTATTTTGTGTTTGATTTTCTCTCTCTATATTCATTGTAAAAGTCAGATATTACCTGTGTTCCCCCCCCCCGTCCCAGAAAAAAAGGTAATCCTACTTCTGAAGTTTTAACTTTTAAATTTTGCGTGTTGGCTTTCATATATTATTATTTGCCTTAACTTGACTTCTTTTTCTGGATGGCACATAAAACAAACAGACATGTTTTTGAAACTAAAAGAAATTTTTGGGGAAAACAATGAAAATTTATACCTTAAATTTAGAAAATTGTTTATTGGGACAAGTTAACTCTTTTTATGGAATGGAGGGAGTATCCTTTTTGTTCTCTTTGTTTTTATGGATAATAATATATTCTAGTTATCTTGGTGGTGATATCCTTTGATTTCGTTTTGTTTTCTCCTCGATATTATGCCACTAACTCCTTTGATGCTGATTTGTAATTTTTGTAGGGGCATACAAAGCCAATTCACTCGGTTTGTTGGGATCCGTCTGGTGAGCTTTTGGCATCTGTGAGTGAGGATTCTGTTAGAGTATGGACACTTGGATCAGGGAGCGAAGGGAGTGTGTACATGAGCTTAGCTGTAATGGAAATAAGTTCTACTCCTGTGTTTTCCATCCTACATATTCATCGTTACTCGTCATTGGCTGTTACCAGGCAAGTATCTTTCATATGGAAAACATATATATTAAATGGCGTTTTGATTTTCTGATCTCTTGTTGCATCTGTTTCAGTCTCTGGAGCTTTGGAACATGGCCGAGAACAAACGATGACTCTTCCAGCGCATGAAGGACTGATTGCTGGCTTGGCCGTGTCGACGGTCACCGGTTTGGTTGCTTCAGCCAGCCATGACAAAATTGTCAAGCTCTGGAAGTAATGCTCCGTGATTCATTGGTTTACTGTGAACTAATTTCCCACCTCCCTCCTCCCCCTCCAAGTAGTTTGTCTGCCTCATAGCTCCATCTCAGGATTTTGAAGTATTTTGTGTTTGTTATCTTTTACATTTGCTCTATCAGAACTCCCAAAACTGTAAAACTAACCATGTAACAGTGTCACCATTGTTGCTGCTGCTGCTTGTCAGTTGTATTTTGTTAGCACAATGGTTTGGTTTCGAATCTCGTGGACTGTAATTTGTCTTAGCTTATATAAGGAAGTACATGTTCTTAGCTGTTAACTCGGATATGTGAGTTGGATGATTCATCCTTCGATCATAGTTGTGTTGAACGGTTTGAGCATAGGAAATGCTATATTTTCATATTTTGCACAGAAACAGGTTGTGTTATCCTTTTTCTTGGCATTTAGTTCTTTCAATGGTACTGCCTTTTATTTCTAATGGATGACAAGAGTTCGTAACAATAATAGCGACGTTGATCTTTAGCAAATGCCTTTAATTTGGTGGCGGTGGTGGTGGTGGTGGTGGTGGCAGCGGTTATTTGGTGGTGGTTTTGTTGTGATTTTTAGCAAATGCCTTTAATTTGGTAGCTATGGCAGTGTTTAATTTGGTAGCTATGGCAGTGGCGGTGGCGGTTATTTGGTGGTGGCTTTGCTGTGATTTTTGGCAGGTCGGTTATTTGGTGGTGGCTTTGCTGTGTGATTTGTCGCAGGTTTGAAGCTTCAGTGGTGGTCAGTGATACTAGTAACAGGGTGGGGGTGAATATGAGACATTCCGCTAAATAAATCGCTCTACTCGAGAACTTTGCGTTGGTGGACTTGACCCTACCCATTTGGTTAAGATTAATGCAGTTACTAAATTGACCTCTAACAACTGTAATGTCTCGAGTGGGACTGCTTATTTTGAAACGGATGAAATAATTTTACATGAAAGCGTTCTCTATGAAATTTACTTTCCAAACTTACTTTCTGGAAAAAACTAGAGGCAAAAGTAGTCACTCTTATCAGATTTTCATTCATGTCTCATTCGTTTGCGAAAGTTGTAGTTGAAAAGTGATAGAAAATGAACCTTTTAAGAATGTTAAGAGCTTGAAATTATGAAGTGATTTCATTCAAATATTCACAATGAAAGCAGAAATAGTTTCCCAGGAAAAGAAAGAAAGAAAGAGAGCCTCAGGGCATGGACAATGATCGGTAGAGCTTACTCATCTTTTCAACCCAAACTTATTACTATAAAAAACCCATAAGCTACCCAAACAAAAATTGCCTTCTAATGGTGGTACAAACTCCATTAACTTTATACACCTCATCATCTTTATCTCCATTAATTTAATATCTTTATATTTTATTATTTTGTTATTATTTCCGTTATATTGTTCTTGTTAATTACTATTATTATTATCATTATTATTATTGTTGTTATTATTATAGTTATTATTGTTTAGGGAGAGTCTATTTTCACTATAAATTTTACTAATTCACTACATTCATTAATGGTTAAGTAAATTAATCATTGTCATGACAATACCTCTTCAAATACTTGCCTTATTTGATAATGAAGTACTTGTCTAAAATCGATTAATTTTTTTCTTTTATTTTAACGTTAAATTTGTACTTTTCTTATATTTTTATATAAATTATGCCTATTTGTCAACACTAAAAATTAAATCTTTTTATTGTTTTTCATTTAAAATTTTCAAATAATTTTTTGAAGCAAAATATATTTAATGTCAAAAAACTGAAAAATGTTGTAGAACTACTAATTTGTTATAAAATATTTTTAAGTAATAGTTAAATATATATTTATTAATTATTTTTCCGTTCAAATTATTTATTTGAAATTCTAATTTGTACTTCGTAATTTAATATTATAAAACTCATGTCACTCCTGTTTAGTCTATTCTATCATTTATATTTTTTTATTTGTGAGCAAAAAAAAATAGATCTATGTATTATTTTTCTTTAAGATGTCTTATTTATATTTTCTAAATTTTTGCATTTAAAATGATTTATTTTCTTGTGCATAATTGAATATAATATTATTTGCAAAGACAAATAAAGGATAAAAATTACAAAGGAAAACAATTAAATAAGGTGGAGGGCAATTATGTCAAGACATTGATTAACTAAATGAAATTTTAATGAATGTAATGGATAAGCAAATATTGTAGTGAAAATAGACTCTCCCTATTGTTTATTATTATTAATATAATTAGTAGCTCACAAAATATTGTTATTTTTTTTTACTAATTTTGGAGTTAATTACCTCATCAATGGCTTCATGTAATTTCTCCCGTAAAAACAAAAACTCTCAAAATCAAGATGATTCACACCCATCTACACCAAACCAACTCTCTATTCGTCAAATTCCTCAACCAACTTCACAAAACTAAGCATCAACTTATCATAATATTTCTAATTTACAAAACAGCCTCCACTGCAGAAATTTCAAAATTTTCCAAATGTTGGAGGAATGGCAAATTTTCAAAACATTCAACAATTCGAAAATTTTCCAATATTTCCTAAAACCTCATTTCCTAATATCCCGCAACCAAACTTTCGGGAATGCTCATTCACCTTCAAATTTGTCCCCTTTTTCTACATAACAATCACATTTCATCCAAGGGTATTTCCCCATGGGAGTGATGGGAAGTTCTTCGTTTCACTATATTGCAAGTAGTCCCCCACCTTCGAATATGCCTCCTTTTTCCACACAATCAGAACCAAACAATGATGAAGAGTCAGATGTTAAGGAGGACTTGGTTGATGAATCTACTCCACAATGTGAAAAATCAGCAAGAATTAGGTGGTCTACACACGAGACCACTACTTTGTGTAAATCCTGGGAGAATGTACTCTCAATAATTACGTTGGCACAAACCAAACTTGGCAGCAATTCTGGAAAAAAAGTAACAGATTGTTACAACCAGTATCGTGGCGCACTTGGTAATCCACGAAATGTGTGCCAACATAAGAATCATTTCTCCAAGGTGTTTACGGTAGTTGCAAAATTTTCTGGAGCCTTCAACCATACATTAGCTACCAAAGAAAGTGGGTGGAATGATGGTGATGTTATTAACAAGGTGCATAGTATCTATGAAGTTGATGAGGGAAAACGTTTCACATTATTGGAAGCTTGGGGAGTCCTTGAAAAAAATACCCAAGTGGTGGGCTCAACATGTTGAAACAAATCAAAATTCAGAAAATAGTGGCTCAAAGAGAAGCCACATAAATGAAGCTGGTCATTTTTCAAACTCTTCCTCCAATGCCAAAACACCCTCAAGTGCATTTCTAGCTCGACCTCCGGTAGGAAAGCAACAAAGAAAAAAGGAACACGTCCAGTTAAAGAGGCTTAATCTGAAAAGCTAAAAGAAGTAAAACGTATCGAGTCAGAGCTTAATGAAAAGCTTGACCGATATATGAACTTCGCACAAATGAGGCTTGTGGAGGACAAGAAGAATTGATTGTGCAAACAATGAGAGTTTTTGATGAAGAAGGAAAACAAATCAGCAGCAGCAGAAGAAGACTGTATGAGGTTGTACCATGAGCTGTTTAAGTAGATTATTTTGTAATTTGTCTTTAATTGTTGTAATTTGTCTTTAACTTGTCTTGATTTCCAAAAAAATTGTCTTTAATTTTGTACTTACTCAAATTTACTGTTACCTCACATGCAAATAATAGTAGAAGCTCAAAATGTGATAGTGACAATTTGAAATTATTGGTTAACTAAAAAAGTAAATAATAGTATAGATTGTATGCAGTGGGAATGAAAGAATTGCCTGGTCTCTTGGCAAGGCCAACACGCCCGAGGTGATGGAAAGGCAACGATTGTTCTCAAAGCAGTCATTTCCTACGACCTGTGGATATGGAATGCATTCTTTGGTACTCCAGGTACTTGTAATGACAAAAATGTCCTTGATCGATCTCTAGTATTTAACGATATTTACAATGGTGTAGCTCCGGCTGTAGCCTTTACGGTTAACGGTAACCAGTATAACTTGGGTTATTATTTAACCGATGGTATATATCCTTCATGGGCTACATTCATCCAGTCCATTCGATCGCCGCAAAGTGATAAACATAAGCTCTTTGCTCAACATCAAGAAAGAGGTAGTAAGAAAGGATGTTGAACGTGCATTTGGGGTGTTGCAAGCACGATTTGCAATTATACGAGCCCCATCACTTATGTGGGAGGTAGCTACTTTGGGAAAAATTATGATGGCTTGTATCATATTACATAATATGATCGTCGAAGATGAACGAGATACTTACGGCTGTATGCCAAATGTTTCCGACTATAATCAGAGTTGGTCAGGTTCGTGGTGCAAGATCAGATCTTTCAAGTCTCCCAGACCTGAGAAAAGAAAGAAAAAAAATGACTTTTTAGCACACTAAGCCAAGCCTTGCAACTAAGACGGGGCATTCAATCGAAAGATTAAGGCTATCCAAATTCAATTACTTGAGAAAAGAACTTTCGACTCGGCAGGGGTACATCTAGACAATTGTTGGTATGATCTCTCTTTGGACCTCTCATTCGATCCGTTGAACCTAAAGAAAGCTATGACTGCAAAAAGAGATCTCGAATTGACTGAGACGAGGGAAAATTGACGCAAGAGAATGTATTTCTTGTCACTGACGGGAGTCTCGTCCCACTCTCTTCTTGGAGACAAGCCAACTCTTGCTAGATGGCTCTTGACGAAACTCTACTCCTTTGAAGATGTAAAATGGGAGCCTTCTTCCCTATAAAAATGAGTTGCAGCTTTCTGTAAGGTTTATCCTCCCCTGTGGATCTCATTCTAGTCTCATGATATGCACCCCTTTCATTTCAAAGTAGACCGGTACATTCTATCCCATGAATTACTTGAGAAAGCTTCTCTTTGGTCCATTCGATATCCATTTCTTCCCACGACATCCATTCCATTTGCATTCTCTTCTTGTATCCGATTCGCCAGATGGATGCTATTAGTGGAAGAGCAGGAGGTAAGGGCAGGACTTCTTTCAGCTCCTCCTCCTGCTCTACCTTCTGGATCCTAAATCCTCGATCCCGTGCTGGAATCCCAGAAGCTCGAAGATCTTACAGACATTATAGATGGTAGTTTAGCATGACAATATTTTAACAAGCGTATTCTGGAGCACGAAAGGTATTTTCAAAGGTGTGTCGTTCGAGATAGGAAAACACATCGTCACCTGATTCATGATTTGATTGAAAATATTTGGAGACGTTTTGGTAACTAGTAAGCTAGTGTTTGAATAATCCTCTCTTTTAATCGTTGTATTTGTATTTACTATAGTCGTTATATTTTTCCTTTTAGTCGTAGTATTTGTATTTACTATTGAATTATTGTTGTTGTATTTACTATTCAAATTATTGTAGCTGTTTTACAGTTAACAAATATATGTATTAAAAAAGTAGTTAAATAATAAACGAGTTTTTATATGATTAAATAACAAACACTAATTAATATATTTAATAATTAATTAAATAGAACAACGTTCAATATCAACTCAAAGTTGCATAAACAAACTTATTTATTAATATAAATAAGATATAAAGATACTAAGAGCCCGTTTGGTGTAGCGTTTTCAAAGCGGTGTTTTAAAAACGCGGCGTTTTTAAAACGCATTATTTAAAACGCAGTTTTTTTTTATAAATGCGTTTGGGATATTATGTCAAAACGCAGCTTTTTATTCCCTCTGCGTTTTAAAATCTGCGTTTTAGGAAAAAGCTATGAATTCCAGCGTTTTAAAACGCAGATGCGTTTTGAAAACGCAGTTTTTTCTACTGCAGCATTGAAACGCTAAGTTAGGGCGCTAAGTTAGGGAATAAGTTGCGTTTTAACCCTGCGTTTTGACCAAAACGCTCGAACAAACGGGCTCTAAATTAATAGAGATAAAGATGGTGGGGTGATCACGCCAAAAAGGTTTTGGTGACCACGTCGGATCCACGTGTGCTGCTAGCTTCTGGTCAGGACGCCTCGGCTCTCAAAGGCGTTGTTTGTCGGGACCAAACCGTCGTGAGGGTGGTTCTGTGATGAGACAAAAGAAACACCGTCAAGGATGTCGGGGTTTGCCCGACTATCACCCTCCGGCGTGAGAGTAAGTATATGGATAATGGGTGGATAATATGTGGGCAGTGTAGTGTTTAATGCTTGGAACGTAATAAATATGAGAGTTCAGTGTTTATAGCAATAAATGGTTTCTCAGTGTTTTGGTCTCTTTTGAGTAAATGCAGCTTGGTTTTAATGAAGGAATGTTCTTCCTTTTATAGCCAAGGATGGCGTGCATGGGAGGGTTTTTGAGTGAGTCACCTGGTTTTCAGGGAGCAGGTAGAGTAAAACCCATTCCTCTGTCAGTCTGCAGGGATAGAATGGAAGCTTCCGTCTGGGGAATGAGGAGAAGCCATAAATGCTACTGTTACTTGGTTGTGAAGAAATCTGCTTTCTTAGCTGGGAGGTCTGTGCCTTTTCCATAGAATGCGCTGACACGCCGCCAACATTAAATGCCTGATGTTGACTTCTTGCCGAGGATAACCTGGACGTCGAGGTTCTAATACGAGTTTGGCGAGGATGCCTGTGGAGACCTGCCGAGGTCGCCGAGGGCATTTGGTGAAGATCCACCGAGGTTAAGCTCGGGTAGTGATCTGTTAGCGAGCTTTAGTCGGGACGTCGCCATGAGCCCTTGTCAAGGTCCTCGGATGACATTCTTGGCTACCTCGATGACGGGCTGCCGTTGGTCGCCGTGTAAGATGGGGCCCACTCGGGCTGTCGTGGGTGACACGTGGAGTAGGTTTCTGGGAGGATCCCATCATGGGGTATATAAAGTAATTGAAGTTTATGCCACCATTGGAAGTAAAATTTTTGTTTGGGTAGCTTATGAGTATTTTTGTAATAAGTTTGGGTTGAAAAGGTCGGTAAGCTCCCTTTAAACTACCCACCATTGTCCATGCTTTAAGAACTTCCGTCTCTCGTACTAACGCAAACATTTCTCGTACACTCGATCATTAAATTTCATATACATACAAGAAAATTTTGTTAAAAACCAGAAGCTAATCGGAACGAACTACGGTCAGAAAGAAAGAAGAAGAAGAAGAAGAAGAAGAAAAAGAGGAGAAAAACCTTGGTGAATTGAGGCAAGGCCCAAGAGTTAGACTTTCCCTGGAAGAAAGAGAGTCTACCTAACTTAGCTCGGGGGTCATAGCACAGTAGTAGTTCTAAAAGAGCAATTGGACAGCTGCCCTAACAAGGTTCATTCGGCATGATTCCATTATAGATACGCTAGACATGTAAATAAATGGGAGTTTTTTGTTCTATTAAGACGTCACTTGTTACATTAACAATACTAAATGAGGTTGGCAAAGTATGCAAGAAACATTAGTATTGTTCACAATAATATAAAATATACTTAAAGTTGGATGTGAAGAACGAAGAATAATAATAATAGTGTAAATGCAGCATCTTGAAGGTTAGTTTGCTTAGTTGCCAAGTTGCGAAATTCAGGACTTTCTGTTGAGGAGACCAATAAAGGTTTGACTTGATAGATATTATTGCAGCTTTGTTTTCATCTAAGTGTTTGTTTGGTCATACGTTTCGTAACAGGGTTAGTCCTGGGCATAGGCCACCGGCGGCCAGCGCCCCCTAATCTCATTAATAACATAATATATATATCGGAAATTCTTTGGTCCACTTTTTGAAACTTTTTTCACTCCACCCACCATTTTTTAAACCGCTAAAAGACACTTTGAGAATTTTCTTCCTAAAATACCCTCAACAACATCGTTGCTTCAAATTTGAGGTTCGAATTGATGTATAATGATTTCATGTTGTTAATATAATCTTCCCTCATGTTTGGGTATTAATTTCCATGCATAGAACATGCATTTGATCACAATTTGATCAAATTTGAATTGTTCATCCCGTTTTTCTTTGTTCTTGGGCTGTTTTGACCACTTTAATCTATATTTTAAGCTTCGAATTTGTTTAAAATCAATCTCATATTACTATCCTAACTTAATACTACATTTGTGCACAATTTTTCTACAAAAAATACTATTTTCGAGATCCAAATCGAGCTTGGCGGTGTCCAAAACAGAGGGAGATGTTCTTAGACTGATTTTGGGACTTTAATCAATGATTTACCAATCGCAGTTGCTCATCGCGATGCCTTGGTTACTCATCGCGATATCTTGGTTGCACATCGCGATGCCTTGGTTGCTCATCGCGATGATTAACCCACGTGATGCCTTGAATTACTCATCGCGATGCCTTGGGTTACTGATGCGCGCGTGTTTTTTTCTTTCATAAATGACATAATCATCTTTTATTAATGGCATAATTGTCTTTTCGGCCCAAAAATATTTTTTTCGATTTTAAAAAAAATGAGTGGACTGGAGCAATTACAAATGTTTAAAAAGGGACCGGCCTGTAATTCACCCTATATATATAAGAAAAAATTGCGGGCCAGTACCTTTTGTGAAATATTCAATTGCTTAAGACTATTATATTTGTTTTCATTTGCTTAAGTCCCTTTTAAGTGATAAATTGAATATTTGTTCCAAAACTGCTCCCGTATCAACATATTATGCTTTTAAATGTATTTTGTGCATCATAATGTATATTAAAAAATGTGCATCGTTTGCGACGTCAAGTATAAAATGTGCATCATAATATATTTTTGTGAATTTTGAGTAAGAAACGTGCATCGTCATACATAATTTTGTGCATCATCAAGTATAATAGTACTAATTTAGTTTTTGTGTAAAGAAATGTGCATTGTCAAGTATAAATGTGCATCGTTAATGTATAAAAGTACTATGTCATTATAATTTTTGTGCATCGTCAAGTATAACTGCATTATTTTCAGTATATTTTTTTGTGCGTCATGAAGTATAATTTTTGTGCATCGTCAACTGTAATTTCAAAAAATATAGAAATTGCACAATATTTATCAGCACAGATTCATAAAAAGAGAGGAATAACACAAAAAATGTAATGTTATTAATAAAAAATATTGTTTCTTAATCTTTTTTTCCTTGCAAAATCATTGCATTAGCTATTTTGGTCCAGTACTTTCCACACTCACTAGCATCAAATTTCGTTGGCAATTACTTGTTTTGGAGCAATCTTTCCATCAATATGCACATGATCACTATAACACCCGTATCATTCACATGCATTTTGTTTATTAATTTCATTTAGTATCATTCGCATTTCATGAGCACACCTCATTCATACATGTTAGCATTCAGGTTGATTTCATGCTTCTTATATGCCTTAATTTGTGATTGAATCTTTGTAATTATTCATTGTTGTAATGTGTCACACTCTTAGCCTTGTTAATTATATGCTATTTTGGTTGAGTTTCAAGAGTGTTTTGGACTTTGTTTGAGCTTAGAATCATCATGGGGTGACTTAGGATCTTTTTGGAGATCATTTGATTGAGTTTCAAACTTGAAAAACTCCCAGACGTTCCCGCTCTCGCTCAATACCTTATGCGACCGCGCCTAGTTACAATTCGAGACTTACCTCTAGTATTTGGCGTGCTTGAGCCACCCTCCAGCGCGGCTGTCGACTCGTCTGACTTTTGATGAGATTTTTAATGTTTACCAATTTGACTTATTTCCTTGGCTGAGGTTGAGCCACGTCTCAAGGATTTAAGACGAGATGATATCTCTCCATTAAACAACATGAGGGCATCCTCAATGTTGGTCATTCTTATGCTGATTCTTAGCTGGGTCCCACTGCCACCTACACATTTTAAGAATTTCTTACTTTAAGAATTTATCTTCCCATTGCTACTCATTCTTCCCTTAATTCTTAGTTGGGTCCCACTACCAAATCATCCACTTTATTTACACAACTTTTTTTTATTTCAATACTTTGTAAACTAATTAATTAAATAAATTTTTATAATTTTAATTGTAATATTAAATAGTACAAATAAATTTTAAAACAAATATATTAATTTTAAAAATAACATTAAAACTCCAATAATTAAAATTACATTATAACATCAATAATAAAAATTACATTAAAACATCAATAATAAAAATTACATTAAAACATCATAACACAGAAAATTTAGTCATCTAGTTCTCATCGTAACGAGCCCATATATGCTCAACCAAGTCGTGGCGAAGTTCATGATGCCAATTGCTATCACGTAGCTCGTTATTTTGCTTCAAATAATCTTTGAATGCTTGGGTTGAGCCATGGTTGGCTTCTGTAGGGGAATCTTCTGTATCATTAGCCCAGTTCGTAACGTGATCACCCGCATCCTCGACAATCATGTTGTGTAGAATAATGCATGTTTGCATAATTTCTTTCAAGTTACTTCTATACCAAGATCGAGCAGGACCTTTTACAATCGCCCACCTTGATTGGAGTACTCCAAATGCCCGTTCGACGTCTTTTCTTACTGCTTCTTGTCTTTCCTTGGATTTCTTTCTTTTAGGATCCGTCGGGCACGAAAAACTCTTCACAAAAGTAGCCCAATTCGGATAAATTCCATCTACTAGGTAGTATCCTTTTGTATAATGTGTATTATTAACTACAAAATCAATAGGCAGTGCAGTTCCTTCGAGTACGGTATTGAATAAAGGTGACTCATATAACACATTAAGATCATTACGAGAACCCGCAACCCCAAAAAATGCATGCCATATCCATAGATCTGCAGACGCAACCGCTTCAAGAACAATTGTTGGCTTCGCATGACCTCTTGTAAATTGCCCTTCCCAAGCAACTGGGCAGTTTTTCCATTCCCAGTGCATACAATCAAGACTTCCTAGCATACCTGGAAATCCGTGCCTCTGTTCGTGCATTTGGAGAAGACGTTGTGTATCATTGGCATTTGGTCTTCTCAAGTATTGATTTCCAAACAATTGAACAACACAATTGCAGAAGTTGAACAAGCATTCCACGGCAGTTGTTTCAGCCAATCGAAAATACTCGTCGAGATGGTCGGCAGGAACTCCATAAGCCAACTGACGGATAGCTGCCGTGCATTTTTGAATTGGTGACAAACCTCTTCTTCCAATTGCATCCAACCTCATTTAAAAATATTGTGAATGATTCTCCAATGCAGTAACTACCCGAAGGAATAAGCTCTTACGCATTCAAAAACGTCGGCGGAACATGTTATTAGGATATAATGGCTGAGTTGAGAAGTAATCATTGACAAGTTGAGTGTGTCCGATTTCATGCTTTCGATCTAAATACCTCCTTTTCCTTCGTGTTCTGCTGGTTTGCGCTTTCACCGATTCGAGCAACCGTTCGTGTTGTTGAACTATCGCCTCCATTAGTTCATCACCTAGAGATTCATCGGAGCTGGTTGAGGAATAAATATTTAGGCTACTGGAAGACATCTTTTGTGGTAAAATGATAATTGGTTCGTAAGAAAACTCTTGCAGTTTGAAGATGTCTAATACTAGTCATCTATATATAACATTAGTTTGTAACGGCTATTTTACAACGGCTATTTTATAACGGCTATTTTACAACGGCTAGTTTATAACGGCTATTTTACAACGGCTTGTTTGTAACGACTATTTTTCAAATTTTCCAATGCAGTAAAATATTACATATTAAAACACCAATAATTAAAATTACATTAAAATACAAATAATTAAAATTACATTCAAACACCAATAATAAAAATTACATTAAAACGCGAATACTTCAAATTAAATAAAGTCAACAAATAAATAAAACAACACATTTTTTTAATCTAAATTTCATACCCCAAGTTACGCCATTTCTTCCTTAGGACATCACATGCAAGTTCATGTATGGCACACTGTGCTGAATTCATCTCACTTGTATCTTCTCCAATAAATTTGATATCTCGAATGAAGCATTCGTGTTGTAAATTCATTGCTTCCGCATCCATTTTCTTAGCTATTGACATGTCTCTTATCTTCTTAGCTTCCGTATTCATTTTCTTAACTTCCTTGTATTCTTCCATCTTCGTTACAAGCTCCACATGTTGTCCCGATACCTCATTTTTCGTCCAAATTTTTGATTTTCCTTTTCCCTTGTTCTTTGCCTATTTTTGTCCAATTGGACGACTGCGGTCATGCAAACTATTCTTCGAATAACCAAATTTATTTTCAGCCCGATATTGCGCGTATGAATGGGACAGTAAATCTTCATCGCTCCAACCGCTTCGATGATCGGCCCATAGTTTATTGTAGATGGCATTGAAGTGATACACTGCCGGACGAATTCTGTGCCAGCGTGGTCTCACCTGCCCAATCTCTTTTGCCTTTGATTGACTTGGACGAGTTGCGTTGTAGACATCTGTTATACGACTCCAGTAGGACAATGACTTTTGGTTGTTACCCATCACTGGATCCTCTCCAATATCACACACTACATTAGTAAGGATGATGTCTTCATCAACTGTCCATGTTGAACGAGTTGACTTACCTGTACCCGGTTTCTCCAGATCAATTGTTTCAACATCAATTTGGGTTTCTGGAACGGATGATGGCGTGACCAGATCCTTATTTGATGACATCGTTTCAAAACTCACTCGTCTTGATTCATTTGACGACATGTCGTGTGGAGAAAATGGACGAGGAGCTTGAGAAGCTTGCATGAAATATTGGAAAGTTTGAAAATTTTGGAAATCTTGTGAGCTTTGCAAATTTCCAAAATTTGGGATATTCAATAAATTTGGTTATTCGAAGAATTTTGATTGTTGGGAAGATTTGGTGGGTATCGAGGGGTAGATGAAAATTGAGAATGTGGAACATTATCGGAGATATGAGAATTTTGATTTTCTTCAACATTTGAAGAATTAAAGAAATTCTTTAAAAAATTAGCCATATTTTCATCCATTTGAGAATAAAGAAAAACTGATGATATAAAAATTGATGATATAAAACAATTAAAATAGTAGAGAGAATAGATTGAAAATTAATATTTTGGAAGAAGTTGGGGTTTATATAGGAAGAAAAATGAAGTAAAAAGAGTGAAAATTAAAATAAAAAAAGGGAAAAAAAAACTGACAAAAAATCAAACGGTAAAAAATCAAAAAAAGGGTCAAAAGTTGAAATGATTTTTTTTTTAAAATTACATCAAAATCGTTCAAAAAAGAAAGAGAAAAGAAGTACAATCACGTGGGTCCCCCAAAATTTTAAACTCTCACAGCTTGTGGGAGGTGTGGTACACTTTCTTTATTCGGCAAGATATGTGGTTCACTTACTCTTGGTGTGAGTAGGAGAATTTTTTTGCTGCATTCTTGAAGAATTCGTCAGAAAAATTCAACCCCACTTATTCTTATAAGAATGGAGCCACAATGGAGGGTGATCTTGCCTTATAAGACCATCTCCAACCCAAAACCCCAAATTTGGTCAAAAATTATCCTAAATTTGGTCAATTTCAACACCAAACACTATTTCAACTCCAACCCACATCCACAAATCTTACCCCAAAATAGAATATTTCTTAGCATATTCTTTTTTTATTTCTTTTTATTTATTTATCAACATGTATATTAATTTGCTATTAATCTTTTAAATAATAATTATTAGGATTGCACAATTAATTATTATAGTATATTTAATAATTTTATATTTATAATATTATTTACGTCATTAATAATATTTAAAAATTAGTAATTTTATAATTAAATTTATTATATAATTTAATAAATATACAAGTACGCGAAAATACAATAAAAAATTATTACAATAAATATAATTGACAAAAGGTTAATTAATTATAAATTACTGAATTTATATATAATGTTCAATAATTTAAAATAAGTAATATGATTAATATTTATTTTTTATTAATAATAATATCTAAAATTAGATATTAGTTAGTTTAAAATATATTTAAATTAATAATATCATATTATTAATAATTTTGAGCATTTAATAATTCATTAAAAATTAAAATATGCCATGGATCCCACCAATACTAAATTTGGGGTAGTGAATAGTACAATCTCAAATTTGGGGTTACACTATTTACTACCCCAAATTTAGTTTGGGTTTGGGTATTAGATTGGAGTTGGATGAACCCCCAAATTAGAGATTTGGGGGTTGGGTTGGAGATGCCCTAAGAACAACCCCAATGAGGATGCCTGAGAGACCCAAAATATCTCTCATTTCATCTTCTTCGTCCTTAGACTTTTAGAGTCAAAGAGAGAGAGTAGAGAGAGAGTTTAGAGAGAGAAAGTGAAATTTCTTAAGTTTGAGGAGGAATCTCGACGATCCGAGTACATCGTTGTGAAGGTCTTGGCTGGAGGATCATTTCCCACCGATTGAATATCGTTTTTCTTTGTTTAATTTCGTCTGAGTGATAAGCTACTACCCCCACTTCTTCTTGAATTATGTCTTGCATGACATCTTAGACATCTAATATATTAAGATTATTATGTTTGAGTATCTGTTACTCTATTTGCCATGAAATTTCATGTTGGACTTGTTAAATGTGTTGAGATGATAAAGACATTGTACAGGCTGACATGGATCGTTTCGTGGAGGATGGATCTCTTGACGATAACGTTGACTCTTTTTCATCACCTGACGATACAGATCCCAGGGGTGCAGTAGGCCGTTGTATGGATGTAAGCAAAGGTAAGTCATTGCGTTTTATTGTTGAATTGGGTCAAGATCAAACTGTGTAATTCTCAATCTGTAGGAGAGATGAATTGGATTTCTCGTCTTAGATAATATTCTCTTTGCTGCATCTGATATGGGATGTTGCAAAGTACTTGGATTATAGATATGCTAAAGTTATCAAAGACTTCCCGAGAGGTAATCCTCAATGATCCCACAACTTTTTGTCTGATCCATAGGCCAACATATCACACAAACCTCCACCTCTTCATTTGGGAAACTCTTGCATTATGGATACTTATCTATCTTTTTCTCCCTGCCCCACTTAAATTTTATTATTTCCGATGATTATTTATTTATTTTTAGTATCTTTTAACTACCTAATGAGTGTCCCAGAGCACAGTGTTAGCAGTAATAAAAGTGTATTTTAGTCTCTAGCATGTTATGCTCGCAAAATATGCAACTTCTAAATGTGTTAAGCGATGACTTTGTTTGACGGTTCCAATTGCCCAGCTGACAAAACTATTTTGTAAAGTTTTGGGAACAATAGAAATGCACATTCAATAATTTTTACAATATTTCCGATTTCAAGCTTATTTGGCAATGAAACTTTTTCTTTTGCTCTTTCGGTGTTCCCCTCTTTTAAGATTAATTATGAGAACTGTAAGAGCTCAAATTGCTCCCTGTTTGGGGTTGATGTATGCCTCTCTTTTACGATTGTGTTATCTTCATGTATTAGCTTTATTGTTTTTATTATTATTAGACATGAAGTGTTACCTGCATCTATTTATTTGCTCATCTGAAAGATTTCCACTTTCTAATTCACCTTTTTAATGGATTAACCAGCAGAAAATGAGATTGGGAAGCAATTCTCTTATGTGGTAAGTTCTTGTTGGAACGGAACACTGATGGTACTGCTTCTTTATCTTATGTTAGGTTTTACATTTACCGAAGTCAATTCAATTTGAGCAAGTGCAAGCAAGGTTGTTTGTTGCCACTTCTCGTCAGATGGTAAACTGCTTGCTAGTGGTGGTCATGATAAAAAGGTGAATGCTTATAGATTAAAAACTTGAATATTGAATAGGGACAAATGTACCTACCGGATACTTAACTGCTGCTTAATTTTGAATTGTTAGATTGTGAAAGAATAATATGTCCTTGTGATGATTTTGTTGTGCAGGCTGTATTATGGTATACCCATTCTTTAAAACCAAAAACAACCCTCGAGGAACATGCATCATTGATAACAGATGTGCGCTTCAGTCCAAGCATGCCACGTCTTGCAACATCTTCTTTTGATAAAACTGTTCGGGTTTGGGATGCAGACAACGTAAGTTGGCATTTGCCCTCACTCATTAGTTTACTGCAATTTCCTTTCGTTTGGATTTTCAGTTTAAAATGTTTCTTTGATTGTAGAAAACATTGCAACGTAGACCCTGCTCGCCTCTCTCTCTCTCTCTCTCTCTCTTCCTCCTCTGCTTCTCCATCTCTCTCTTGGGTAGTGAGAGAGAGGGAGGGAGGGACATTACCTGGATCATGGATTGGATTTTTTTGATTCATGAACTTAGAGCAACCACAATGGCACCCACTACCAACACTCTAAACTAAATTTAGAGTTTTTTACTTCCACTTATTATAAACACCCAAGCCCACCCTCTATCTCTAAAATTAGCTAAATCACATTCTAAATATGAATAGTAAACCACAATCCCCACTCACAATGGCACAGTTGCTGCAGTATTTCTAAATGCAACAGTTTTGTTGTTCCATAGATGAGAGGAAATACTGTTAAGATGTAAATTCTGCAGGTGTATGGTTGACGAAACACCAAACTCCCTTGCCAAGAGATCCCACGCATCAGGAGCAGTCTTGCAAGGGTTAACATGGGTTTGAATTTCGGCTATCACAGTAGCCTTAATCCAGACAAGAACCAATCCAGAGGCTTGACGGAAGAAACCATAGGCTGGATTTTCGGTTACCTTGTCTTCTAGGTGCGTAGAGGGTGGTGTTCTTTGAGTAATGGTATACTCTAATCGATGGGTTTGCAGAACTGAGATAAACAAAGAACTCCAATTCACATAATTCTCATTGTTTAGATGACAATGAGACATTACAGACTGGATATTAAAAAGTAAGGGAAGATGATGCTCTTGGTTGGGCATGGAGGATTGAGAGCTAGAATCGCCGACTATTGTTTTAGAGGACATCACAGATTCATCACCCATGACTCGATAGCTTTGAACCATAAAAGAGAAAAGACAGAGAACGAGGAAAAGAAAGCCAGACGCAAGAATGGGTATGAACTTGCTTAACCAACCTGAGCGGCTGTCAAGCGATATTATATATATCGAGAGTCCTAGGTATTTACAACCACTTACTGTCTACGCTAGGAGATCTCTTAAAGACCAAGAATTAAAACCCAATTATACTTTCCTAAGTAAATACAATATAGGAAAAATGGCAACTGCCAAATACAATACATGTGAATATACTGCAGAATTGGTGCTATATACACTGCAGAATTTACGTCTTAACAAATACTACCCCTAAAGTTTTGTTATTATATAGAAATATAAAATATGGTTTGGTTTTAGCATCCAATATTAACTTCACTATTATTGTATGCATCTTTGGAGACATAATGCTTAAGCAAGGGAAATCTTAACTGATTTAGGTTTATTTCTAGTTGTATCTGTTCTTTCTTTTATTCTGTATTACCCGATTGTTACTGGATTTCCTGTTGACTTGATACTTGATTACACTGCAGCCTGGCTATTCATTCCGTACTTTTACTGGACATTCTGCGTCTGTTATGTCACTAGATTTCCACCCTAATAAAGATGACCTTATCTGCTCCTGTGACAGAGATGGTGAGATTAGGTACTGGAGCATAAATAATGGTAGCTGTGCACGTGTATTTAAGGTATGAATGTGATCACACAACATTTTTTCTCTTTTATCTGTGATTTGTGGGTCACTTAATCTTCTGTTTGATTTTCTTTCGTTGGGGTTGTTTGTGTGGGTGGGGATTGTGGTTTCAGTTTGGTCTCATGTTATTTATGTTTTAATAGGGTGGGACGGCGCAGATGAGATTTCAACCCTGTCATGGAAGGTATCTTGCCACAGCTGCAGAGAATGTTGTATCTATATTGGATGTGGAGACACAAGCCTGTCGACACTCGTTATCGGTTGGCTATACAATCACCCTCGTCCATTGGCTCTTTTTTTTGTGTGTTTGATTTTCTGTCTCTATATTCATTGTAAAAGCCAGATATTACCTGTGTCCCCCCCCCCATCCCCCCAAAAAAAAAAAGGTAATCCTACTTCGGAAGTTTTAACTTTTAAATTTTGCGTGTTGGCTTCCATATATTATTATTTGCCTTAACTTGACTTCCTTTTTCTGGATGGCACATAAAACAAACAGACATGTTTTTCGAAACTAAAAGAAATTTTTGGGGAAAACAATGAAAATTTATACCTTAAATTTAGAAAATTGTTTATTGGGACACGTTAACTCTTTTTATGGAATGGAGGGAGTATACTTTTTGTTCTCCTTTGTTTTAATGGATAATAAATTAATAATATATTCTAGTATCTTGGTGGTGATATCCTTTGATTTCGTTTTGTTTTCTCCCTCGATATTATGCCACTAACTCCTTTGATGGTGATTTGTAATTTTTGTAGGGGCATACAAAGCCAATTCACTCGTTTTGTTGGGATCCGTCTGGTGAGCTTTTGGCATCTGTGAGTGAGGATTCTGTTAGAGTATGGACACTTGGATCAGGGAGCGAAGGGGAGTGTGTACATGAGCTTAGCTGTAATGGAAATAAGTTCTACTCCTGTGTTTTCCATCCTACATATTCATCGTTACTGGTCATTGGCTGTTACCAGGCAAGTACCTTTCATATGAAAAGCATATATATTAAATGGCTTTTTGATTTTCTGATCTCTTGTTGCATCTGTTTCAGTCTCTGGAGCTTTGGAACATGGCCGAGAACAAAACGATGACTCTTCCAGCGCATGAAGGACTGATTGCTGACTTGGCCGTGTCGACGGTCACCGGTTTGGTTGCTTCAGCCAGCCATGACAAAATTGTCAAGCTCTGGAAGTAATGCTCCGTGATTCATTGGTTTACTGTGAACTAATTTCCCACCTCCTTCCTCCTCCCTCCAAGTAGTTTGTAGTTTGTCTGCCTCATATATAGCTCCATCTCAGGATTTTGAAGTATTTTGTGTTTCTTTTCTTATACATTTGCTCTATCAGAACTACCGAAACTGTAAAACTAACCATGTAACAGTGTCACCATTGTTGCTGCTGCTGCTTGTCAGTTGTATTTTGTTAGCACAATGGTTTGGTTTTGAATCTCGTGGACTGTAATTTGTCTTGGCTTATATAAGGAAGTACATGTTCTTAGCTGTTAACTCGGATATGTGAGTTGGATGATTCATCCTTTGATCATTGTTGTGTTGAACGGTATGGGCATAGGAAATGCTATAGTTTCATATTTTGCACAGAAACAGGTTGTGTACCAAGCAACATTAATTGTTCCGCCACACGAAAAATTATCCTTTTTCTTGGCATTTAGTTGTTTAAATGGTACTGCCTTTTATTTCTAATGGATGACAATTGACAAGGGTTCGTAACAATAATAGCGACGTTGATCTTTAGCAAATGCCTTTAATTTGGTGGCAGTGGTGGTGGCCGTGGTGGTTATTTGTTGGTGGCTTTGGCTGTGATTTTTGGCCGGTTAATTATTTGGTGGTGGCTTTGTTGTGTGATTTGAATCAGGTTTGAAGCTTCAGTGTTGGTCAGTGGTACTAGTAGCAGGGTGGGGGTGAATATGAGACATTCCGTGAAAGAAAGAAATTGCTCTACTCTGAGAACTTTGCGGTGGTTGACTTGACTTGACCCAACCCATTGGGTTAAGAGTAACGCAGTTACTAAATTGACCTCTAACAACTGTTATGTCTCAAGTGTATTTGCAATGTTATAACGTTGACTCTCCGAATATGTGCTATCAAAATGACTTAAAAATTAATTTTCTTAATTTTTACAGAAAATAAAAGAACGCTTATTTTGAAAAGGATGAAATAATTTTACACGAAAGCGTTCTCTATGAAATTTACTTTTCGGAAAAAAACTAGAGGCAAAAATAGTCACTCTTATCAGATTTTTATTCATATCTCATTCGTTTACGAAAGTTGTAGTTGAAAAGTGATAGAAAATGAACCTTTTAAGAATGTTAAGAGCTTGAAATTATGAAGTGATTTCATTGAAATATTCACAATGAAAGCAGAAATAGTTTCCCAGTAAAAAAAGAAAATAAAGAAAGAAAGAGAGCCTCAGAGCATGAGCATGGACAATGGTCGGTAGCTTAAGGAAAGCTTACTCACTTTTTTAACCCAAACTTATTATAAAAATACTCATAAGCTACCCAAATAAAAATTGCTTTTCAATGGTGGTACAAACTCCAATAACTTTACACACCCCACCATCTTTATCTCCATTAATTTAATATCTTTATATCTTATTGTTTTGTTATTATTTCCATTATATTGTTCTTGTTAATTACTATTATTATTATTATCATTAGTATTATTGTTGTTATTATTATACTTATTATTGTTTATTATTATTAATATAATTAGTAGCTCACAAAATATTGCTATTATTAATATTGTTATTTTTTTTTTACTAATTTTGGTGTTAATTACCTCATCAATGGCTTCACGTAATTTCTCCCGTAAAAACAAAAACTCTCAAAATCAAGATGATTCACACCCATCTACACCAAACCAACCCTCTATTCGTCAAATTCTTCAACCAACTTCACAAAACTAAGCATCAACTTATCATAATATTTTTGATCTACAAAATTAACCTCCACTGCAGCAATTCCAAAATTTTCCAAATGTTGGAGGAATGACAAATTTTCAGAACACTCAACAATTCGAAAATTTTCCAATATTTCCTAAAACCTCATTTCCTAATATCCCGCAACCAAACTTTTAGTGGAATAGTTATTCACCTTCAAATTTGTCTCATTTTTCTTCACAACAATCACATTTCATCCAAGGGTATTTCCCCATGGGAGTGATGGGAAGTTCTTTTTCTGACTATATTGCAAGTAGTCCCCAACCTTCGAATATGCCTCCTTTTTCCACACAACTAGAACCAAACAATGATGAAGAGGCAGATGTTGAGGAGGACTTGGATGATGAATCTACTCCATAATGTGGAAAATCAGCAAGAATTAGGTGGTCCACACACGAGACCACCACTTTGTGTAAATCTTGGGAGAATGTGACTTTCGATAATTACGTTGGCACAAACCAAACTTGGCAGCAATTCTGGAAAAAAGTAATAAATTGTTACAACCAGTATCGTGGCGCACTTGGTAATCCACGAAATGTGTGCCAACATTAGAATCGTTTCTCCAAGGTGTCTAGGGCAGCTGCAAAATTCTCTGGAGCCTTCAACCATGCATTAGCTACCAAAGAAAGTGAGTGGAATGATGGTGATATTATTAATGCGATGCATAGTATCTATGAAGTTGACGAGGGAAAACGTTTCACGTTAATGGAAGCCTGGGGAGTCCTTCGAAAAATACCAAAGTGGTGGGCTCAACTTGTTGAAAAAAATCAAAATTCAGAAAGTAGTGGTCCAAAGAGAAGCTGCATAAATGAAGCTGGTCATTTTTCAAACTCTTCCTCCAATGCCAAAACACCCTCAAGTGCATTTCTAGCTCGACCTCCCGGTAAGAAAGCAACAAAGAAAAAAGGACAACGTGCAATTAAAGAGGCTCAATCTGAAGAGCTAAATGAAGTAAAACGTATCGAGTCAGAGCTTAATGAAAAGCTTGACCGATATATGAAATTCGCACAACTGAGGCTCTTGGAGGACAAGAAGAATCGATTGTGCAAACAATGAGAGTTTTTAATGAAGAAGGAAAACAAATCAGCAGTAGAAGAAGAAGATTGTACGAGGTTGTACCGTGAGCTATTTACGTAGATTATTTTGTAATTTGTCTTTAATTGTTGTAATTTTCTTTAATTGTTGTAATTTGTCTTTAACTTGTCTTGATTTCCAATAAATTTATCTTTAATTTTGTCTTCAATTTGTCTTAATTTTGTACTTACTCAAATTTACTGTTACCTCACATGCAAATAATAGTAGAAGCTCAAAATGTGATAGTGACAATTTGAAATTACTGGTTAACTAAAAAAGTAAATAATAGTATAAATTGCATGTAGTGGGAATGGAAGAATTGCCCTGTCTCTTGGCAAGGCCAACACGCCCGAGGCGATGGAAAGGCGACGATTGTTCTCGAAGCATTCACTTCCTACGACTTGTGGATATGGCATGCATTCTTTAGTACTCTAGGTACTTGTAATGACAAAAATGTCCTTGATCAATCTCCAGTATTTAACGATATTTATAATGGAGTAGCTCCGGCTGTAGCCTTTACGGTTAACGGTAACCAATATAACTTGAGTTACTATTTAACCGATGGTATATATCCTCCATGGGCTACATTCATCCAGTCCATTAGATCGCTGCAAAGTGATAAACATAAGCTCTTTGCTCAACATCAATAGGTAGTAAGAAAGGATGTTGAATATGCATTTGAGGTGTTGCAAGCACGATTTACAATTATACGAGCCCCATCACTTATGTGGGAGGTAGCTACTTTAGGAAAAATTATGATGGCTTGTATCATATTACATAATATGATCGTTGAAGATGAACGAGATACTTATGGCTGTGTGCCAAATGTTTTCGACTATAATCAGAGCTGGTCAGGTTCGTGGTGCAAGATCGGATCTTTCAAGTCTCCCAGACCTGAGAAAAGAAAGAAAAGAAAATGACTTTTTAGAACACTAAGCCAAGCCTTGCAACTAAGACGGGGCATTCAATCGAAAGATTAAGGCTATCCAAATTCAATTACTTGAGAAAAGAACCTTTGACTCGGCAGGGGTACATCTAGACAATTGTTGGTATGATCTCTCTTTGGACCTTTCATCCGATCCGTTGAACCTAAAGAAAGCTATGACTGCAAAGAGAGATCTCGAATTGACTGAGACGAGGGAAAATCGACGCAAGAGAATGTATTTCTTGTCACTGACGGGAGTCTCGTCCCACTCTCCTGTTGGAGACAAGCCAACTCTTGCCAGATGGCTCTTGACGAACCTCTACTCCTTTGAAGATGTAAAATGTGAGCCTTCCTCCCTATGAAAGTGAGTTGCAGCTTTCTGTAAGGCTTGTCCTCCCCTATGGATCTCATTATAGTCTCCTGATATGCACCCCTTTCATTTCAAAGTAGACCGGTACATTCTACCCCATGAATTACTTGAGAAAGCTTCTCTTTGGTCCATTCAATATCCATTTCTTCCCACAACATCCATTCCATTTGCATTCTCTTCTTGTATCCGATCCGCCAGATGGATGCTATTAGTGGAAGAGCAGGAGGTAAGGGCAGGACTTCTTTCAGCTCCTCCTCCCGCTCTACCTTCTGGATCCTAAATCCTCGATCCCGTGCTGGAATCCCAGAAGCTCGAAGATCATACAGACATTATAGATCGTAGTTTAGCATGACAATATTTTAACAAGCGTATTCTGGAGCATGAGAGGTATTTTCAAAGGGGTGTCGTTTGAGATAGGAAAACACATTGTCATCTGATTCATGATTTGATTGAAAATATTTGGAGACGTTTTGGTAACCAGTAAGCTAGTGTTTGAATAATCCTCGTTTTTATTATTGTATTTTTCATAATTTTCATTCATGCTTGTTGTATTATTCTCGCATTTTTCCTTTTAATCGTTGTATTTGTATTTACTATAATCGTTATATTTTTCCTTTTAGTTGTTGTATTTGTATTTACCATTTGAATTATTGTTGTTGTATTTACTATTCAAATTATTGTAGTTGTTTTACAGTTAACAAATATTTGTATTAAAAAAGTAGTTAAATAATAAAAGAGTTTTTATATGGTTAGATAACAAAAACTAATTAATTAAATATAACAACGTTCAATATCAACTCAAAGTTGCATAAACAAACTTATTTATTAATATAAATAAGATATAAAGATATTAAATTAATGAAGATAAAGATGATGAAATATGTAAAGTTATTGAAGTTTGTGCCACCATTGAAAGAAAATTTTTATTTAGATACCTTATGAGTAATTTTGTAATAAGTTTGGGTTGAAAAGGTGGGTAAGCTCCCCTTAAGCTACCCACCATTGTCCATGCTCTAAGAACTTAATTAACGCAAACATTTCTAGTACACTCAATCATTAAATTTCATATACATATAAGAAAAAATTGTTAAAAACCAGAAGCTAATTCGAACGAACTACGGTCAGAAAGAAGAAGAAGGAAAAAAAAAAAAAAAGTGGAGAAAAACCTTAGTGAATTGAGGCAAGGCCCAAGAGTTAGACTTTCCCGGGAAGAAAGAGAGTCTACCTAACCAAGCTCGGGGGTCATAGCATAGTAGTAGTTCTAAAAGGGCAATTGGGCAGCTGCCCTAACAAGGCTCAATCGGCATGATTCCATTATAGATATAAGGCCGGTTCTCAGCATGATCCAGTGGATCGACTGTACAGGGCCCAAAAATTTTAGGGACCCAATTTTTAAGTCCATATAATAATATATATATATATATAATTAATTTAATCTTTATTGCTTCACTAACTAGTAGATTTGAACAATATAAAGAATATGAAAATATTTTTAATTTCGTATTTGCTTCTGAAAAGTTGGATTCATTGGATGATATGAGTTTAAAGTCTTGTTGTAGTCGTTTTGAAGCTGCACTTAAAAAAGGTGAACAATCTAACATTGATGTAAATGAATTATACGTGGAATTAAAGTTACTCCAAGAATTCTTGTCCAAGGAAAAGATAGACCTGTTGATATTTTAAATTTTTTGAAATATGTAGATTGTTTTCCTAATACAATTATTGTATATAGAATTTTGTTGACTCTTCTTGACGCATCCGCAAGAGAAGTTTTTCTAAATTAAAGTTATTAAAGTCCTATTTGCGTTCTACAATGACACAAGAAAGACTTAATAGTTTAGCTTTCATAGCGATTGAGAATGATTATTTGGATAAAATTGATTATGAAGACCTAATTGAAGATTTTGCTTCAAAGAATGTCAGAAGGATGATACTTTTCAAATAAAAAATTTGATAGTAGTTTGGAAATTTAGTTATATTGGTACTTCATTTGTAAGAAAATAATTTTAAAATTATAATGTTATAAAGTATGTAATTTATTTTCATCTTTTGTTAAATATATTTTATCAATTTTGAGGCCTAATTTTAAATTTTAGATAAAGTCTTCAAAATATCAGAACCGGCCCTGACGCTAGACATGTAAATAAATGAGAGTTTTTGTTCTATTAAGACGTCATTTGTTACATTAACAATACTAAATGAGGTTGGCAAAGTAAGCAAGAAACATTAATATTGTTCACAAAAATATAAAATATACTTAGAGATCCGCCACCCCTAGTTAGATATCTTCCTAGAGATCCACCATCCGAGGTGGATTTTTTCTAGAGATCCGCCTCATCGAGGTGAATTTTATTTTTATTTTTAATTTTTTATAATTAAATAATGAGTAAAATAGTATTTTTTTAAAGAAAGGAGTGTTGTATTTAGCATAAAAAAAGTATTGTATTTAACACCTACGTATACTTAAAGTTGGATGTGAAGAATGAAGAATAATAATAATAGTGTAAATGCAGCATCTTGAAGGTTAGCTTGCTTAGTTGCGAATTCAGGACTTTCTGTTGAAAAGACTAATAACGGTTTGACTTGTTAGATGTTATTTCAGCTTTGTTTTCATCAACTTATTAGCTATAGAACCCGTGCTTTGTACGGGTGTAATTAAACTTTTATATTTAATTGATATATTTAATGAATAATTTTATATAAAATTATCATTATTAGATATAGGTGTGATCGTTTAGTATAATATTTTTGTTTTAAAATAAATATTTTTTATAAGTGGTCAATATATGTATTTTTATTTTTATACATTTTTGTTGGGTTGCTTTTCCTTTCCTTTGTTTTTTTCTTTTTGTTTTCATCTTACACTTAATAAAGATATTTTGGACATATATTTGAAGAATTTTTTAAAAATTAAAAATAAAATATTTACTTTGGGATTTATTAAAGAAAGATAATTTTTTTCGAACAAAGGAGAATTGTTCAAGGATTGAATATAATTATATTTTATAAAATGATTTTTGAAGATCATTCAATGATTAGAGAAAGTTTAGTTAGATACTATATTTATAAAATAATTTCTTTTTGATACACTGAAATAATAATCAAATTAAGTGGATATTATAGTACATGGGTCTCGTGACCCCCACTTAACTATAATATATGTAGTATTTTAAAAACATACATATAATATAATTGGTTGAGTTGGTCTAAGGTGAGTATATATAAGGGTGTCGGTTCAAATTTGATTACAACAAACATTATTTTGCTTTTCATTTACTTTTAATTTCCTTGTCAATACCTAAAGTTCTTCATCTATTATTATTTACTATTATATACTCATTCCGTCCCCGATAAATGTTCCTAATTTCTATTTTGGGATGTCCCAACTAATGTTCCTAAAGACTTTTAATCTACCTATTCTCTACCATTCTTCCTAATATACCCTTAAAGCTTCATTTAATATAACACATCCCAAACAAACTCAATTATTTAAAGTAGTTGAACTCAATTAATGTTCATGGGTATTATGGTCAGAACACATTTTACAGCACATTATTAATTATATTTCTTAATTTTTGTGTTTTATCCACTAGTAACATTTATCCGGGACGGAGGGAGTATACTCTTTATAATAGTTATTGTTATTAGGCAATATTATTACCTAATGATTTCCTCTCCTAATAAATAAGAATTTGAAGAGTCAAATTAATCAAAATGAAGATTTAACAAAAATGGTGTAGGTGGCAAACTCATAGGCCTCATCACCAATTTATATATATATATATATATATATATATATATATGGGGATTTGTTTGGTCGTGCGTTTGACCAAAACGCAGCATGGTCAGCACTAGGCATAGGCCCACTAGGCGGCCGGCCGCCTAGTGGCCCCCATTTTTTCCACCTAAAAAGGCCCCCCTAATCTCATTAATAACATAATACTACATCCGTCCCTTAATTATTGTCTTGTTTGACACGACACACAGATTAAGAAAAAATAATTAACATGAGTATTAATATTGGTATAATGTGTAATTTTCTTTAATGCCCATGTATATGTGGCTCATAATTAAAGTAGGGAAAAAAATAAGTGTAAAATGGTAAAAGAGATGTCCTAAAAATGAAAATTTTCAAACAAGACAATTATTTTGGGACGGACAAAAAAGGAAAGGAAGACAATAATTTAAGGACGGAGGGAGTATATATAAGGAAAAGGGATAATGACATTGGAAGTCCCTTGACTATAGCTGATTTCACCATTAGTCCCTTAACAATTTTTTATATTTTTGTCCCTTGACTATGAAAATCAGACACGGTTGGTCCTTTTGGTGGATGCTGTTAGTATTTTCCCGTTAAGTCTATCACGTGCCTCTCACATGACTTTGGTTAAGGGCATTGTTGGAATTTCACATGCAAAGATATTTTTAATACTTAAAACAATTTTTTTTTCTCTCTCTCCTCCCCCACCTTCAATCTAAACTCTCTCTCTCTCTCTCTAAACAGAGATTTCTGGATAATCTCTCTCTGCCCTGTTTGGAGGAATCCACTCTTTCTTTTTTTTTCCGAAGATTTGGAGCTCATTACAAGAATCCTCCAAACCCAGAAACTGGTTAACAGAATTGCATCAAAGGATCGATCATAAAGATGATTGTGAACAAAATTGTTTACAGTGATGGAACTAAGCAAATTGATAGAATTGCATCCCAAGGAAACCCACTAAGAAACAAGAGATTAGTAGATGCTACTGCCACTAAAAGGAATCAATAAAGGCTATTACAACAACAGAGTATAGTAGTTCTTAATTTTTTAAAGGGAAAACTCAACAATTAGCAAAGAATATCCAAAAACAAAATCACAACTTGAAAGAGGGGGAGGGGGAGGGACACGATTGGCCAAGAACTCGAGGGGAGGAGGGGAGGGACCACGGGAAAAGGAAGCGCTGGAAATCGCCAGAACCCAGTTGATTTATTAAGAATGTCCTCCATGAGAGCGGATTCGGAATCGGAGAGACCATTCTTTCTCAAGAAGTGAAGCACAGCTTCGACGATTCCGACGCTCAGCCACTAAAGGACTCGCTTTGCTTGTTCAAGGTCTTTCCAGCCCGGTTGAGGAAATTTGACGGGTTACTCCCGATTTTGTGGTGTTCTGGGTCAGTAGCGAGTTTGTCGCTTTTAGAAATAATGGGTTCTTGAATATGTTGAATTTGATGAAGAGCAAGGCATTGAAGTTGTCTCGGAAGCCGAAACGGATTGAACTAGAACCGAATCGGAAAAGACGCAATGATGCGAATTCAGTTCGAAAATGATAATGCTATTGGGGAAATTAAGGTTAGGTCAATTTCGAAGAAAAATTTGAGGAGGATGATCCTAAGTCAAATTTCGGGAAAGGGTTTACTGGGGAGAGGTGAGAGAATTAAGGAGGTTTTACAGAAGGAGCTTCGGCCTGTTGAATTGGAAGTTGAAGGAAATTGAAGCGAAAGAATTGGCTTCTGTTCTTTGTGAGGATCCTTTGGATTCACCATCTGTGGTTGTGTCAATCGCTTCTGTGGAAGATGATTCAGTGTTGTCCAGAGAGGTGGTTCAAAATGTTCTTCAATTGGGCTCAAAGAAAAATAATGAATTGCTCGAGGGAAAAGAAACAGCCGAGGAAGTTCTTAACTCGAGGTGGAAGGAAAATAATGACAAACCAGTAGTTGAAGATCCTTTGACTGATTCCACGGAAGATGATTCAATTTTGTCCAAAGAGGTGGTTCAAAATGCTTTCATTGAAGAACTGTCTTTGGATGTGTGTGTGTTTGTGTGTGTCTGTGAGAGAGAGAGAGATAGAGAGAGAGTGTGTGTGGGTGTGGGTGTGGGTGTGGTTGAAGATGAAGTTGAAATTCCAACAATGCCCTTAACCAAAGTCATGTGAGAGGCACGTGATAGACTTAACGGGAAAATACTAACGGCATCCACCAAAAGGACCAACCGTGTTTGATTTTCATAGTCAAGGGACAAAAATATGAAAAAAATTTGTTAAGGGACTAATGGTGGAATCAGTCATAGTCAAGGGACTTCCAATGTCATTATCCCTAAGGAAAAATTGCGGGTCGGTACCTTTTGCGGAATATTCAATCGCTTAAGTCCATTATATTTGTTTTCATTCACTCAAGTCCCTTTTAAGTGATAAATTGACTATTTGTTCTAAAACTGCCCCCGTATCAACATATTACGTTTTTAAATATATTTTGTGCATCATCATGTGTGAAATGTGCATCGTCAATGTATTTTGCAATTTTTGTGTTAAAAATGTGCATCGTTTGCCACGTCAAGTATAAAATGTGCATCATAATATATTTTTGTGAATTTTGAGTAAGAAACGTGCATCGTCATGCATAATTTTATGCATCGTCATGCATAATTTTGTGCATCGTCAAGTATAATAGTACTAATTCAGTTTTTGTGTTAAGAAATGTGCATCGTCAAGTAGGGGTGGCAATTCGATCGTGCGATGGGATGTTAACGGGCTGACACGATAAGAGCACGACACGTAGACATGCCCAAAACGGTTACGGTTCCAATTTCGGTTCCGAACCGATAGTTCCACAAACCGTGATAAGGCAAACCGAAACCGAACCGTGGAGTTCCGGTTCGCCGGTTTCGGTTTTGTTTTTTAAATTTTATTTTTTCTTAAATTTTTTGTTTTAATTTTTTATTTTTTAAAAAAACTGTTATAAATTGTAAAAAAAGTGTTATATATATATATATATATATATTTTTTTTGAATTTTTGCAAGAGTTATAAATTGTAAAGACTTCAAGAACTTTAGTTATCAAAAGTTATAAATTAGAAATTGTAAGAACTTTAGTTATGAAAAATTACAAATTGTAATTTTTATAATTTAAAATTTAAGAATTAAGAATTATAAAGTGTTAAACTTTTTACAATTTAAGAATTAAGGACTTAAAATTTTTAATCTTTGCAATAGTCTTGAAAAAAATAGAGTTTGTAATATTGAATTTAGATTTGAGAAAAACTTTTGCAAAATAAAATAGTTTTTCTTAAATTCAACAATAGTTTTGTAATGATTACAAAAAATTTAAGAACTTAAAAAACTTACAATAAAAATTTAGGAACTCAAAATAAAAAAAATAAATAAAAAACAGGGGCGGTACCCTGACCAATTTTATTAATAATAATAAAAAATTACAAGGAGGGGGACAACCAGCCTTACCTTATTATAAAGGAGGACAAAGGAGCCTTACCTCAAAATTCAAATGTACAATAAATTTCTAAATTCTAATCTACAATTTACAATTAACTTACCTCAAGGAGCGTTGTAGCTCAATCGCTCCCGATCGTTTCCGTATCATCATCCTCATCCTCTTCGAAACTAAATTTGGTTTCTTGTTCTCTCTTTTCGGCCTTGACCCAATCACCAAGCAAATTTTGATTCTCTAAATTTTCAACGGTTAAATTTGACCTTCTTGCATCTAACATATTCTCTCCAACACTAAATGCTTGTTCAACGAAGACGGTTGAGGCGGGAAACGCTAGGATCTCCTTGGCAATCATCGATACAATAGGAAAATTTATAGCCCTTCTCGACCACCACTTTAAAATATCAAAAGAATCTGTACACTCAAAATTAGTGGTTAAATATGTTTCAAGTTCAATATAAGAATCGGAACCTCCTCTTGCACGTTTTGTTGATCTTGCATCATAAAATTTTTGTACCCACCAACCAATTGGTTCAACACTACCGCCACTAGTTGTACTTGTACCTAAATCCCCACTACTAGTATCTTTATCACCATGAATTGTTTTATATTCTTTAAAAATATCAAATAAATTTTGTTTAGCATTGGCTGTAACTACACTCAGGTTAGGAACTTCTCTATCAAAATTACCGCCAATTTTCATAATAATATTTAACAAATTCTTCTAAGCCATCCATTCTTACTCTAGGATCTAATAACTTAGCAACTAAAAATATAGTTGGAATTTCTAAAAAATATTTTAACCATTTTTCTTTCATACTACCAATACATCCACCTAATATTGGACACGAAGAAAAAAAATTGAATAACTGAGCAATATTAATAAACACAATGATCAAAAACTAATATAGAAGTAGGATAATATATACCAAATAATTGTTCGGTAGCATCTTTAAATGTTTTTAAAATTTGACATAAATTTGTACAAGTACCCCATTGATAAGGAAACAAATTAGTACCATATCCAATTGTTGTAAAAAATAGGCACAATGGATCCCTATATTGATACAAATCATGTAACATTTTATAGGTGGAATTCTACCGGTTTGAAACATCTAACGAAAATCTTTTAGCTTTAATATTATTATTTTTACAATATTTAATCTATTTTTTTGTTACACTTGTATGTCTAGCCAAATATGAAATAGCATCCCTAATTGGACCAACTTCACCATGTAAAGCACTTAAACCATCTTGCACACACAAATTTAAAATATGACATATACGTCTAATATGAAAAAATTTACCACCAATTGATGGTTGACAAAGTCTAATGAGTGATGGTAAACTAGCAGTATTAGAACTAGTATTGTCAAATGATATTGAAAAAATTTGTTGAACAAAACCATATTCGTTTAATATAGTATGAATTTTATGACAAATATTAGCAGTGTTATGCTCACTATCAAACTCTCTATATGCAATTAATCGTTTTTGCATTGTCCATATATTATCAATCCAAAGACATGTAATTCCCATATAATGATCCCTTTGCCAATGATCACCCCAAATATCGGTACATATTGAAACTTTATTTTGTAAAAAACCAAAAATAATTCAATTAAAACTATTTTATATTCGCCGACTACATTTGCAATATCACGAGTAAGTGTAGAGCGTGATACTTTTTTGGCGGCAGAATTTAAACCGAGTTGTTCAAAATCTTGATAAAAATTATCATTTGCAAAACTAAAAGGAAGTCCTTTAACACTAACAAGTTTTGCTAAATATTTTCTATATGTATTTTCATTAAATCTAAATAAGTTAGAAGACGTATCTCCACCTTGTGATGATCCCATAAATCCCGCTAGTTGTGTTTGAGATTGATCGTTTTCATATTTTTCGGGATGCTTGTTCATCAAGTGTTTGGTGAACGTCTCGTATCCACATCCTTGGGTATAGCTGTATTCGCGATTACAATATTTATAAGTCACTTTGTAGTTTCTTTCACCGATCGGCTCTTTCGAAAAGTGAATATAGTAAAAATATCGGATCTTGGTGCTTGAGCGGATTGTCGTCGACCTCGACATCCTCTCGTACTTTGACTTTGACTTTGGCTTTGACTCTCCTGAGTAGGAGCTTGTGCTTCGGCTGTGGCGGTTGGACTCGTGGGGGGAAATCCTACCTCCGCTGCTTCACCTTCGTCTTCGCTCATTTCCAATTTCATAGTATTCAGTGGTGTGTTATTCAAATGTTGCCATATACTATCATTAGTGTCAAAAACAGGAATATTTTGTTGTCGAGCTTGTGGAACTTGTGGAGAAGGTGGAAGTGGAAATCGTTGTGTTTGTCGTGCTTGTGAAATTGCTTTACCCTTGCCCTTGTTGGATCATTGAGAAGAAGAGTCCATTTTTTGAATAGACCGTTTTGTAGAATAACTAAAAATATAAATTAGAAAAATGTATGTATAATTTATATTTTAGAAAATTAAATAAAAATTTGTAGAATAACTAAATAAATAAAATTATAAGTTATACATTATAAATATAGTAAGTATAATAATATAAATATAGTAAGTATACTAATATAAATAAATAAAATTTAGTAAGTATACTAATATAAATTATAAGTGTAGTAAGTATACTAATATAAATTATAAATGTAAGTATAATTTATTGTTTAGAAAAATAAATATGTATTTTATAGTAAGTAAATACTAAGTAGTAATGTAGTATGTAAGTATAATTTATATAAATTATAAATATAGTAAGTAGAAGATTGAGAGAATGAGAGTATTTGAGAAATGAGAGTGTGAGAATTGAGTGTGTGAGAACTGAGAGTCTGTGTTTACGTGAGTATGAGAGTTGAGAGATGTAGTAGAAAATTGTGTATGAAAAAAAATGAAAGACGGAGTAATGACAATCAGTAAAAAAAAATGATTTCTTTAGTCATTCACTCTTCACGAAAGAAACTAAAGTCTGAAGAGAGGGAGGAGTAGCCGAGTAGCATTGTAGGACAGCAGGAGTAGCATTGCATATTTGCAGTTGCAGCCTTGTAGGCTTTAGTCAATTAGACAATTAGTCTAGGACCCTAGGTAGTCTATTTTTTTTTTAGTCTAGGCTAGTAGTCTTTTGTTAGAACGCCTTCTACTGGAAAAGAGGAAAAGTTTTTCAAAATTCAAATTTAATCGGTTTTTAGCGGTTTGGAACGGTTCCAAACGGTTCTAAATCGGAGGTTTCAAACGGTTCTAAACCTAAACCGGCGGTTCCAAACGGTTTGAAGCCGGTGGTTTGGAACCGTTGGAACCAGCGGTTCGGAACCAATGGTTCACGGTTCCTAAAAGACGCAAACCGGAACCGAAACCAAAACTGGCAGTTCACGGTTCATTACGGTTCACGGTTTGGACGGTTTCTAGCCGGTTCGATTCTGGTTTAAAAAACCGAATGAGCATGTCTAACGGCATGTTAAGACCAAACACGAACACGACCCGTTAAGCTTAACGGGCCTATAATGGAACCCCAAACACGACACAATTAAAGCACGAAAAACCCTGCATGGCCCGTTAGGCACGATTGTCTGACTAGTTTAGGCAAGCCTGTCAGGCCTAAAAAAACATTAATTCGTATTAGTGTTTTTCAATGAATATCTAACATTAAAAATTAAAATAAAGTACCACAGTATTCAAATACTATAACCTGGAAACAAAAACATTCAAGTAAATACATATCAAGCTGATAAAAGAAAAAAAATATTTAAGTACATATCCAGCTGATAAAAGAAAAAAAAAATTCAAGTACATATCAAGCTGATAAAAGAAGGCTGTTTAAGCAGCATGCAATCCATTGATTCATACAACAAAAATGAAAAACAAAGTCATTTTAAACAAAGATCCAACATCTATTCCAAGTTTCAAACTTTATGCTAATCTTCAAAAGATTACCATCTTATCGGGCTAGCCCGAACACGTAAATTTTAATGGGTCATTATCGGTTGGCCCAATAATAGCCCCAACCCGATAAAGCTCGGCCCGACCCTATAATTTCGTGTCGTGTTCGTTTCGTTCATTTGTGTCGTGCTTCAAATTGCCACCCCTATCATCAAGTATAAATGTGCATCGTCAATGTATAACAGTATTATTTCATTATAATTTTTGTGAATCGTCAAGTATAATTGTATTATTTTCAGTATATTTTTTTGTATATTGTGAAGTATAATTTTTGTTCATCGTCAACTACAATTTCAAAAAATATAAAAATTACTCAATGTTTATCATCATAGATTCATAAAACGAGAGGAATAACACGAAAAAATGTAATGTTATTAATAAAAAAGTATTGTTTCTTAATCTTTTTTTCTGTACAAAATCATTGCATTAGCTATTTTGGCCCTATACTTTCCACACTCACAAGCGTCAAATTTTATTGGCAATTGCTTGTCTTGGAGTAATCTTTCCATCAACATGCACACGATCACTGTAACACCCACATCATTCATATCATTCGCATGAATTTCGTTTATCGATTTCATTTAGTATCATTCGCATTTCATGAGCATACTTCATTCGAACATGTTAACATTCACGTTGATTTCATGCTTCTTATAGGCCTTAATTTGTGATTAAATCTTTGTAATCATTCATAGTTGTAATGCCTCGCACTCTTAGCCTTGTTATATGTTATTTTGTTTGAGTTTCAAGAGTGTTTCGGACTTTGTTTGAGCTTAGGATCATCATGGGGTGACTTAGGATCTTTTTGGAGATCATTTGGTTGAGTTTCAGACTTGAAAAACTCCCAAAAGTTCCCGCGCTCGTGCCCAAGACCTCACACGACTGTGCCTAGTTATAATTCAGAGACTTACCTCCAGTATTTGGCGCGCTCGCCCCACCCTCCAGGCGTGACCACGTCGACTCTATCACAGCTTTTGACGAGATTTTTAATTGTTGACCAATTTGACTCATTTCTTTGGCTGAGGTTGAGCCACGTCCCAAGGCTTTAAGACCAGATGATATCTTTCCATTAAACACCATGAGAGACCCAAAAGATCTCTCATTTCATCTTCTTCATCCTAGATTCTTCATCCTAGACTTTTAGAGAGAGAGAAAGTAGAGAGAGAGTTTAGAGAGAAAAAGTGAGATTTCTTGAGTTTGAGGAGGAATCTCGACGATCCGAGCACATCGTTGCGAAGGTTTTGGCTAGAGGATCATTTCCCACCAATTGAATTTCATTTTCCATCGTTTAATTTCATTAAGAGGTAAGCTACTACCCCCTCTTCTTCTTGAATTATGTCTTGTATGACATCTTAGACTTCTAATATGTTAAGATTATTATGTTTGAGTATGTGTTACTCTATTTGCCATGAATTTCATGTTGGACTTGTTATATGTGTTGAGATGGTTGTTTTCTCTTGTTGGGTATACAAAGAATTGGTACTAATTGTTAAAGTTAATGTATGAATTATCCTCGTAACTCGAAATCATTAAAAACCAAAAATGACTCGAATGGAGTTGATTAGGGTTTCATAATTAATTTGACTATGTGTGGGTATTGTGAGCTCTTTGGAGAATCGAGAGACTCGTTGGATGATTTGGTTACACAAAATGTGTTTTAATGATAATTCTGGCAATTTTGTGCGTTGGTTAATTATGTGAAGTAGGATTATTTGACCTACTTGAGATTTATATGTTGATATCGTTGTTGTACGTCCCTACTTTGGAGTATGATGTGTTTATTTTTAAATTTCGAGTAAACATCTACTTCAGCATTTCGTTGAGTCCATGACATATGTGTTTGACAATGTATTGACGCTCGGTTATTGCGGGAGCCGGGGCTACGTAATAACCGAAGGTCAATACATCGGGCCTCGCCCTACGATTGGTCACGGTAGGGGTATAACGCCAATTGTTGTATGGAATAAACGTAACATTGGTAAGCTATTCCGTGGTTGTTTCTCGGGTCGTGGGGACCGTTCACCCGTTGACGTGAATACAAAAAATGGTTCACATGGTATTGGGTTATGGGTTTTGGTTCGTCGATCGAGTACGGCATCAACGACGCCGACATTGGGTATTTCATTGGTTGGTTGGTTGGAAGTAATGGTCACGTTGGAGGTGTACCTCAACACAGTATCCTTTTATATGTGTTTACATATCGTTCTTACGTGTTTTCTATACGAGCGAATGTTAGTCACGATTTACAACTGGTATAGGTCGGTTAGCGGTCGTTGAGCCTCTCGTGTAGTATAGGGTTATGTATCTTCGTGTTATACTTGTTACATGTTTTACTTCGTGAATGATATATCATGCCATAGCTTGTTATACTAGTTATTATTAATGTCTCGCATCTCACATGCCATATTGTTGTATTAGTAGCTTATTGAGTTTCGAATCACCCTGTTCCTTGTTAATTTATTTTACTTAGATCCCGGTCAAGCGAGGAACCCTCAGTGAGTTGCGTCGTCTCGGTGAGCATGTCAAGTTGTACTTTTGGGTAGATACTCCTTGAGCCTTTTGTACTTTCTTTTGGTGAAGTCGAGGTTGTACAAAGTTATGTAAGCTCTGTAATGTTGGGTAGAATGTGGTTGTACATGTACTTGTGGTAATATTCTTTTGTAGTACCGACATGGTTGTTGGGCTTGGTGTATTTTGTTAACACTTGTTATTTTCGTGCACTCTGACTTGGTTATCATAGTTGTCTCTGAGCTTGTTTTCTTGTAGAGGTTTATGTTTTTAGTAATTATTGTCTCCGAGCTTACTAGTTCGTGGAGGTGAGCTTAGTTGTGTTTTGTTCTCTGGCTTGTTGTTATGCCGTTGAGGTTTTGTTTGTAAAAATCATATTACTTGCATCAAAATGATTTTCAAGCATGTTTTTGTGTTCCTGTCTCACGCATTGGACGAGGTTCCACATAGGATCTCAGGTCGGGGCGTGACAATCACCTCGCAGTCATCACTTCCAACAGCTTGTCGGGGTGATGTTTCACATGTGCTTATTGGGCAGACATCTTGTAGTTGGCTTAATCGTTGGTATCGTTTTGATGGCGATGCAGAGGTCAATGCCTTCATCTTTTCTTCAACATATGATGCCTGTGGTGGAAATTATTTAAAAAAAAGTATCAATTGATTATTTGTTGTATTTTTAATAGAGACAAGGGTACATTACTCACCAGTATTTTATCCCTTTCCAAGTGCCAGTTTTTTCTTTTTTGTTGATGGAAGAGTTGTAGATGTAGATGACCCATTTATTATCATTCTTATAAAACACCAGTAGGGTCCAATGCAAGCAATTACTAGTAATAACGTCACCCTGTCCTGGTGTGTTTATTGGGAAGATTAATAGATCATGGTGCATGACCCCCTCCAACTTGTCGTCGACATGCATTCTAACCAGATCTTTGAACATGTCGACTTTTGATTGTCATGCCACATACAACTAAATAACGTAACATATAGAGATTTAGTTTACAACAATCAATTAATAAACTTATATAGTAAAGAATTAGGATTATAATAATATTACTCAAGAATTAGACTAAAAACCTTTCCGAGAAGGTCCTTCTTTTGATCTTTTTGATCCTTTTCCAGAATCGTCCTAACGTCTATGTGCGTAAACAAGAAAGAAAAACAAGTTATATAACTGAGAAAAACAAAATAATATTGCATATGAAATTGGTTCATTCATTGCATTTAATAAACAATACATACAAATATAATATGATGCATAAGGTTGGTTGTGCATCGCGATGCATATAATTAGTACTTTTTTAGTGTAAACTTGTGCATCATGATGCACACTTTTAAAGTGCATCACAAGTGTAATGTGAAAATATCATTTTTTTCATGTGAAAGCAATATCAATGTGTGGAAATTGGAATAAAATACATACATTACTCTCTAGCATTTTGTGTGTCGACAAGAGTTGGATATCAAAATAAAAAATCATTTGTGAATCATCCTCACCCATATAAACAGTTGCCCTGCAAAAGATGGAGGACCGTATTAATAATGAATTCACACAATAGAGATAATAATGTTATGTTAGTGAAATAATAATGTTATGTTATTAAAATTTGACAATATTAAAATTTGACTTACTGGTCTCCACCATCGTTTTCGTAAAGTTTGGCCCGTATCGATTTGGTGGTGGGATCCAGTTTAATAGGGTTGAGATTGTTGTTCTTTTTTGTTGGTTTGTTGGTTTTCTTTTTCTTTACAGGTCTGCTGCATTGTCGGTACATGAGTTATCAGCATTCTTCCTCTTCCGATCATCTCGGTTTTGTACTCTTTTGACCATGGAAAAAAGATCCACCTTTCCTGCACCGCTTCATTTGCTGCACCCTCCAATTTATCCACCTCATCCTTATTCCTTTGCTCAGCTACACTTGATATGAGGGCCTGTTGCCTCTTATTTTTCATCATTATATTTTCTTCAGTAATTTGTAATAGCAGCCTTTTGAGTTCTTCAATTTAAGCATTCTGTTCATTTATTCTGACATTCTGTTGCTCTTGTGTCTTTTCTAAGTCAGAACTTAGGCTATCTATTACTTTGACCATGTTTTCAATTTTTGCATCATTTTCAGCCAATTCTGACTTAAAGATCTCAATTTTGTTGTCCGTGGCGTCGATTGTGGATAGTTCCTCATCCACAACATCTCTAACAATGTTCATTGTAGCGTCTTGGTCAACTGTTCTTGCTCTATTCAAGTTGTGGAGTTGCATCCACGCTTTGGATAAGGTTGTGAATTGACTTCGTGTTGTTGGAGGGCGGCATCCAACACGATAGCCTCTAGAAGGATATCAATTTCATTTCTTCCTTCTCCCTAGAGGAGGGCTTTTTCATCTTGTGTTCTTTTCAAAAGACCCCTAAACTTCTGCAAAAACATAAAAAATATTAAATTTTTAGAAAACATGTATAGGAAGTGTACTCTTTTATACTTTTTCATTACAATATTGTGCATCATCAAAATAAAAAGTTGTGTATCATCAACTAAAAAGTTGTGCATCGTGTTGTATATTATTTAGATTTGCTTGTATCCATAACCTAAGTCTTTGTTACAAGTGCCTGCTGATCCTGCATGTCTGATAGGATGACAAATTGTCATTAGACAATGCCTTGTAATAGCTTAGGATTGCTCATCTTGTACCTAGTCATGTTCTTCAAAAGATGACCTTTGTATATCAGCCATCTTCACCAGCAGTGTTCAATAAGCTATGAGTCAAGAACGTTCCAGCCAAGCTTCATCAGTAATGTGTGAAGACCTGAAGATCAACTGATCAAGACTTGTCTGAAGATATGCCTTAAGGTACCAGCAAAGTCATTCTTTGACTTTGGTGTAACATAAACCTGTTGGTTTATTTATTGGACCATTCCATTTTAGGCATTCATCTCAGAAAAGAACATTCTGCAGGCAGTACTTGTCTACCCATTTTTGGCAAGTCTAGGCACAAGACAGACAGCTTGGATTGTGCATAACGCCCACTCAGATTTTGACAGCAAGATTAGGGCATTTAATGCATGCCACTTTACATTAAATGCACCTAATTCAAACCTTCAAACGTCTGAATTATCCAACGGCTCCAAGGAATTCTCTGGGTATAAATTAAAGACTTGATGAAGCATTGAAGACTGACCAACAACTTGACAATTCTGCAAATTTTCATCTTCATTACTCCAAGTGCATTCAAGAGCGTCAAGCTACATTCTTTCAATCATTCTTTGAAGAACACCGATCTTAAACTCCTAGTCCTTATTGCTCTTAATTGATTGCAATCCTTTGCTTTCAAGGCACATGAGAGTGAAATCTTTTTAGATCTTTACTCTCACCAAAACACTTGATCAAAATACTTTTGTACACGATCCATTAGCGATCATTGTAATAGATTCTAGTAGAAAATAAAGTGCACATTTTCAAATCCAAAGTTGACCACTTTGGTAGTGGACGTATCACTTATTCATAGTGTGAACCACTTCAAATACCTTTTCATTTATTTCCTGCAGTTGTGTATTTGATTATTCACTTGAATTTTCCAGAATTCCAACTACCCAGAAGAACAGCTGAACTTGACTTTACAAGATCAACCATTTTGACTTGTCCTTACTTCACAGTTTATTCCGCTACAAACATTTTGTAACACTTTTGTTACTCTGTGAAGTAATTTTATTAAAACATTTTAAATTGAACATAGGCTATTCAACTCCCCCTTCTAGCCTATTTGAGCCTATTGGGACCTAACAGATCGTCAACTAAAAAGTAAATTATTTTAAAGTACAACTTCAATTTATACTTTTCAGTACAATATTGTGCATCGTCAAATAAAAAGTTGTGCATCGTGATGCTCAATAACAGTACTATTCAAGTACAACTTCTCTTTTTATGCATCACAAGTTTAATGTTGTTATTTATAATAGTAAACTAATGTGTCATTTTTATATAACCAATCACCTGGTTGTTCATGACCGCCATGAAATTTGATTCACCGAGTTCTTTCGACAACTCAAACAAATTCCATTTGACAAATCTTGGGATGTATATTTGGCGTGTCGGGAGCACAATGTCGCTTTGCTCGTATATCCAGTACTGCATACATACATAAATTGAACACTGTTAATTTGACCAAATCTACATGCATCATACACATAAATTACTCATAATAATATCAAATGAACTTAAATTTTACCTCGGGTAGCAACACACATCTTTCAATGCCTTGATCAGTTGCTGCTTCCATGCTCTCCAACAGCATATCAACTACATGTTTTGACCAATTGTAGTTTGATATTTTTTTAATGTCGGAGACAAGGTACGTGTACGCCCAAGGTATATAAAAGGTTTGGATGCCACCAGCAAAGTTGCGAGGACAAGCAGTGTCGTCAATGATGCCACGCAGTTGACATCAATTTGTTGGACATTGTCTATCCTCTCCTTGATTTTATCAAGGATCATTTTTGGCTTGAGCCTGATGTCTTTTGTTTGTTTAGACATATCTTATCAGGGAAGCACCTTTCAAGGAAATCGGTGCGCTCCAATTTGTAGAAGGAGATGTTGATTTCCTCCGCACCGTCCTTGATTCCAAATATAAGCTTGGTATCTTTTGCCCTAAGCTTTAATATTTTTCTAGCCATTTGGAAGTGCCTAAGTCCTTTGACATAGCACTTGGCAATACACTTTACTATTGCGTCATCCTTCTTAGAATGATCGCGGAGTATGTTTCCGCCAATGATGCTCTCTATTATGTTCCAAAAGAGTATTTTTTTCAACACCGTTATATGGTCTTTCCTAAAACTAATACTTTATATTTGGTCAATTAGGAACTGCATACTTGACCTGTATACAGTTCTATTTTTCACACCTGCATAACAAGTATATTTGTTAGATTTTGATTGTGCATCGTCAATGTAATTTTTATGAATTTTGTATTAAAAAATGTGCATTGTCAAGTATAACAGTACTTAAAAAATTTGTGCATCGTGATGGACAATATAATAGTACTTTTTTGGGTATCGTGATAGATAATATGTGCGTTAGGACGCACAACATTTTTCATTGTGACGCACAAATTTTGAACCCAAAACAAAATGGTGTTTTTGACGTATTCAGTGGACGTAATTTATCAAAATAATGCATTGCGATCCATCAAAAACAACAAAAGTTTGCAATATGATCCATAAAATTTATGCATCGTGATAAAAAATCCCTACAAATGGTGTTTTATATTTAGTTTTATATGTAAATTTGTAACCCTAGAAATGATATTCACGAGCATTTATGCTTTGTTTTTGAAACCCTAAAATGTAATCATCAATATTAATCTGATACTTCATTTTTGTTGGTTCTGGTGGTTGTTGCCTTCTTTTTGGTGCTTTTTTGTAGTTGAGAAGACATTTTTTCTCTGTTTTATAGTAACTCACGATAATGTTTTCAAAAGTTTTTGAAAAATTTACGAAGGGTTTTAAGATTTTTTTCTTTTGTTTTTGAAGTAAAGAGGAATTTTTTTACTGTGTTTTGAAGTGAAGGGGGGTTAATTTGTTTTCTAGTCGATGGACACCTCTTGGTGCATTGTCAAGTGAAAAAGGTAATTTGTTCATCGTTTTTGTTTGCGATGCACAGTGTGGGCTTCCGTGCTTTTATGTGCATCGTCTTGTGTTGCATAACGTCCACTGTTCCGTATTTTTAAAGGGCATAGATGACATTTCGCAAAAAAATGTTCTTTAGCGATTGAAAATAATTATAGTGGACTTTGGCGAATGAAGTTGTCTAAAAGGGACCGACCCGAATTTTTCCCTATATATAAATCATAAGTCTCACATTTTTAAGTGCAATAGAAGGCTCAGAATAATTAGTTTCATATATTGAAAATTTTAGAAAATTGCGAGCCGGTACACTTTAGGAAGATTTTAACCGCTTTAGTTCCCTTATTTTTTTTTTCAACCGAAAAAAGGCACTTTTGTAGTATCGTTCCTGAAATGCCCCCTGGCAATCGAACTAGTTTCTTCCAAGTTTCTGCAATTTTTTCCTTCCTTTCAAATTCGATCTTTTTACCATATGCTGTCATCATGTTATTCGATCGATTGATTCTATTTTTGTAAACGTTACTGTTATGATTCAATCAATAACAGGTGAATATTGCAATGTTGAATCTGTTAACTTAGCTTTGAAATATTTCATAAACATGGTGTTGTTGGGTAATTTTTTATCATTTAGAATAATATCCGTAAATGCTTTTGAAATTCCTAATTCTTTAAGGTACGTATTTAACAGAGGAGGTGTATATGGAGATGGTATTTCTTATGAACGCACGCTATGCATCTTTTGATTTAGGCGATGCACCAAATTCGTCTGCCGATGCAGAATATTTTACACCGTGATGCACAGAATTGGGGTGTAAAAATGGCGAGAGGATGGTTTTGGATGTAAAAATGAAAGTAATAACCTGTAAGTGAATATAAAAGGTTTGTGAATAATCGATTATAGCGTGTCTGTTCTTTAATTTGCATAAACGACTGGATGCATCGCGGTGCCAAAATTGATCCATATCAATGCTCAATCGTTGTATCGTGTTGCTAAGCTTGTGCATCGCGATGCCTTATGTAACTAGTGTTTAGTGCGCTCCCCTTCATTAATGACATTTAGGTCATTTCGCCAGAAAAGTGTCTTTTATCGGTTAAAAAAAATATTGGGGTGTAAAGCAGTTGAAAAATGTCCATAGTGGACCGGCCCAAATTTCGCCCTAAAGTTTTATCTTTATTATAAATAAAGTCCACATCTCATTTTAAAGCTTACATCTAATACTTAAGCCCAAACTAAAAGAAAATCAAGTTTTTATTAATAATCTATTATATATACGTGACGTAAGGAGAGAGAATTAAGATTTAAAAGTCGGTTCGGTAATTGAAAATAAATTGAAGTGATTTAGAAGAAAAGAAAAGGGGAAAACATTACACCATTGAATCTTCCATTGTTGGTATATCTCCAACTTTAATCTCATTCTTTTTAACTAATTTAAAATGTTGTTTGGTTTTCTTTTCTTTTTTGTATTATGTAAAATCTATCTCAAGATGTTTATCTAGGTAATTAATTAGGTTTTAAGGTTTAAGTATTTATGTTTTGCATGTTATATTTGCAATATCACATATTGATTATCAAACTTTAATTAGTGATTTTGCAGCTAAACATGCTAGAAGAGTTTTGTTTAAGTAACACTTTTTTTGTTTTAGCAACGTTTTTTTGGATTATTATAAATTTATAAATGATGTTCAATGAAATTTAATAATTTCTAAGTCGTTAATTCTTCTTTTTAAATTAATTTACTATGATATGAAAATGATCAACTTCTTGTAGATTTCATTTTTTTTACATGTATATGATTGGGGGCCATTTTTAAAGTTCGCCTAGGGCCCCCAAAAATGTCAAGGTGGCATGGAGCTTATTTGTAGAAATTGCATTTCATTAATGCGATAGAAAAATCTGCGATTTGTAAACGGGGCTGCATTTTAAATGCTGTAAATTCCATGTTTTCTCTAAAATGTAGGTTTCAAAACGCTGCTACTAAAAAAACTGTGTTTTGGAATCGTATCCCAAACCCATTTATAAGAAAAAAAAATTGTGTTTTGAAAAAGCTGCATTTTAGAAAATTCACGTTGTAAAAACTACATTTTGAAAACGTTGTACCAAATGAAATCTGACACGATATAACATTGAGAATAAACGAGAATTATTAAAATTACCCCTTATTCTGTAGCCTATAATGCTTACATTCAAAGGAAAGTAAATAAATTAATAACTAAACCTTGAAATTTAAATAGTTTTTCTTTTATCCTAATTTCCTGAGCTTAGATAGGAATCCATTATGCGAGAGATTCTAGCTTTGTTGCTTTGGAGGGGAGTCTGTTATACATTTTCGAAGGGATGTTCATATAATTCCAACGACTGACTCAAGCTTCTTCTAGAAATTAAGTCAACGGCCGGCCTGTTCATTTAGTGAAAAATATGCTAGTGAGTTGATAACCACTGGATTAGAGCTATAAAAATGGGCCAGCGAATTGGACTGACCCGCAACCCGTCACAACTCGTGTTGGGTTGGGTTGACCTGTCAAATGAGTTGACTGAAATATCACAATCAAATCCAACCCGTCAAAATATTTTCTTAAATAAACTCAATGTCTAACAAACTAAAGTAAAAAAAATATATATCACAACTATTTAAAATTTATAATTAATGAAATAAAAAATCAAACAAAAGGCCAAGAAAGAATCTAACAAATTAAAGCCAAAAAAATTAAGGAAATATAACTACACTTCTTAAAAATCAAAGAGTCAAACTAAATTTATATAGTCAAGCAATTTGACGGGTTAGTCCAACCCAACCCGCTTCAACCCGTAACCCGCACGTGTTCAACCCGTTTGACCCGTCTCCTAAAGGAGATAAAAATTTATCAACCCAATCTAACCCATTTTAATAGCGGATTTGATTGATCCGGCAGATTCAATCAGCATTAACAGCTCTATTCGGGACTCCTCGTAGAAGACCAATTAAAAAGAAAAAAAGCTGAATACAATAAATAAATACCAAAACGACCAGTTACACAAATAGACCCCGAACTAACGGCTTCTTACGAATTACTTCTCACTAGAAAAAGTCAACGCGCTGCCACGTCTTTTGGGACAAAAGCAAATACCCAATTTGTTTCTAAATTATTGTTTCGTTTAATTTATTTGAGTCAAACGAATTATTTTTTAAATAAAAATTTAATGTATATATTTTTATTTTTTTAAATTATAAAATACGTAATTTATAGTACAAAATTTTCATTTGATAAACAATCCATTTGATAAAAAAAATTAAACATGACAATTATTTAGGAAAACGGAAGGAGTAGCATGTTTTGTTAATTAGGAAAAAAGAGAGTAAAAGACAACGGCCGGTATGCTTTTAATGGATATATATATATAGTAATCCGGCCGGCCAATGGTTTCAAGTTATAGTATTTATGCTAAAACAAAATGGCATTTTAATACTGAAACATGACCTTTGTTGATTTTATATAAGACTATTAACAAAGGTTGTTAACAAAGAGCAAGAAACTTAGTTATACAAGTCCAAAAGCAAGAAAAAAAAATGGGTTCTGATTCTTCCTCTCAGATTCCGGTCATCGATTTCTCGATGGTCTCGCCGAAGACGAACCGGGAGACGGCAGAGTGGCGTCGGTTGTGTGAGATGGTTCGAGAGGCTGGTGAAAACTATGGTTGTTTCGAGGTGGTTTACGATAAGATATCACCCCAGTTAAAGGCGGAGGCGTTCTCAGTTGCAAAGGAACTCTTTGCTCTTCCGTCGGAAACAAAGGAGAAAAATGTCAACCCAAAGCCTTATCATGGGTATTATGCTGGAAAACATACAGAGCCCTTGTATGAGAGTTTTGGCTTGGAAGATGCCTCTAACTTGGATTCTGTCAAGAGCTTTATGGAACTAATGTGGCCCGGTGGCAATGATCCTCCTAGGTAAACATATGTGATCTCTCTCTCTCTCTCTAGTTTAGAGGTGGAATAGGTTGCTCCATTCTAAGGTAAGCTTACATATCACTTAGTGATGAGGATCAAGACGAGACATAATTGCATAACAAGAGCTATTGTTCAAATTATTAGTTTTATTTTAATTAGGTTTCCTATTTTAATCAGCATTAAAGATCTCATAGTATTATTAGTCCTTTAGTATTTATTTTTGCTTTTATTAGGATTAGGAATAAGTTTTGATTAAGATTCTAATTTTCTTTATTTAGAGTCAGTATTTTGTTTTCATTTTTGATTAGGACTCTAGTTTTCTTCTTCCATACATTTAGAGATTACCTGTTAAGTCTTTCACCCTATATAAAGGGATCTTGTCAATGTTTTAACTATATTTTGATTGATTAATAAAAGGGTTAATGACACCATTAGTCCCTCAACTATGGATACTATTTTACCAGTAGTCCCTTAACAATTTTTTTTTTCAAATTTTAGTAAAAGTCACATGACTAGTCCTTTTGATGGATGCCGTTAGTAAAATTCCGTTAAGTGACCCATGTATCTCCCACGTGCATTTGAGTAAGAGCAAATTTAAAATTTCACTTATTATCTTCTTCACTTCACCTTCTTCAAACAATCTTCCCCAATTTGGTCGGTGGTCAAACTAGGAGCTATTAGCCTATTACTCCAAAACTCATACACAGATTCTTTAAACACAAACACACAATTCTTTAAACCGAATGAAACAAATAAACTTAAAAACAAGTAGTAATAAGAATACTAATGCAGTAGTTTCTTGGCCGCCTCTTTGAGTGCCAGTACTCACAAAGAACCCAGGCACACCAGCAAGCTTCTGCTCCCTCCACAAACTCCTTGTAGAATCGAAAAATGCCTTCATTTGAGCCGACATAGATCCATACCTCGTCGGAAACCCAAACAAAACCCCATCAGCCTCCACCAATTCCTTCGCAGATATCTTCGAAAGCCCATCATCTTTCCTCGGCACCTTCATTTCTTCCAAAACATCCGGCAACAAAGTTTTTGGAACTCGAAACAGGGCCCCTTCTACGCACCATCAACACCTTTCTTCATTCTTCTTGTAAGCCCCTCTATGTGTCCATACATTGAGTAAAACACAATAAAGATCCTCAATTTTCTTGTTATTCTTGAATTGGGGCTGGGGTTTGAATAGGGGCTGTTGAATCAATTGAGGAGGAGGCATCATTTACAGGGTTTGGGTTTTTGAGGACAGTGATAAATCTTGGCTGGGGCTTAATTGTGATTCGATTTTTGGGCTAATCGTGGACATATCTGGATCAGATTCTAGGGTTTGCGAAATTCGGCGAACTCGGCGGAGTTTGTCATGGTTGCAGTGCGTGTGAAGCTCGCAAGTTTGCAAAAGGTTTATTTGGGGGTTTGTTGGGGATTTGTGATTGGGTTTGATTTTCAATCTTCAATGGTGGTGGGGTATTGGAGGTTTTTGATTTTAGATCTTCAGAGGAAGTATGTGGGTTTGGAATGTTGAAGATGAAGTTAGTAGAGAGAGAGAGAGAGAGAGAGAGAGAGAGAGAGAGTATTAATTTTTTTTATTGTTTAGTTATTTAGTATGAATGTCTCATAATACCCTTAAAAAATGACATTTGCAACACAGATGGGTGACTTAATGGAATTTTACTAACGACATCCATCAAAATGACTAGCCACGTGACTTTTTGGTACTCTAAGAATTGAAATTTGAAAAAAAATTCTTAAGGGACTAATTATCGTGGAGTCGTTAATAATTAAGGGACTAATGGTATAATTAACCCTTAATAAAATTATTGTTGGTGCGCCAATAATTATACCTCAACATTTCTAGTGCGCCAATCACAGTTAGTCGTGAGTGATCTCAATAGCGTTACTAAGATAAGAGTGATGGAAGACAACGACCCTTATAGGATTATAGTCTCGCACCCCACCCCACCCCACCCCAATATGTGTGGATTGATTGACCAATATATTTATAGCAATTCTAGATGTTTAACGTTTACTTTTCCTATCTCTCCCATTGCTAATGCATATTAATCTTGAATCTTCTAGCCAAACAATCTACTCGATAGTGAAGCAGGTGGAAGAGCTGCGTAACACAATTGAGATGTCGATTATTGATAGTTATGGTTTGGGGGAGGACTTGGGCGACTCCATCGTGCCTTGCAAGACTTTACTCCGTCTTATGAAATACAAAGCTCCACCAAACGGGGATTATATGAGTGGACTTACTCCTCACAGTGATAAACTATTTAGCGCACTTCTTGCCGCCAATCAAGTTTTTGGACTCGAAATTGAAACTAAGGATGGCCAGTGGATCCAATTAAAGCCTTCTTCTCCCATTTCCTTCATCTTCATTGTTGGTGATACTCTCATGGTACGTTAATTATGTTACATGAGTTAGCATATGCATAAACACACACACACAAACACAAACACAAACACACATGTAGTCTAGTCGATCTGGGAGGGAACCATTCAAGGCCAGGGTATATAATTAATGTGTCAGCACATTAATAAGCTCAATCGAATGGTCGAAAAAATAATCAAACTAATGGTCTTTTTAAATCAACAAGGTTTAAACTTGCTGATTTCTTCATTCCTTTTCAATAAATCTAGAGCCTCACTCTCTCAGAGCTCACCCACCAGCACACGGTGGGCCGGGTCATGGAGAGATCTGTCTTACAAAAAATAATCCTCGTAAGACGTTTTTTTTAAAGTTTTTACCTAAATTCTGGAGCATCTTATGTGCCAAATTGAGGAACTTGAGAGGATTTCCAAATTGAGAGGTTCCGCTCCCATCTAGTTTTACCGTCTGGGTCACGGGTTCATGACATATATATCAACAACATAACTGATACTTTGTAACGATGAAAACGATTTAAATGACTTGCAGGCATGGAGCAATGGGAGATTGCATGCAGCTAGGCACAGGGTGATGATGGAGGGGCATAAGGAGAGGTATTCATTGGCAGCATTTTCAGTGCCAGTAGAGGGAACAATCATCAAGCCACCAAAAGAGCTTATAGATGAACAACACCCCCAGATTCTCAAAGAGTTCAATTACATGGATTTCATGAATTTCTCCTTTACAAAGGAGGCAATGGCTATTGAATCATCAAGGCAGGTTTTTGCCTTTGCTGGGATTTAAGTATTTGTAAGTTGTAACAATTGAAAGGCATTTAGCTCATTACAGGTTCTTTTGGCTTGCTGTTTTGTGTTTGTTTTATTGGGCTTTGGGTTAAGGTGTAATTTTGTGGGTTTCCAATGTTTTAGAGGTGGTTTTGGGTCATGAGTTTTTGTGAGCTTGGTTTGAGATGTGTAAGATTCCCTTTAATTAATAAATTTATATTTTGATGATAAAAAATAAAAACAAAAAGATTGTTGTATCTATTTTTAGTTTGGTCGATAAGGTGATTTGTTTGGTCAGCTTACGAAACTCTTAACTTCTCTATATCTCCTTTAAACTAAAAGTAGGTTCTTTGGCTCTTTACATATAATTAAAGGCCAAAATAAATTTGTAAGAATTAGTAAATTTGTATAAATCTTTAATCAAAATTTAATCAACTTGACCAAGAAAAGTCGTGACTTGGTGGGTTCTATTCTTATATGTATGCTTGGATAAGCATTTATATAGTGAGTTCTGCTTAGATACTATTCATCACAATCCTTCAATGCTTGTCCGAGAGTCATTTCGCATGGCAATTGTTGAACCGCATATCATTTTACTTTTCTTATAATCATACCACAAATTATGTTCAAAGTTTTTAAACTAGGGGGTCAATTTGAGCCGCCAAGTCACCGAACCAAGCCGAGCCAAATCGAATCAAATTTTGAGTCTGAAAAAGTTAGAAAGTTAAGAGGACCCTCCAAGCAAAAGCAAAAGCCTAAAGACCAAGAGAGATTATCAACAATTTTCCAATTATTTCACCCTAGTTTGTAAATGAAAATGGCATGGACTTCACATGAAAAGAAAACCAACTTTCATGGAATCATTGAAGAAAACCAACCACACTCCATATTCCCCGTGAGATCACCCAATCCCTTCACCAGCTTTGCCCTCCCTCATCACTCTTATCATCTCTATATCATCTCATCCATCCCCTCGTTAATTGTGACACCTCGATATTTGCACCTTCCCCCCTCTATATATACACACACATACAAACACCAACATCTCCAATCACACACACACAGAGAGTTAGGCAGTTATGGAGAAAACCCCCATCAGGGTTCTTGTCACGGGTGCAGCTGGTAATTCTGTTACCCTCCAACCACGTATATTCATTTTTTTTTTCAATTGCATATATATATATATATATATATATATATATATATATATATAGTTCGTTGTCGATGGTCAGCAAGGACTTTTTGGTTTTAGTCCAATGTGATACTACTGTGGTGACGTTTCCAATCTGTTAAAGAAAAAATGTATATATAGTTCTTTTCTTTGGAATGAAGAGATCTTAAGTACAACTTACTATTGCTTATAGGTTTTGTAATGGTATTCTTTGGCTTGTTGTCTAGGTGTTTGTTAAAATTGTTTTGTTGGGTTTTCTTGATTAATATTTCTTATATATAAGGAGAAAAAGATGATGGTTTCTTGGAGAAACATATTGGGTTCTGCTTGTTTGTTTGATCGAAAAATGGAGGACTTGGAGTTGATTGAGAAAAGTGTTATTCTTTTGGGTTGCTTTTATTTGTCATGGAAGATCATTAGATATGTATGGAGCTTCTTGGATGTCGAAAAGGAACCTCTTATTGTTCTTGTTACTGGTGCTGCAGGCATGTCTGATTTTCCCTTCCTTCATTTTGCTAGAATTCACATATTTTTCTTGTTAAAAAATATATAGTTGTGTATTAATTAGTAATGCGGTAATACAATTCCTTGATCCTGAATTTGATATCTAACCCTAGTGGACGACATTTTGGCCTAAATTAGCGGCAAAAACGTGACTTTTTGTTCCATAGATGATTATGTTTAGCCTTTTTATGGTGTACTTGCATCTTGTGTTAGTCTACTATTGTTAGGTTAATTAGGTTTTTAAGAAAACGATTCATTGCGGTTTATACGTTATATGATGATTGGCTGGCCTGGCCTCACTTTTGTCAAAAAATTCAATTTGTTCTGCAGGCCAAATAGGCTATGCTCTAGTTCCAATGATTGCTAGAGGGGCAATGTTAGGACCTGATCAGCCGGTCATTTTGCATATGCTCGATATTGAACCTGCCGCTGAGGCTTTGAAAGGGGTGAAAATGGAACTGATTGATGCAGCATTTCCTCTTCTCCAAGGTTAATTCGCCTTTTCATGAGTTTGAAATTCGAAATCAGCTCAAATTACTTGCTGTTGAGTTTTTACCGACTTCTTCATGAATTATGTTAATACAGGTGTTGTTGCCACAACCGATGTTGTTGAAGCTTGTAAAGGCGTTGATATAGCAATCATGGTTGGAGGATTCCCTCGGAAGGAAGGAATGGAAAGGAAAGACGTCATGTCAAAAAATGTATCTATTTACAAGGCTCAAGCCTCCGCTTTAGAGCAGCATGCTGCTCCCAATTGCAAGGTGCTTGTGGTTGCTAATCCAGCCAACACAAACGCTCTCATCTTGAAAGAATTCGCTCCTTCGATCCCGGAAGAAAATATCACCTGCCTTACGAGACTTGATCACAACAGAGCTCTAGGCCAGATCTCGGAGAGGCTAGACGTTCATGTGAGCGATGTGAAGAACATAATCATTTGGGGAAACCACTCTTCGACTCAATATCCAGATGTCAATCATGCAACTGTAGCCGTCAGCAGCGGAGAGAAATCTGTCAGGGAACTTGTTGCCGATGATCATTGGTAAACCCTTAATTATCTTGTTCCTTCATTTGCTTCATTGTTAGTTATACTCTAGGCCTCTTTAATAATTTTTCTTTGAATATATCAACTTAAATTCTTCAAAATTTCTCACTAATTTTACACCATCTTAAATGTGTTAGGTTACGTACAGAATTCATCAATACTGTACAGCAGAGGGGTGCGGCCATCATTGAAGCTCGAAAGTTATCAAGTGCATTATCTGCTGCAAGCTCTGCTTGTGATCATATTCGTGATTGGGTTCTTGGCACTCCGAAGGTTGAGTTTCTTCTTCAACATTTAATGTCTTTTTTTTCTTATCTTTTTTTTTTGGCTTGTCTATTTTGTTATGCTTAATCTCCTTTATCCATTTTTGATTTAGGGTACGTGGGTGTCAATGGGAGTGTATTCTGATGGATCATACGGTATCCAACCCGGCTCATCTACTCTTTCCCGTTACTTGTGAGAAGGGCGAATGGTCAATTGTTCAGGGTAAGTGTCAATCAACTCTTGCTTAGCAAAACCAAGCGCGATGAAATTGTTAAATTCTAGAGATATTTTGAATATAGGAATGAGAGTTGGTTTTTGGAAATGTGCAGGGCTCAAGATTGATGAGTTTTCAAGGGCAAAGATGGATGCCTCAGCAAAAGAGCTGATTGAGGAGAAAGCATTGGCCTATTCATGCCTTAATTGATGATAATGTAGTCTTGTTGTAATAAAAGTGGGAATTTACTGAAGCCATACATAAGAGTACAGTGATTGACACAAACTGTATCAATAAGCCTCCTCCCATTGTTGCAATGCAGCATTCTTGTAAATTTCTGTTTGTTATAAATGTCAAATTCAAACAAAAATTCCATTTATTTCCAAATGTAGTTGTTTCAGGAAATCAAGTTTAATTTGCAGGGTCTTGCTTTAATCGTGTATGTGTGTGTGTGTGTGTGTGTGTAAAACCAGACAGTCTCATTCCAACTTCCAAGTAGTACTAAACAATTAAAATTGAGACATAATATTGCGGTGTGTCGCCTTAGAAATCTTAAGTGATACTCCCTCCGTTCTAAGTAAAAAGTCCACTATATTATTTTGAAATATTTCAATTAAAGATTATGACAAACTCCAATGACACTAATATATTCCTTAATAAGATGGAAAGGGAGTATTCCATTAAGGGAGGAGTTTTTTCACACAAGTAATCAAGTCTCCTTTTTTCTTTGCAGAATTTTTTTTTTTAATATTTATATATACCAACAACCCAAATGTCTATTTTGAAGGACGATTTGTCGATTTCTGTTAAAGTTCAAAGTCAAATGAGCAAGGGACGTACATAGCAGATTCAGTAGGTGAAGGGTACCTTTGACAAAGAGGTGAAATCTTAAGGTAGGTAAGTTAAACTCTCTCTCACTCCAACAGTCCAACTTCTCCCTTGGTAGTCTCTCCTATTTTTCCAACGACCGTTTGGTCCTCCTCAACCGCATCTCCTCAATTTCCACCATAATCCGCCACTGTCACCACCGGCGCCACCACCACCATCACTCAATTCCAGGTTTCTATCTTCTCTCTCTGTTTTTCTAATCCCGGTTCATAAAGTCTTGTCGGTAAAGTACCAGTATATTTATATGCTTATTAAAGTTATGGTTTTGATATTTCTGTTCATAGCAATCAATTTGGACAATTGGGTGTTCCATTTTTATGTTTATAGGCTATTGGGTTCTTGATAATTTTAAGATTGAGAGCTACTAATTGTATCTGTGAATCAATTTGATTGTTTAATATTGAAACAAGAAAGAAACCAATTGCAGAACAAAGACAGAAGAATGCTAACATTGATCGAACAATACTATCTTCATATCCTCCCAAATCCCAATCCACTAAATATTCACTGTTATCTGTATTTGTTTGTCTAGCAGCATTTTCTTGTTAAAATATGGTGCCGTTCTACTCCTCTAGATTGGGAACTTCTACTTAGCTAGAGAGTCTTAAATTTTTTTTAAAATTTTTATTTAATGCTTTGTTTGATTGAAGGATCTTTCCTTAGGGAAGGGATGCTATGTATCTGTTTTTGGATTTTTTGATGGAAATGAAAACGAAAACAAATCCGTGATGCATTCTTGGTTACCATGGAAAAAAGAAGAAAAAATTGGACTTTGTTTTACATATTAATATTTGTTTATTATCTTTAGACACCAGTTTAGGCTTTTACATTGTGTATGCCCCTATATAGGGCTTTAAAACTGAGGTATGGCTCTAAGCCCCCCTCTGTGTAATTTTTTAGTTTAATAAGATAAAGGAATCGAAGCAACAAAGAAAGTATACAGTTTTGTTTTGTGTATCCCCCCGCCCCCCCTTTTTTTTTTCAAAATTCATTGAAGAACTTATAATCTTGCCTTTTGTGTCACTCAGAAATCCATGAAGTAAGCAGTAAGGTTGCATCTTCTTCTTTTGATGGTGAAGAGAAAAGATTCTCAATGGAAGAAAGAGAATTTTATCAGGCAAGACTTGTTCAACACTATAAGATTAACTTATTCTTTGAGTAGAATTTTCCTTGGTAAGGTCCTCTCCTGTGTAAGAAGGACTCTTCATTTCACTCGCCATACCCATGTCCGACATGATCCTCGCAGACCTGGGTGTGGGATCGGCGCCGGACTCTTCAAGGAGTAATCCAGAAACTCCAACTCATGATTCAGTCAAGTCCTTAAAGTTTTTAAATATACAGCTATTAAACTGTCAACTATTCTTATATATACATATATATATATATATATACATATATATATATATATATACACACACACACACCAAAACTGTTAATATATTCTACTAATTTTCCATATTATATCCATCATATATAATTTAATATTGTACACGGAGTCTAAAATATACAGCCGTACGCTGTGTCCAAGTACTCGCTCCCTATTTTTGGAACCTTTTGAGCCAAGTCCAAGAATCCTAAAATTCATGGTTTCCCAAGTACCCGCACCCGACACCCACACCAAAGTCCTTGTAACATAGGTCCTCTCAAAGTACAGTTTCCTGTAACCATTACGGCCCAACCTTTTATTAAGATCGTATTTACATATATGTAAGTCCTAGACATGATAAACCTGGAAATCATACACCGTCATCTATGAACCACTTAGGCGATTGATGAGGTTTCTTCGAAACCAGGGTAAGGAAAAAGGTTCAAACGTTTGAGTGCAATATCAAATTACCCTTTGCGAGTACGGACTGATTAAACCATTCTCCTTAGAGGAATGCATCTAAAGAGTAGTCTTCATTTCTCTGGAATGTCGATGCTTGTTTTATTGTTTTCAGTGGATTCTTTTGCAAAACAGTTAGCTTTCTTAAATGGAAAGTGATGGAGCACCTAGCTTACCAACCTTCCATGACAATGAGTGTCTCTCCCCTGCAGTTTGAGGATTTGAAGACTGTAGAAAATTCATTATTCAAACTGAATGCCAATCTGGAAGAACTGGTACGTAGTTGAGACCCCTTCTTGAGCACAACACTTCTTATTTTAGTCCTCTTTTTTCGTTCCTTCTTATGATTTGCCAAATCCTTGGAATAAATATCTTACATTTTTTGTATGTATGGACTGGGTCACAACCTGATTTTTGCTTCCTAACACAGTTGCTTGTGCTGTTATTTAGAATCAAAGGAAGACAGATATCGTGAAGAAGACTAATAGCTTGAGAGAGAGAGCCAATAAGGAGGGTGCTAATGCTAAAGTACAGAAACTGTTGGCACTTTTGGAGTCATTGAAGGTTTGTTTTTATCCCTCTATATGCATGTAATTGATCCCTGCTTGCATTATTAACCATATTCTCTTGATTGAAGGTTGTTTATTGTGCATTCTTGTAAGCAACATATAACTAAGAATCACTCCAAAAGTTGATTGTTCTCAAACAAAGCAAGGAAGAGAAAGAAAATGCTGCTATTCACTTGTCACAGTAGTGCTATTTGCTCTTGTTTATAGATGGTGATTAACAATTCGCTCTTTACTTCCTGGTTAAGATTTGATAGGATCTTGCACAGTGGTGGGAAATATATTAATATCCGAACCTGAGTGATTTTATCTCTGGAAGCATTTGGAGAGGGCATGAAGACCTGGTCACACGGGTACAATTGTTGTAGATGCAAATTCATGCCTCCAGTATGATGACATGGTGACATGATGCTGGGATAATCCTAAAGAGCCCACGTTTGAAAATTCTAATAATTAAGGGATACATAAGTATCATTGGAGTTGGTCATAATTAAAAAAATATTTGAGCATAGCCAAGAGGTTTATAACATACGTGGAGGGTAAAGCGGAAAGGCATATGAAAATTGTAGACATAATTTTTTCAAAGTGGACTCTTTTAAGTGAAACATTTCAAAATAGAATAGTGGACTCTTTGCCTAGAACGGCAGGAGTACATTGTAAGGAAATACTGTAGAACACAAAGGAGGTGCTCGTAAATAGATAGTATTATTAACACTTCGATTTAATTGAAAGACAGTAAGCAAGTATGTAGTAAGAGTGCCAACTGGAAGTGGAAATGGTCTTTAAAGGCGGAAGTGTTGAGAAAAGATATAGAATTAAGAAAGAGAAGAAGAAAGAAGAAAAGAGGAGAAGAACGCTTACCCTCACAAGGGATCAACCATGCCCGAAGTCCACAATGGCAAAAGCCTCAACTCAAATATTATTAATTAACTCAAATTAGATGATGGGGGATTACATTGATATTTATAAGAGAAGTAAATCCTTAACCTACTAGGACAAGGGATAAGTAATTGAAAAGAAAATTGTAATTCATCTAGGAATTAAAATACTGAAGGACTAAAAATATAATTAAACTAGGAGAACTCTAATAGTAATCCTACTTGGACCAGGATAACTTAATTACTAACACTCCCCAACTAAAACTATTGAGGAATTACAATCAGCTTATCTCTAAATAAAAATACAAAATAACCAAATAATAATTTAACTCGAATTCCATTCTTTCCTTGTTTGTGTCCTGCATCAGTCTTCCTTATGTTTTGTTAAGTTACCAACTCATCTATGTGGAGACGGGTGGAACTAAGATTTTACATAAAGGGAGGCAAAAACTAGTGCATAATCTTTTTCCAGGTACTATTGCAAAGTAAAGGGGCGCAAACTTGCATTATTACACGAATACCCATATTTTTTTAATATATTACAACATTATTACTACTAAAAGTCAAAAAAAATAATTTTTTCAACTAAAGGAGGGTATAGCCCCTGTTTTAAGTAGGTGCCTCCGACCCTGTGTGGAGAGCTAAATCAAGGGGCACCTTAGGTGCATCACTAGGGGCATCAGCAACCAAACGGGTACCAACTTGTGCACTACTAATAATGGGGAAATCAAGTGCAAGTTGAATGACCAGAACCAAGTCCTTGCGCACATCTATGCTAAGTAGCGAACTCATCAGGAAGCAGCTTAAGACAGCTTAAGTTGTCATAGAGAAGGCTTAATAATGCACACAATGGTTACTCTTTGATCCCCTTTCATTACATTAAGGGACTCACTATCAAACTTGCTTAACTTGTCATCAGTGTTAGTTGTCTCTTTAGTTTAAATATAGGATTGGTATGTGTTTAGCACTGTAGACATCTGAAACCTTTATCAATAATAAAATGCAATTCTTTTAGTTTTTTGATGGGTAAGAATGATAACTCAAAACATAATTTGTCCAGAAAAGGTAATGTTTGAGCATCCTCTACGCCTCCTCTCTAATCAGACCTGTAATGTGATGGCACGGTGATATCTCATATGTTGCCAAAATTTTTGGTGAACCAGTGAGTTGTTTGAAATTCCAAGACATGCCTATACGATGCTGTTTAGGATTTAATCAATTCATAACTGACTGATCTTTCAGGAGATAAGATCCCTGTCAAAACCAACTGAGTACCGAGGTTTTTCCTCTTGCCATATCATAGAAAGAAATTCGAGTGACTAGGCATGCGTGCTGACAGCTTTCTATATCTTGATTGGGATCCCCATAAAGCAAATACAATTTCTTTACTTAAGTTAAAGACAGAAGTCAAACTTTCATTGTTTTATGATGACATGTGATGCAAATACATGTTTGATGCCTTTATACATGAGTTTACCAGGAGACTGAATAATACTTTTTTTTTCCGATTCGAGTGAAGCATGAATGTCAGTTCTTGCTCTTGTCATTTGAATTTCCTTTTTCCTAATGGTTTTCCTGTCCTAATTCAGGCTCTTGAGAAGCAAGAAGCTGCTATCCAGTCAGAGTGTAGATCAACATGCTCTAAACTCCAAGCAGAGATTAATGAACTGGATGAAGTGATAGGGTGCAGTGACGACACTAAGGGACTTCCTAAGTTTATTGAGGATTCTCTGGGTGATTCATTTGAGAGACTGCAGTCAGCGAAGAGAGTAAGATTGAATAGCTGCCTTTTGATTAGTGTTTGATTAGGTAGCTCAGAAGTCCTTTGCTGAGTCTTTAGTTTCATCTATTACTGTATGCTAGAATTCATTTTCTGCATTTGCGGCCAGATGTGCTCTTCCTTAATTCAGTAGTCCTTGAGAAGAAGCCGCATCATTTTGCAATTCTTTCAAAAGAAACCTTGCAAAATGTTTTACTTGTGGGCATCTTATTTCAGGCGAAAATAATTGAATACGTGCTTTTCACCTGCTATGTACTTTTTCTCTTTTCTAGATATATTTTGAATTGATTTTTTTATATACAATGGTTGTGCATACCAATGCCAATTATAGTTTACCAAAAAAAAAATCAATGCCAATTATACAATACTATCCTCGCACCTAGGTTTGCGATCTTTGTTTGTATTAAGAACATCATCTATGAACTTTTTGTTTCCCTTAATCTTGAAGAAATTAATGACCAAAGAACATCTTCTATGAACATTTTGTTTCCCTTAATCTTGAAAAAACTAATGACCATGCATTCTACACAAGTATACAACTAATAGATTCATCAAATTTCTCCTCGTATATTGCTGTTATAGCATGAAAATTACTGTACTAATGCTTCATCTTAATAAGCAGAATCGCTTTCTTCTTGTACGTTTGGGGAATTGATTATACACATAGTTGTCAAAACGGGATACGTATCGTGTATTTAAATTCTATCTCTATGATACGTATCGGGATACGCATCGCGTATCGTAAGATACGCTATATATATATATATACATAATAACTATTAAGCAATAATTAATAAAAATATATTATCCAATGATAAAGTTTAAACTTCATATTGTAACTTGTTATTAAGAATCTAAAAAAATAAGTCTTAAACAACTGAACTATACCCAAAAAAAAAAAAAAAACAACTATAGGTAATAAACTCAATTTCAAGTTCTAACAAGACTAAGAAGAGGAAGAGAAGTAAAGATCAAATATTTTGAAAGCTTGATATTAACCCAAAAAAAATTAGGAGAAAAAGAAAATAGATCAAAACAGAAAATATTCACAATTAAGTGAACTTTTAAGCTTAAAAAACTATCAAATTCATACTTTTTTGAATAAATAAATAAATTCCAAGATGGAGTATTTTCTTCCTTCAATTTTGTCTTCACTCTTTAGTATATATGGACTCTATTATTACTATCAATAAGGGTTTTCTTTTAATGGTGGATTAGGGAATTGGATAATGGACAAATTAGATTTGGGTTTAAAAAGGGAGGTAATAAGAATTGGTGATTTTCGTATCGTATTGTACGATATGTATCGCGTATCGTACAATATGGAGCCCATTACGATACGGCCATGCGATACGTATCTAAATAGGTGATTTTCGTATCGTATCGTATCGTATGATACGTATCACGATACTAACAACTATGATTATACATTTTTCTGGTGTTTTGCTGGAATATTTGGATATGTTTGTTTTTTTTAACTGGGTCTCGCATACTATTTGGCTTTCTTTGGTTATGATGTATTCTTTGTGTATGATCTGTATGTGCATCAGTTGCGGGTGAGTTGTCATTATCTATATCATATGATGCTGATAAAAAGCATACTGATAGACTAAGGTAAGTGTAAGAGGGAAGGATAAGATCAAAAAAGCTAGATGAGTCGTCATACCTGTAATTATAATATACTAGGGCCATTCTGAGCAGTTTCTGGGCTATTTTGCCCAGTTGGATGAACTTCCTGTTGTGGAACCTCTTAGTCTATACGGTACAACTTATTAAGAGCAGCAATTTAACTTTAAATGCTTTCTTTGGCCAGCTAACAGTAGGGCTTCCGAAACTGATCTTAGTTTTCATTTTTGAGAATTACGCTGTCTGACTTGGATTTCTAAACGGAACTGCTTTTCTATCCCTCTAAGGGGCTATATGAGTTCCATTGTAGAATTATGGTTGTTGTGCCATAATAGGTTACCTGTATTTCTTGACTAACCCTCTTGTTATTACTGAAAAAAGAAGTGATAAATGGAAAATGTTCACCTAGTTGGACACAGAGTCCACCAGAAAGCTCTCCAATCATTTTTGGATTTTCGAAAACCATAAAGAAGCCAGGATGAGCACGTCAGAGAGATACTGGAAAAGTGATAGACCAATCATGGAATACTTATATTCCACTCGTTTCAAATGTACCAAAGAACTGCATACACCCTTCATTGGCAAGGACCTCGTCATCCATCTACCACCAGAACTTTGAAACTGAACTTCAATTGAAGAGCAGTGGGGGATGGGGTGGGGTGGGGAAATCGGGCTTCATTGAAAATCTGAAACAAGCTGCTCTAAAGAAACTATGGCTTGAGCATCGGTGATACAAATGATTATGTAATTATTTGCTTTAAGCATAATTCAGCAACAAAAAATTGTAAGGTTCACAATTGCAAAAATAGTCATTGGATATCGAGCTTATTGAGGACAAGATCAAATTGAAAGCCTTGATTTTACCAGTCACCTTCTCATTCCAAGTGAAGAAGCTGTTTGGGGGTGTTCCTCACCCAACTGCACCCCCCCCCCACCCCACACAACACACAAGAAATCCTTCATATTCCTCTCACAACTATCTCTGCCATACTGCTCAAAATCCTAATGTACAACTAGGAGTAGTACAAGGAATATAAGACAAAAACAGGACTCAGAAGAGTATTTACCTTCCAAAGAGAGGGAAGATTGATGCCACACATCAAGACGCTCAACCACACACTCAGCAACTGGATCCTAAAAAGTGGCTGCCCTAGATTTCTCTGGAGGCAGCCGTAGGTACAACAAGGTCCAATTCGAACAGCCCACTAAGGAAACATAACTTGAGAGGTCATGGTTGCCATATTTGACCTTCGCAATCCCTGACTTAAAACAAACTAATGTTTAGACTTTAGTCAAAAGGTGAAGTAGCATTAGCAAATTCTTAAAGCTTCTGAGACCCTCATAGTGAAAAAAGAAGAAGCATTATCATCTACGAATGCAACTTAGACATTCTACCAGATATCTCCTCATGGCACACCAAGACCAACTGCCTCACCTAGAAAGATTATCTACTCAAAACATCCAAAACTTGGATTTACCTGCCTCAACCCGCTAGAACCCTGGAGCAAAACTTGGATTCACCATGTGTGAGGGCAGAAAAGGAAGAAGGCACAAGCCACCCCATAATCCACTTATGACACCTTATGGTAATCCCCTTTCGTCATAAGCCTTTCCAAGTTGAGCATTAGAACTAAACCCCTTCTCCCCTTCCCTGGGAGATTCAGCAACCCCATTACCCATAATGTTGGCATCGAAATCTGGTGCCCACACACAAAGAAATTCTGCCAAGAGTCAAAGCAGTTATATGTAAATTCCTCAAAGGCACTTGTTAAAGATTCTCCTGTCAATTAGGATGTTATGAGTCGGACTATCTTTATATGAAAATTTTCTCTTTAAATATGTTGTAGACTGTTAGAAGTATTGAGGGTCAGACTAGCATATTATGTATGTTTGGGGGTCTTAATGTATTTTGTATAATTACAAACATATATATACATCTTTGCCTAACCAGTTGAGGTTACGGCTTCTCAACCCTATTCTCAACCATATTCTCTTCTCTTCTCCCTTTTCAATCAACATGGTATGAGAGCTCTGGTTTGGCAAGGTCTTGGGTTTGAATAATCCCGCTTGCATTTGTTACCCGAAATATTGTGAGTGCATGTTGTCACTCTGTTTGGTTTGTGAGATGCCCTGATGGTGCATGTTTGTTCGTTTCTCCACGCGTGTACGGGTCACACGTGAGGGGGAGTGTTGAGTTTTTGATATACATTATTGGGCCCCTATCTAATAGCTTAAGCTTTTAGATGAGTTGGTAACTTAACATAGACCATTAGGATCCACTTGTAAGGTCGTTTTGTACTGATAATACAATGTGAAGTCTTCAATGCAGTGAAATAATGTGTAATCTTGTACATATGAGACCTTGATAAATGGAACCTCAGATTATATAAATAATCATGACGAAGTATCCTTACAATGACTATACTACAACAGTAACCTTATGTCCAATGGCTGATGTTGATTCCCTTGTAGGCTGCCTTCCTCATGGTGATCAAAGTCTCAAACCTTCTAGGAGTCTATTTTTTTTTTTTTGAGGGGGTCACGAGGTGGTCCCAATTTTTATATTTCAATGATTAAGACACTTAAATTATCTTAATAAAGAAATGAAACATTCATATTTACTTTTACTTGATCAAGGTATGCTATATAGCAACTAAACTCTAGGAAATATTCTTGTGGAAACATCTAACCCTAATTAGTTGGGACAAAGGCTCAATTGAGTTGAGTTGAACACATTAATTTGATATATCATATGCTCATAAGAATCCCATCTGGTTCTGTTTAGGACTTTCTCTAAAATTAGAAAAGGCGAGTCAATAAGTAGTTAGGAAATAGGTATACATGATCCGGGGTGAGAGGGAGCTTAATTCGTTTTGGAGAGTAAGACAACAATAAAATCATGGTTACTCTCTCTCTCTCTCTCTCTCTCTCTCTCGGGTTTGCCTTTCCTTGTAATTTCTGGTTTTGGTTTGCAGTTTGCTTCGGTGGTAGTGGTGGGGTGTGTTTATGTGTATGGGGTTGGGGATGTTGCGTGCGTGTTATAGGAGATATGTTGTTCCACCCCAAAATCCCTTGTGGCCTTCATCAAAAAATTTATTATGTTCCCACTCCTCTGTGGTAAGTGGTAACAATCCTGCAAGATTTTTAATGGATCATGATTTTTGATAGAAAAAGAAAATTCACTAAGACGAAGAAAAACCAGAGATGGATAAGATATCCACCATTTCAGACGAGGGCGAGGATATGGTAAGAAATGAGTTGAACACTATTGAAAAGAAAACCCGACAATACAGAGAAAGAACAAGACTCCAACTAAACTAACAACCAAGAGCTGACTGCCAATTTCTCGCCAGGTCAGTCAGATGCAGATCCTTAAACATCCCGAAAGCCTTAGCCCAGAGAGAGACTAGAAAGGTAGCACAATCCCAAAGCAGAATTGAAGATAACTTTTTATTGTAGAAAATCCTAGAGTTCTTTTCAGTCAAGATGCACCCAAGGACGGCAAAGATAGAGCAGTTCCCCAACGTTCTACTCTCTTTTCCTTTTCCAAAACTCCCCACTTGTAAACTAACAATTCTTTCACAGTACAAGGGTGATCCAATACTCAAAGGATACTGCAAATAGACAGCCCAACAAAAACCAAGCCACTTCACAATGAAGAAAAGAGGTGCAGATCTCACTCACCTGCATGCAACGAATGCACACATCCAAAGAACACACACATCCGGGCTCAATGTCATTTTAAGTCATCTCGTTTGCTTGCATTCATTAGTATTGACCTACCATGAATCACAGACCAAAGAAACACTCTATAAGAATGTTTGGGTTTATGAATCTTGCTCCATAAGAATGTTTTCTTCCTTTCTTCCTTTTTTCATTTTTCGTTTTTCTCTCTCTCTCTCTCTCTCTCTCTCTCTCTCTCTCTCTCTGTGTCTCATTTGCATCTACGACTGCACGCACAATACAAGAATAGGGCAAATGAAAAGGGTCAGTATGTAATGTTTCATTTTCTTTTGTTAATGAGAATAAAAGAAAATGAGAATTGATAAAAGAACTCCAAACATGCCATTCATGAGTAAGTTATGACTTCATTATGCTATATTTCATCTTTTTTGACATTAACGGAAGTAGTTAAAGTTGTACTTAAAAGTCTGGAAATTTCATGTTAAATTAATGTTGTGATAATATCGCTGTAGGAACTTGCTGCTAAACTAAGAGAAATTGTTTCGCTAAAGCGTCATCTAGATGATGTGCCAACACAAGCAGAACTCATCCAGTATGACACTTTTAACTTGCTTTTTGATGTTGGTTATTAATGTACTAAATACTTACTTCATTTGTTAGCTAGAAAGAGTCATTAAAATTTTGCGGGTAGTTTTTTGTGGGTGATAAAAGAAAAATTTATGGCACAAGATAGAAAGATTGAACATATGTAATTGACTAAGAAAATATAATTGGGAAAAGCTACTAAGCAGATAGCAGTAGAATTTGGGCTCGGCCCTCCAGTGCACCACAAAAAAGTGAAGAAAAAGAAGACAAACAACATTGAAAGACAGCCTCCGATCTCTACAATCTCTGAAACTGCCATGCCCAATGCCCTGAATCAGTGATCCTGAATTTTTCAATTGCCTTTGGATTTTGCCACTTGCAAAAGTTTATCCTTGGCATCTGCCTTCTTTCTGCCGAAACTATTGTAATACATAAGAAGCCAATACGGAGGCAGAGAGAGGAGCCAAGGCTCCTCCTCATTAGTACTAAACCATGGGAACCTTTCAAGAGACTCTGGACTTTAATGGGTTTTTGTGATGTTGCCATCATAAAACTAGTACAGGAAGGCCAAAATGGCCTAATGAGGCCTGCATATCACAACAGATCACTAGAATCTGCATATGTGTGTGTGTGTGTATTTTTTGAAAGAAAAAGAAGAGTTCATTCAAAGGAAGAATATACAGAAGTGGACAAGAAATCCACCATAATAGACATGTGGGAACAGACAAGACTACACATATCAAACAAAAGACCCATTGCAACTTGCCAATTTCTTGCCGTATCAATCAATGCAAAACCGTTTCTCCCATTGCTTTGGTCCAAAGAGGGGCCAAGAAGAGCAATAATTTCATAACAGATTAAAAGCTAAATTCTTGCTCTAAAAAGTTCTGGAAATTTCTCAGTCCAGATGCACCAAAAGATAGCTAAATTAATACAATTCCAAAAGCATACTTTCCTCTTTCCCTTGACCAAAACCCTTCCATTCCTGAACCAATGAGTCTTCCATTGTATAAGGGCTGACCAAAGATTCAGTACACACAGCAAAAAGATGCCCCCACAACCGCCATGCCATTTTAGTAGTGAAGAAAGAGGTACGAGTGGGTCTCACTAGCTTGCATGCAAAGAACACAGATGTCTGGACTTGGCGCTTTCTTAGATAGTTTTCTTTGTGTGCAATTGTTAGTATGAAGCATCTTATGCAGAAGAGACCAAAAAAACCCTTAAGCGTACATTGAACCTTGTCTATCCCAATGCATTCAGCTACCTAAAATACAAAAAGATAAATAGAACGAATCATATGAGCTGAAAAGCACCTAGTAGTTGGCATTGAATATTCACAACAGATGGAACGAAGAGCTATCCAGAAAATCATAGGGGTGAGGAACTGCATAAAGATATTATATTTTTAGGAAAGAAATTGCTTGCTAACAGGTGGCATCTTCTTAATCTTTATGAGTAAATTATTACTCTGATAGGGATTTCAAACAAGAAATACTGAGAAAATAAAAGAGAAGTTAAATGAATAATGTACAAGAACCTTAGGTATAGAAGAGTAGAATACCCTTCAGGAAACTAGAGATTTTACTTTTTTTTTATAGAATCAGAAGTCAAAGACTGAAGATTGCAGTATTATAAGTGGGGGTGTGAAAATAGGAGGGTGAGGCATAAATCTGATTGAGGCTTTGAAGTTCCTTGGAGATGGTTAGCAAAACTATAACTTCATCATGTCTAATAGACTCTGTAGTGACTGGAAAAAGAGCATTCTAGTTCCAGTTTGCATGAACCAAAGGAAATTTCCAAAGTTTTACAGTTTATTGTGAGCAGAAAATTAGCGAGTCAGAATGAAACTATGGGAAAGAGTGTTGAAAATAGACTAACCTGTGAAGCAATGACATCTGGGGGAATTATTTGATTATTATGTCTGGAAGGTCAATTATGAAAGCCTTCTACTTATTGAGAAGATTGATCGAGAAAGGTAAGGAGAAGAAAAGAAAGGTCTTGTTTCTGATCAATTAAAAAGAAGGGTCTGTGTTTAGATGAGACTTCCGATGAAGTGCCTAGTATATCAATGAGAACAAGGACACTTATAATGGATTTATGATTATAATCACATTTCCCGAAGCAGGAACATCTGAGGTCCAATTACGACAGAACCACATCAAAGAATGGGTAAATGTACTTACCATTTTGCCTTTCTTTGAAGGTTGGACTGTCTGTACATATGTAAGTTGTTTTTCCATGAAATACTCCTCATTCTTGACTTGATAGTAAACAAGACATGTGTAGAGAAGCTCTATGATCGACTGCGTAAAAAATAAGTATACAGAAGACAAATTACAACGTTAAGGTTAGAAGGAATACAAATGGAGACTCATTTAAGTTAGCCAATCAAGAAATACAACAAAAATTCAAGAAATACGACAAAGTTATCAATTATGTTTGGGTCAATTACTGATAGCAAGGGAGTTGAACTTTAGACAACAAAAAATATTACGATCAAATTATGCCATAGTTTTTTTGGTCTTGGTACTAGGCATTTTGTTTGAGAAAGATAAAAATAGTTTAGTCATCCTATGTGCTTCACCACTTTTAAGTAACTTTCATTTTCGATTCAGGTATGAATGCCGGTTTTCAGAACTTAATCTTCATATTCAGGTATGTAAGGATTCTTTGGGGGTCATTTTGTCTTACATGTTTTTCTACTATCAGTCTATTATTAGCTTCAATCTTATGAATCTTTAGTTGCTCCTCTGCTAATATACAGGGAAAGCTTCGACAAACTCGTAAATACTATGCTACTTATAATGCGTTGTTGGAAATAAAAGACTTGATGCTAAAGGAAACATCCTTATTGAACTCCATTAGTTCACAGGTAGGTTAAATTTTCTTGTTATACTATCTATATTAGTCATCCTTTCCTATCTTAGAGCCCAATCTTTGTTTGGGCCAAGCTTGAAGAATATAAGTTCAGCTCTTTGTAGATAATGTTCTTTCAGTGTGATTGTCGGTATCTGTATGAACAATTTAATTTTCTAATTACTATTTCATGTTGGGGTTTTTGACTGAACACCATTATGGTTATTGAACAATCTAGAGCATTGTGTTTGGACCTGTGATACTCTGATAAATAGTCTGGTCTTTTGGTTCTTAATTCTATGAAAGTGCTAGTGGAAGGGGTTTTTGGAGGGGACGATGTTTTATGTGTACTACAGAAGAAACTTTTTGAGGCTATTTTTGCCTCAAACATGTTCTATGTATATACGTTCTATCTGAACAAGTTATCATATGTATTCAAGTTAAAGCCGCAACTCTAAAGCTGACAAATGAATTTCTAAGGTCTCAGCTTCTTCGATTAGCATCCCACCGATCCCATAGTTCCAATGATAAGTAGGATCACGATTTACAAGGGAAATGACATAGCTCTTTAGCCACTACAAGATGTATTGTATTTGTAAAATAACCTCGATATTCACATGTCTTGTGATTTACTTGTACCATGCTATTTACATATCACTTTATTTAAATATTTACATGAATTTTAATTATATCTTATGTGTTTGGCATGGCTGTACACACGATTGAAATTTTGAACTTTTGAGTCTCTCTCTTGTATAAATATATTCATGGTTTTGCAATACATCTGCAATGACATATTTGGAATGCCTGTGCCTGTACTTAGATATTGTAACACTTCCTACCCGAGTCTCTATCTCCTAAAATTAAAAATTTAGTGCGTTTGATGATTAGACATGTACCCGTGCCTTATACCTGCTTCAGGATACATGTAGCATAGTCCACAAGAAGGATGGTACTCCTACACAAATTTGGTGTGCTATAAAACTTATGTCATTTAAATGTAGTACCCCCCCCCCCCAATGCCGATTGAAGAGTTTGTATTCAAAAATCAAAAGTCATAAAAGCTTAGTTTTCCAAATAGGACTCATTAAGTGGAACATTCTAAAATAGAGGGTGTAAGTTACGATTTCCAACATACTTCATTTTCGATTGTGATTTCTCTGCTTGAGATGCTAAACTGCAATGTGACATGCTATTCAAGTGTTTTATACAGGAGAAGCTGACTCTTACCTGTACATGTGCTTATGATATCAGTCATGTAACATTTTCCCCATCTTCATCGGTCTTAAACAGTTTCAAGATGCTATAACTAGTACTGCTGGTCGCACGACACTGATCAGTTCCATGAGGGGATTTCTAAAAGTATTCAACAGGTACCAAGTTTTGCATTTAGTTTTTGGAGTTCCGTGTTCGTTGCAGAGTCTATTTCTTGCTAAAATTAGAATAATTTAAGCCCAAAATTCTAACATGATGTTGTCACACAGCCCCCATGTGGAAGATGTCGCACTATATTTTGACCCTTATACTTGCTTAGAGAACGAGGAAATATATATCAGAGAGAATTTTTAAGTATAGCTGTAACTCAAAATGATTTAGATTAATGTTTATGGGGGGAAAAGAAAGAAACATATCAGAGATGAGTTTTAATTTCTTCTTAAGTTGTTGATTGCTGCAATTCACATTTCGTATAGGCAAGCTATGGCTTCTGCCTTTAGTCTTTCCCGATATTCTTGCTTGGAATAATTTGGCAGGTCGTTTATGGAAGGATTCATTTTGCAGAAGCTAGAAAAGGTGCAAATTGCACAACAAGCAGAGCAGAAAGCTTGTGAAGTTCTCAAGGAGAAGCATGCTGCAGCAAATTCTGAGCAGAGGCGATGCTATGCTCTCTTAAAGGCTTTCCAAGTAAGAAAATTGATCATCAGACCCATTGGAAAATCATAGGAATACGAAACTGAATTTTGTTGTACGACATTGTTCTTTTGATGTTATATAATTCTGAAGGGGTGGTTTGGATCAATAGGAAGTGTTAAATGGCATGCAGAAAGTTGGAGAATTCAGCTTTCAGCTTTTAGGCAGTTGAACCTTGAAGTATGGCCACAGATGTGGGATAGAGACGCTTCACGACACAATTAATATCAGTATCAGAAAACCTATAAAAGTAGGACGTGCACCCACTGGCGCGATGAAATGAAGAAATAATGATAGTACATTCCAATCTTGAAATACACTACTCCCTCCGTCCCTAAATTATTGTCTTGTTTGACCCCACACACGGATTAAGGAAAAACAATTGACTTGATTATAATATTGGTATAGTGTGTTGTTTCCTTTAATGCCCATGTGCATGTGCCCATAGTTAAAGTAGGAAGAAAAAGTAAGGGTAAAATGGTAAAAGTGATGTCCTAAAAAGGAAAGTTTCAAACAAGACAATTATTTAGGGACAGACAAAAAAAGAAAGGAAGACAATAATTTAGGAACGGAGGGAGTATTATTTTCCCTGTGTGATGGTATCCACATTTTTTCTCTGATCTATCTCCTCCCCAGTTCATTTGTTTAGCTGGAGAACTGTCATGACTGCGCAAAACCTTATGCCAATTTGTTCAGTTAGAACACTATCCTGATACATCGAGTAGACCAGAGCAGATGATGAGTAAATGTGGGCTGAATTTTATAACACCATGGTAAAGCTCGAAGATTTTTCGAAGAAGATCAAAGAAAATTATATAAAAAAACGCAGCATGGATGTAAGAAATTTCCTGAGCTTGGTGCGTGATGTGATGTGTAAGTAGTGTGAATGTCATAATTATTTATTTCTCTGGTGCGTGAGTGCGTGGTTTCTTTGGAACAACTTTTTCTCGAGATTTTTAATGAAGCTCGGATCTGCCCTGCTGCAGTTGAGGCTCTCTTTCTTAGTCAGTTTAGTATCCTTCAGCAGTGTGGGTTGTTTCGGTTCTTTGGGGATTTAGACAGAGAGGAATGCTAGGATCTAAGCTCATGCCTTTATCTCTCTTGAGGGATATGGGTTCCTTTCTAGCTCTTTTATGGGCGTCTATGATAGGTGCATTTGGCAGCTCGGTGATTGCTGACCTCCAAAGAGATTGGAGAGCTATCATCTCTCAAGTTATTTCGTTTTTTGTTATTTTCTTTACTTATGTTGGACTTGCTGTTTAAGCTTTTGACATTCCTACTAGTAGGATTTCTTTTATTGCCATAAATAATATAATAAGTGTATGACTTCCACATAAAATTCGAAGGGTGGGGGGAATATACTTTGATGTTTTTCAAGTCTCTAGTTCAATTGCAGTAGTTAGAAATGTTGGGATCAAGTGCTTGCCAGAGTGCTAGTATAGGTGTTCTTGTACATATTGTTAGCCCAAATATTGCCCCAGTTCAACTTTCGACTCACTACCTGGCTTGTGCCACCTCATTGTGCATGACCTGCATTGACTCGACTCATCGTAGCCTCCCCAGGCTCGGCCCTACATGGCCTGTCCTGAATTGCCCCTTAACCATTGCCACAGGAGTTGGCACCCATAAGTAAATCTTCAACAATATTTGATACTAAATACTAATCATTGGGATCAACTGCTAACTTCTTGGATAAAAGCCCAAGTTGTTAGTAGAGGTGCAACTTTATTTCTTTCTGCAAAGCTTTAGGCCAAACAATGCCGCAGTTTGACTTAGAACTTGACCCTTTGTCATGTACCCACCCGTCCTGCCTTAACTCTTTATATATATATATATATATATATATATATATATATATATATATATATATATGTGTGTGTGTGTGTGTGTACATTAACGCTTGATGGAAGGAAATATTATGCATGAATAGTATAAAACATACTTGCTCCATTAGATGAGCCACGACTAAATGCCTGCTGGCCCTGCTCCAGTGAAAGATAGCCTAAAGGTTGGAAGTTGTTCTCCATTAGATTGAAACTCATTATCCCTTTTTTCCCCAAATGAAATTCCTTGTTGATAATTTTGAGACTGAATCTGGGGAGACATATTGTTTGTTTGTATCATTATTGTGAACTAAGCCGTACATCTGTTTCTGTACTTGTATCATATTGGCCTGTAATTATTGCTGCCTTACCAATGCCCAAAAATGATACTCTACTAATTATTTAAGTGATACCACGAACCCGTTGTCATCAGATAGTTACTTGAATCTAGACATAAAACAAGTTTTGTTAATGTCTAGACCAGCGCAATGGTTGCTTGGTCCAAGTTTTCTCCTTAGTTTACCTCTCATCGATTAAAATTTATCTTTCAATTCCAGGAAGAATGTGCAAAGAATGAGAGACTTCGGAACCAAAATTTGGAGATGCTCACATAGTTCGTGACAAGTTATTGGAGCACATCAGTTGCTTGGAAGCATTCTCAAGATGTTCACCTGCTGTAGTAAGATCAATAGTAGCTTTGAGGTTGGCCTCTAATACTTCTTTTCTCCCCCTTGTATCCAAGTAAATTTACCCCAGCCCTCTTTGAGGGCTGGCTTCTCAATAGTACTCATTTAAACTCACATGTCTCTACTGGACAAGAACCATCCCTTGTATACTTAGTTGTTACGAATCTATGCTAACTGTGCTAAAATTGGTTTATTGAGATCTATCTTGAAAGCAAAAGATGTTTAAATGTCAGGCTGTTTTTTTTTTTTCTTTATATTTTGCATATATAAGTTGTCAAGTTTTGCTGTATAACAATTCGCCCACAGACGTCTGGTTAAGTTTAACCAATGTTTCCACAGATCTATGCACGAGTCATTTACAGAATCGTGGAAGTAATCTGTTTTTCTCCGGAGACAGGTCGTAATCATCACTCGGTATGTTTAAGCTTTAGTCCAACTAAACGGTACTAGGCCCCCCCACTAATAATTACGCGTTCGGAAAATACTAGATTCCTTATAGTTGTACATGATCTTCACCCTGCTATATATCCCTAGCTGATGTAATGACAGATGATTTAGCTTTTTGCCTACCCACTATCAGCTGGTTATGGATTCTGATTAGGACCCATATCACTAAACCATATTTTCTTTGAGTCAACCATTGGTGCTGAGTTTTCAAGTGTTTCTTATAAATTCTATTAAAGCAACTTGTTGCCAATAGAGATTAAGCACAGTGCAATCAGCAATTATGATATTTATCACTTTTTTTTTTTCTTCCTGTAGCTGGAAATCTAGTGATTTTACCAATTATACTTTGATTGAATCAAATCAGATACTTGTTTACTTTATTTGGATATGGAACATGTTTATCCTTGCATCATTTGCAAATGCTAAAGTGAACTAATCATTTGAATGTGATAATGTATTATTTTGTGTTCTGGATGTGTTTTGACTAATTATTAGTGGGACAATACCAATACCTACCTATGCAACAAAATGTTCTATCATGATTGATATAAAGACTGTTACATCTTTAAGGTTTCGGGTTGGAATCTGTCACACCAGTCACACTAACATGTTGAGAGCCCGTTTGGCATGTTAAGCGTTTACAAAACGCTGTGTTTACTAATTATTAGTGGGACAATACCGATACCTACCTATGCAACATAATGTTCTATCATGATTGATATAAAGACTATTACATCTTTAAGGTTTCGGGTTGGAATCTGTCACACCAGTCACACTAATATGTTGAGAGCCCGTTTGGTGCAGCTTACAA